>JAGFBZ010000814.1:4237500-4605000 GCA_018398805.1 Hirundichthys speculiger
CAATATTATCTAGAATAGATTAGCCAAACTTCCTCCACAGTGATGTTACAAGCTATATATGTACTGCTGATTTGACTCTTCCAGAAGGGTTGAGGTTATCAACCCCAAAACAGATGGTCTCTTTTGACCATGTTTTCAAGTAGCCCAGTCGGTTTCAAATGCTATCATTCTTTTTTTTTTTTCTTCACCCAAGAAAATTGTAAGGATTCAAACAAATACAAACTAATTTCAATTCGGAAATACTTTATTGATCCCTGAAGGGAAATGAAATTAGAAGAAGAAAAATAAAGAAGCAACAGAAGAGTCTTAAGTGAGTAAATAAATATTCTAAATAAAAACTACTTACAGCTTGATTTGTAAACATTTGCCCCCCTGTGGGCAATTGTCTTAAATTCATCTCCCAAAGAATATTATCCAAACCTGTTTCCACTTATGAGGAACAAGAGGGCACTTCTCAATAAGGCTTTTTAGGTCCAATTACAGTTGTGTTGTTAAGTAGCCAAGCTGCTAGCTAGCAGAAGGAGCAGAAACAAACCATTATCTGTTAGCACTGCATGGTTATTGAACATGAGCGTGAGCTGAAAGCATGATCTCGTCTCATCGTCGATGCTCTGATAAAGAGCCAAGGTGTTCTGCAGTAGAGCTAGCTGCCTTTGTATTTAGAATCTATCCAACTAAATATCTTGCCTGTGATACCCTAACCCTAAGGAACTTGAGGCACATGTACCAGATTTCAAGTGTGACCCAAACTTGGGAACTTGCTAACCTGAAGGAGGTCAGAGGGAAACCCAGCACTTTTGCCTCCCCCCACCATAGCCAGACCACCTGATATGTCCACTCGTTATGTCTCCTGCTTCTGTTTTGCCTTCCTTCAATCAGTCTTTTTAGAATGAATGACTACCGCTCCACTGGTTTCACTTAGTGCTCCCATTGTGCATATCTCAGGGTTTGTTGGAAAGACCTCTTTCCATCTCCTCAAACATGCAGTGGTGTTGATTATCAAGTATCCTCTTGGATAACATTAAAGCTGTCCCATCAGACAAACGGGTCACAGGCTGCCATGGCTCTTACGTAGTTTTGCATAAAAAGAAACAGTTCATTTTAAGAATGCTGAGCCTTGTCGAACTTGCCATCTTAACTAAGGATTTTCATTTTTATTTAATGTTTGTTGTCAAAGTATGTTTAAAGGATGCAGTTCTATTAATTTGTTTATGTTAACATGTTAATTTGGAACTTTCATTTCCTGAACATTACAATGAAGCAAACATCTTTGTGTTTTTCATCTATTGCAGGCACAGAGAGGCATGAGCTGACCTCCTGGATGAGTTTCAACTCCATCTTCAGGTTCTTCAGGGAGGTACTGGAGGCAAAAGAAAATGAGGAGCTGGAGGAGACCTCCAATGCTGTTACCACACGCAGCATCTCTCTCAAAAACAATCATCAAGATTTGTAAAGAGCCATCAACAGTGGCTTGGAACACATGGAGTGGAGTGGTGCGAGGAATCAGATGTGAGAGTGCAGAAAGGGTCCTCTTCTCTTTTTTTTTTTTGTTTCTGTCTTTTCCTCTGTAACCTTTCACCAGTTTTCCTTCCTCACATTTTTCCCTGAGTGTCATTTCTCCCCTCTAGCCCTTCCTGCCTTTGCACTCACATATTCCCCTTGTTGTTAGAGACAAGAGTACAGGGTCACCATGTATACATCACAATAACGTTTTGCATTACTTCTAGTTGAGTGCAACTGTCAAAGCAATATGGGCCTGAGTGTTAGTACTTCCCGTGGGCTGTGGCCCGGCTCTGGGTACAGGCCACAGCAGCAGAGATTAAGGCTGACAGGCACTGTGTACAGTGCGCTGTGGTGCACCTCGAATTGTCCTGACATCAGGCTGAACTGAGCTAATGCCCTGCCTGCCCTCCCGTCTGCTCTGCTCAGCCCCCCTCCCCTCCTCCCCTTTGCTCTCCCTCATCTCCCTGGTCCTAAAGCCCAGAAAACCTTGAAAATAGCTCATGTGGTACATCCGAGTAATGTTCTCTATACTTTCAGCCTGGCTAATGGGTTTATTTTTTTTTTCCAGAATTCTCATCATAGGTATGTTGAATAAGAGTAAACTTTCATCACTGATGACCATTTGTTTTAATGAAGGGTGTTGTTACTAATGACTGCTTCATTGTGTTTCTTTTGCACAGCTGCATTCAGCTTTTAAACTTGGTTTTCTCAGTCAGCAATGCTCAGAATGTGGTTGTCTCCTTTCTCATAAATTTATTCAATTGCCAGTCTTACAATAAGATGATGGCAGTGTTTCATACACACTTTCATATTTCTGATTTTTTAATAAGTCGATACCTCACAAAGAGAGAGAGTGAGTGTTTACTTTTGTATATCTATGGCTTTTCTTTGCAAATGTGTGTATAGTTAATTCCTCTGTTTATCATAAACTTCTATCCTTTTTTTTTCCCAGTGTGATACCCTTGGAATTAATGTCTGTGGATGATTAAATTTGATGAAGCAAATAAAACAAACACAACCTGTTCAGATTATGGAAAATTCAGGGCACTGGGCATATTTAAAATCACTTAAAGTCATACATCAAAATGGGTTTGAGGGATATCTCATTTTAACAGAAGCCAGAAGTCAGCTCACAACACTCATAAAACTCCAATATATTGCCTTACACATGTCAGGAAATTCAAGATTTCAATATTATTCGAAGCTAGAATCCTATTTCCTTTGACACTTGTAGAATCTTTTTCTTTTTTCCCCCCCTTGTATACTTAAAAGTGACAAAGTCCAATCCCTGCTCAGATGGGCATAATCTGACTGTATGACACAAACATGATGAATATTTTCCAAAGTTGATGTGTTTTATAATCCACTCAAGGATTAATGGAATGCATTTCTAATGTGTCAAGACATTTGTAAAACTTCAAACTGGATAGTGAATCTTATGATTCCTTAAACTCATCCTATACTTCTATAGTCCTTTTTCCAGCATTGTGAAACTCACACACTGAAACCCTGCCTGCTTGTGTGTGTGTGTGTGTGTGTAGGGTTTAAGGCTTTTGTGGATTATCTTTCTCCTGTAATGAGACAAGTGGCTGATGGCTGCAGGCCTAATTTCCTTTTAATTTGATCCAGATCTCTCCAGGTTTCAGCAAAAAAGTTGGCTTATTATTTGATGAGCTTCATTTCGAGATACCTTTGCTCACCTTCCTGCCATTCAGCTGCCGTCGGTTCATTTTCTCTCAGCAATTTGTATATTGTTGCCTTAGGAATAAACAAGACTCTCCTCACCGTTTTTAATATCCAACAAGCCATGTTTGAACAGAACTAAAGATGTAGCCTAAATACAAAACATGTCTGCAAATAAAAGGTTGCAATTTTGGCCAATTACTCTTTTTTGCAGGTGGTATATTTGTCATACTGATTTAATAAGGATTTTGTTTTTCTCTTTGTTATTGTATTTTTTTTTCTGACACTGAAGTATCCCCCATAATCACATATTTCATATTCTCTGTTTTTTCCCTCAGTCTGTACAATTACAGAAAATTATTTTAAGTCCTCTGCAGAACAGTAATTTTTTTTACATGATTAAATCTTTGTAATTAACCCATTAAAGTAAAAATAAAACGAATTTTGCACCTTACTCTGCTTTACTTTTCCTATTTAATTTTGTTTTTCATTTTGCTGTTCATATCCTTCATAATTATCTGCACTATTTTTAAGGACTGCACGCGCAAGATAGTGCGAATTAAATATGGAGGCTATTTAGAAGAGGAAAAGAACAAACAGGTGCAGCAGTGAAGTGAGAAAGATGTCGCCGGAACGTGTGAAGCAACGCAACGGGATGGAAAAAGTTGAGCACCAATAAAATTAGATATTTTTAGGGGGGGTCTGGGGGCTCCACGAATCCAAACACATTGAATGCCTAAAAATGATGGGTTTGATGCTGAGAAGCAATTATAAACTACTTTGTTTTAGCTAACTACTGTTAAGAAAAGTTTAAAGGGTCGTCGTTTTAAAACGTCAGACACTGCAAAGTCCTCGCGCTGAATAAATCTGCATCCAGAAAACGTCAGTGTGAAAACAAACTCGTTTTGGTCAATTATTTGGACAAACTGAGTCCCACCAACCCAGCGAGGTTTTACGGCTTCGTTTACTTTCACACAGTGAAACCGATCAGGTCATTAAACGCCCCCCTCAATAAATCTTTAGAAAACTTTTCCATTAACCCCCAGAACAACAAGTCTGCGTCAGGCCGCAGATTAAAGACACGCATTCAATCACGCACAGGCGCGCGCGACTGGTGTGGACTCGACTCTGGGTTTAAACGGGTTCAGAACCGCTGCGGGGTCCGTCCAACTCCACAGCTCTGACGCACACAGACACAGAAACTCTGCTCCCGCGTTAGTGGGGTTGAATTAAGCGCGTGCCACCTGTCCAGAGCAGTGACGTAGCGGTGACAGAAATGATGACCTCATCAGAGGAAGATGCTTCATAGCTGCGCAGGAGGAAATCAAACATGTCTCCTGCCTGGAGACTAATTCAGTCCTTCAGGTGTGGATGTTTTACAGATTTTATGGTTAATGTCCGAAGTTGAGAAAAGCAAATTTAAAGTTAACACCCCCCCCCCCTCTATACACTGTAAGGTAAAAGGTGTGGAGTTGTCTCTTTGACGTTTCCTCGTGTGTCTGTTCTGCTACTCAATCATTTGGTTCCTAACATTTTCCAACGCCTTCTGAAAGGAAAGCGTGCTCTGAAGTTGGTGGTATTGTTGTCCGTCCATGACGCTCAGAGTTAACAGGCCTGACTAGAAAGAGAATTTCCACCAGCTGAGGAGCATTATGATGAAATCCTACCAAATGGGGGGTCTGTGCCTTAATGTCAGCTTTCGGGGGAGGAGTAGGGGTGGATACCATGTCATTAAAAAAAAAAAAAAAAAAAGGGAAAAGTTGAGGGGACCCTTGTGCTGCCACGGGGTGATATTTCAATTTTTACTTGAAGAGAGTTGTTGTCACGCTTGCTTGCTCCTGCCTGCTCAGATATGCGCTCCGTCCCTGCAGAAGATGAACTCCCTCCAAAGGAACCGGGCGTTCAGCAAAGTTGGAATGTCACCCTTCTGACAGCCCCCCCCCCTTCCCCCCCCCCCCCAACACACACACACACTCCTTCAGAACTCTCCAGCGGATCACTGTTAGATCACTATTTGCATAATTATATGCTCAGCTCAGAGGAGAAAACTAACCCCCGAATTTTACGGGTCAACTAACTGCAACAATCAATGTTTTATCGGGTGTACTAAGGGAAAACTATCTTTAACAATCATAGCATCCCCCCCCCCCTTTTTTCTCTCCCCCTCTTTTTTTTTTTTTTTTAACCAATTCAATTCAGTTACATTATTGGCATGACTGCTTATCAGAAACAATATTTCCAAAGCAGTTCAAAAGATGTAAATGTACCCCCACCCTCACCTCACAGAGAGCCCACTCTTTTTTTTTACTCTCAGTACGTGAACAAATACTTATTTTCTTGTTGATCTACTGACCAAGGGAATGTCTGGTTTAAGCTTGAAGTTGTATTCAACATCTCCATCCCGTATTCTACACTCCTATTGTCCATTTTCCCCTCTCTGTTGGACTATATATTGTGTTTTGTTTTGTTTTTTCTTTGTTTTTTTCCCCCCAGCAAAAGTGGTCTTTAATATTGGATGTGTATTCAGGAGCGCAGGACTGGGATAACTGGCCAGTTTAGACACCATTACATATTCATTGACATGCAAAGAAACCATTTAAGCCAATGGAAACAACTCTTCAATCGCCTCTGTTGTCCACAACATCTGTGTCCAGACATTACATTTAGCTGGAACTTTAACTGGTCTTAAATCTACAGGAATCTGAAGTAATGGTATAGGTGTTGTGAATGGGGTCCCAAACTGGGATATTAGGCATCTTAAACATTGTAAAAGCCCCCAAAGAAACAAAAAACTTTGCCTAAAGCCTTTACTTTATATCTGGACTCTTGTGATTTGATATGTGAGGTCTCACTGATATTTATACTGTACAACTGGGGAACAAACCTGCGTCATTTATGAGTAACCATCGTAAAAAAAAAAAAAAAAAAGAAAAAAAAAGACTCATATAACATTGATCTTGAAAAGACATTCACAAAATACCTGTTGCCCTCCTGCTCTCACTTGTCTCAGAGCTTCTCTGAGAAAACACTGTTACAACCATTAGATGTGGAAACAGGTAAAGCAAAATGGCTTTTCTGGGGGAAAAAAAGGTGTAATTCCCCAGGTGATTGTAAGAAAATCATCGCTGGCAGACGAGTTAAAACAGCCTCCGGAGACTATCAGGAAGCACAACTATGACACAAACATAATCAAGATATTCTGGTGGTTATTCCTATTTTCTTCTCTTGGTTTGTGACTTCCAAGAAGCCACTTCGTCAACAGCAGGGCCCAGTGTGTGTATGTGTGTGTGTGTGTGTGTGTGTGCGCGCACTCGGGGCTCCTGCATATAATACTGGGATTGTGGGACAGCTGCTGGCAGAGCCGTTTTACGGTGTTCACTCCATTTGGCTTTAATAGCAGCTTTCAGGCGGACCACCACTCTATCCCCTCACCGCCCCTTCAATTACACCTCCTCTGATACTTTGCTGGCCCAAAGACTCCTGCAGAAAAGAAAAAAAAGTCTGAAATACAATACATTTGAAGAAGGGGCATCGACTTTTCAGATTTAGGGCTGTACCCTCTGATGATTCCGAGGAAGCGGTGTAAGGCAGGCGGAGATGATGGAGCGAGGAAGGGAAGTGTGACGCAGCTCTGTGGTCGACTTTAACAGGTCACCGGCGGCTTACTGGGGGAAACTGCTCATTTTATTCTTGTTGAATGGCAGGAGAGGTTCAGGGGCCAGGTAGGCCTGTGTCTGGGGCCTCTCTGGAGCGGAATACGCGACTGGATATCTGATAACTTAAGAACATCAGTGTGCGTTAGTTTCACACGTTTGTCAAATCGCGTATATTATATTAACATGAGCCAACACGGGTTTTGTTAGATGTGGTGTAGTTTCTCCCATTCCTTTAAAACTAAACATTGGCCAAAAAAAAGGGGACGGAAATTAAATCATTCATATATATATATATATATATATATATATATATATATATATATATATATATATATATATATATATATATATATATAAGCGACGTGTTTTCTCAGTTCTTACTCCTGTTGGTTTAAATATAATTGTTCTCGTTAAAAGGTTGCAGCAGAGTGACAATAATATTTGATGAATGGCAAAATGCACAAGACAGACTACTTTTTTTTTCTTGTAACCTTTCTGTTGATGGGAAAGTCTTTTCATGAAATTTCCGTCACTTTTGATATAATCGTTTTTATATAACGTACACAATATCTTACATTAAGATCTTACATCAACATTAAGATTTACATTAGAAAAGGGATTTAAAATTGACTTATAAAATACATTTGAACGGCTATCGGACTAAAAAGAATTTAAATTAAATATTTGTTGAATAATTTCAAAACTTCTTGGAAAATCCGAAATCATGTGAAACAATGCATAAAGGCAATAAAAAAAATATATTCAACAAAAATCGAAATGTAAATAGATTTTAATCATTCGTTTGAAACTGTTGAAGCATTAAATAAATTGGTACGTTTAAAGAGCGAATTTAAATAATATATAAAGCCTAATATTTTCAGAAGTAAACTTTTAATTTATTTATTTCTTATCAAATCGGAAAATAGCTTACAGTCTCACTCCACTGAAAACAAAAGGTCACTTCTCCTTCTAAGCGTTTCTGCATGTACCAGTAACTCCAGAGCAGTGTGTTTATTGATCATAAAAATATAATCATTGTGCAGACGCTTATTTTGAATGATAATAAGTCGAATTAGATCGTGTTAGTACAAAACAATATTTTTTTCCTCACTTAAATCAACGAAATATTAAAGTTAACAAATCCCTCCTGAAATCAATATTGTATTGGAGATGGTGAGATATTGATTAGTTGGCGGTGAGAGAAAAGGCCCTGTCACTGCAAAAATGTTCCAGTCACGTGAACCGTAAACCAAACACACACGAACAACGACGACAACAACAGCAACAATAATAATATTAATATCAATAATGATAATAATAATCATCATTTCTAAATTAAACACCTAATTCATCAAGAAGCCGCAAAAAATTCTGAACAGGGTTCTGATTTAATGTTTAAATGAAGGCAAATCGCTTTAAATAAATGAAACTGATGTTGATATATTATTTTAAGTTGAAAGATTCAAACTTTTACAAAATGAAGTATTTCATAAAAACAAACCAAAAGTTTGATTTGCAGTGTAACTTCTGGAGTGAACCATATATTCCCCGTCTGCTCTCGACTGGCCTTAAAATGCGAGAAAAAGCAGTGCGGGGCGATATTAAATCACACATTATAGATGAGTTTCATCATGTGCACGCAGCCCTCCGAGGATAAACAGGCCAGTGTCTGGGGTAAGAAGAAAATCCCAGTTATTATTACTGAGGGAGCGGCCTTTCACTGGCAGCAACCTGCATCCTCATTACATCCAGCCCAAAAATAGATGAAGGTCTAAATGAAGTTATTGCCGTCCAATGAACTCAAATTAGCCGGGCCTCACCATGATAGACAGCTGGGGTGGGGAGAGGGGAGGTAGTGGGCTTGGAGGAATATAGGTGGAGGGATCTGGCAGGTTTTTATGTGTATTTCATGGTTTGTAAGGCCCCTTAAGTGAAGTTGGGTTCATTTTGAATCTGCGTGGCAAAGCGAGTTAATATAGCGGTGTTATTAAAGGGCCTGCAGTCACCTTGCAGCCTGCTCTGTGATGCCTCACCCCTCCTTTCTATCCCGCCGGCTTAGACTGCCTTCCCATCTACTGAGTTTCTTTATCAGCCATTCAAATATAACGTTTCTCTCCCTCCCTGTCGTCCACAATCTCTCCATTCGGTTGAAAAGCTTTCTTTCTTGTCGCTGAGGTCCTCATTGTGTTTGCTACCTGAGTCAGCAGGGAGGATGAAAAGGGGAGAGTTTGACGGAGGAAGGATGGGAGGAGGGGATAGTTTGACATGCAGGGAGGGAGACAGGGGCGATGATAGGCGAGGGGGGCCCGCGAGGAGTTGAGTGAATTTACCTGCTTCTCCGGTGCCGACGCTTTATGCGCGCGCGCGCGTGTGTGTGTGTGTGTGTGTGTGCGTGTGTGAAGTTAACGACACAGCGGCCAAGTCTACTTTATTGCTGTTTATCCCTGCAGCAAAAGCTGTCAGGGGCTGACAGATTGGCAGCATCTCTAATCAGTGCCCTCTTCCCTCCTGTCTGAGATCCCCTCTTAACTCAAACACAGTTCGGATATATCACAAATAGATTTTCTACTAATGGCATCCAGTCTCCGGATAATATACTAAAAAAGCACAAGGTATTATTAATAAATCATATACAATATAGAAAGGCACAAACAGTATGTTTTTTATTTATTTATTTTCCTATAAATACAACTATCCATCTATATATATATATATATATTAGAAAACTAATCTCTAGTCCGACTATGAAAACAATAAACAATATCTGTGCAGATAAAGCTACAATATTTATCTGAAATTTGTACCAAGTACAATGCAAAATGAACTTTCATATAGTGTCATAGCCTTTAATATTTAAATTACATAGTAGATTAAAAAAAAATCAAACAGAAAGTAGTTATTTAACATTTCATGAAAATCAAACTCCTTGTTGTCCAAATAAAATACCCAAACATACATGACATCCTTATTAGCTATAGCCTGTATGGATTTATAGCACCAGAACTTCCAGAACATCAACCTTTACTCGAGCTTTAAATCAAAACGTTCTTGTCACATGAGCCACGCTCCGTATGTGGGATAGGTAAATGACGTCAAAGTGAAATAAACCTCAAATGTGGAAGCAGATATCTTAACCCAGTCCCAACTGTAGTTCATTTTCGTGCCCGCAGAATAACAGCGCGCGTACATTTCAGTTGGAGCTTTCAGCGGGATCGGCGCTTATCTCGCCAACACAGCTCTGCTGACCTGTACGCCGCTGCATCAGAGGTGTGTGTTTGTGCTGAGGTGTTGACCTGTCAGGGGGGACTTGTTAGGACTTTAACTGCGACTGCTGGCGGTCTCCAGATATCCGGGGGTGGCATCGATTTGAAACTTGTCCTGTCTAATTTGATGATAACATCCAGGCTGGCCCGCTGCAGCACCATGGACAGCGCACTGTCTTGACCCTGCCTTGCTATCAAATTACCCCCGTCTGGGCCGCGGCGGGAGCCGAGCCCTGCTCTGTGGGCTGAGAGAGAGGGAGAGAGAAGACACATCTTCTCTGAGGCTACTACTTACTCTCTGGAACTCTGCGGTGAAACAAGATGAGCGGGTTGGCGCTTTTTCCTCGGCTGCTTTGCCAACTTTCTTTGTAAACCATACTCATACAAAGACTTTATTTCATGTTTTCGATTCTTACGGGACCCACCCGTTCCAACACTGCAGTCTGATAGCTTAAACTATATTCTTTTAATCAGATTTCAATTGGTTTATGTTCAGCTTAATGATCCACTTTTTTTTATTTTTAGATGCGGAGGACGTTTTCAGATGCTGTACTGTGCAGAAGTAGGGAAAGTGCAATATAAAGTACCAAACTACAGGTCCTGGGGTAAAAAAAAAAAAAGAAAAAGTAAATAAAAAAGTGATTTTAGATGTTCTATAAAGTGGACTACGTGTAAAGTATCAAACAAAAGTACTCATGAAACATCACTTCATCACTTTAGGCTGTACATTAGCTTTATCTTCAAATTGAAACAGATTCCTGCATTAGAGCGCTTACTGGTGTATTTAATTTGGTCTCAACTCATATTAATTATTCTAAACACGGTTGAGACGCTTACTCTGTGCCAGAGAATATTTTGTAAAGCTGTTATATGTTAACTTGAAGGAACTCGGGCCATCTTTCGAGAGCTGTGTTGTCATCTGAATCGGCTTCAAGTCTTTATTCATGAACTATGTTCAAGCTTCACTAAGAGCGTGTTTTGCAGGTTAGAGGGGTTTGATCTAACATTTCTGAAGCAGACTGAAAGTTTCCACTCGCTTTTACAGACTATGCAAGGCATCTCTCTGTCGATGGAGATAACAACAGCTCTTTACGCATCACTCAGATTGGCAACGAAAACCAACAGAACAGGTAGAGCGCGTGGACGTCTGGTGAATATGTGTACGCATTAATGCACATGAGAAAAGAAAACAGAGTGAGAAAACAAGCAATTTATAATTTTCAACTCTTTGAGAGTTGTTACACCCCATCAGCTGGTGCACACACTGTGTTAACAAGTTGATTTGGGAAGCAGAACGTCGAAAGTTTGAGAGAGAGCCCAAGGCAGTGACGGAGGAGGATTTACTGTTGGAGAAAAAAAAAAAAAAAAGGGGGGGGGGGGTGCTGTTTGATGGAGCTCTACAGCTTTGAGACAGCTTGTTAATTAAAACCCCAAGAGATGAGGCTCTGCAGCCACCGTCCATATCAGAGTACTGCTAACTATACTGACAGTAAGTTACTTAACAAGCGTTGCCTCAATCCCATACCTTTTTCTTTTTTATCACAGGCAAGCAGTGAGATGGGCTGTTTTAATTCGTCAAAATCCCACTGTGCCGTTGAAATATCTTGTTTTCTACTTAAGAAATTATGACAAACCTTAGTATTCTCTGTCATCCCGGGGATAGAGCCCAAATGGCGGCTTTGCTTCAAATCCATGCACATCAGCTTAAATGTGGCAAATTCGATTAAGGAGGGAAAGAAAGGAATGTCAAAAAATAAGTGAATTACCCTAGACGTTGGGTGGTATTAAATTCTTAGCTTTATATTCAGGAATTGGAATTATTTCTAAAAATCGTAGAAGTCTGGGATCTTCAAATTGGAGAATCTGACTTAGTGCGCATGCAAAGAAAAAAACAGCAAGTCAAAACAAAGAGAGAGGCTGCTGTGTGTATGGGTGTGCAGTTCTGTGTTTTCTTTTTAGTTACTGTGCTTTCTGATCAATTTCAGTGGAGGTCATCATCCGCTTTGTCCCCGTGCATTAGTGAACTCTCTGCCTGCGGGATCTGCGGGATCTCGGAGCTATTTCAGTTCTGTGAGCGCGTGTGAGATGATGACTTGCTAAGTCATGGAAAACAAATAACCAGAGAACCGTAGTCAAACAGTCAAAATGTAGAACAGACCCATGTTCATTGTTCAAAACTGAAATTATTGAAATTCTGCTTCCTGCTTTGCCCCTGTTTGCAAATAGCATGTTTGAAGTACATTTGTGGAAGAGAAGATGTGAATTTGCGGGTGAAACCCGACTGAGTGCGTGTCGTCTGGGGGGGCTGCAGGTAGAGAGGCCCCTCATACAGCAGACAAGCGAACCTGCTGTGCAACACCACCCAGGTTCCGACGGGGGAGGAAGTGTGACTGCGGAGGGGGGGAGTCAAGAACAATCTGATAAAACAGCTTAATCAACAGTGAAACCTTGCATGTGGTTTGGATGTCCTCAGATCCCGCTCTGCTTCTGCAACCTGTCTGTCCAGAAGACTGTTGTCTGCCTGTTGTGTTAAATTTCCTCTATTTCTCTATTTGTTTTGGACCATTATAATATGCCACAGTTAATAAAACACAGTATTTTCTCTTTCTCTAAGGATTCTACTGTAAACAGCTTGTTTGCAAAAGGTTTAACATATGAAACGTGTTATATGCTCGAAAATAATTCCAACAATAATTCATTTGACTTCATTCTGTATGATTACACGTTATTATTTTAAACGTTTTCATGTGTGGAACGAATGGAGTCACAGTCAGGGGAAAAATGCCAAAACCACCGTTCACATCCCGCAGGGGCTGCAGTTGCCCTCAGATCATCTTCAGCATCAAAAGAGATGGGTTTTTTCAGATAATTCAGATTAAAATAAGCAATGTATAGGCTTTTGATAAAACGATTAATAATTGCAATTATCTTTTTAAAGGTTTTTTTTTAATAATCTATATCAGAGACAGGCTATATCCTAATCTTTGCAATGCATGTTAATTTTCAACTGAAGGAAGATGGTGTGCAGCCCAGTTTAAAGGAAAAAAAAACCTGTTTAAAAAGTTGACTCTTCAGAGCAACAGATGATGTTTCCAAATGTGTTGTAAGTGTGTGTTTCTCGTCACGGGCTGCCGCATTAAGGCTCCTGCACCTGATCAGCTCGCGGCTGCTCTGGAGCCATGGAGCTTTTTAAGACAGCTGTAAAAGGCTCTGCGAGTCTCCAACACATTCATCAACGTCAGACACCGACAAGCCGCTATTTAGTCAAAGTGTGACTGGAGCAGTATATCTAAGGGAGGAGAGGGCCACTCAGCCCGCAACACAATGATCCCTTTTCCTGGGAAATAACCACTTTGAAATATAGCAGAAGGTCGCAGAGCTGACAGTCCGAAAAATGTGAAATGCAAAAGTCTATGGGAGATAAAATTCTTTAAATTTGATCATTTTTTAAAGTGAAAAGGCAATTTGTTTATGCTTGATTTCATAAATGACGTTCCAAAAATAATGAACCATTTCTACTGAGCACTTTATCTCATAGATGTGTTTTAACGGATTAAATGTTCAAATTAAGTTCCACTTCACTAAATAATAAAAATAATAACAAAAATGATAATAAGATTAATAATGACGACGATGATAACAACAACAACAACAATAATAATTCGTCATTATTATTATTATTATTACTACATAGAAGTTTAATTTATTGCGCATCTTTCAGAGTACTTAAAGCCTGAATCAGGGTTTATTTTCTATTTCTAAAACCCAGTCTGAATATTACTGGCTCATAGTATAATTAAATGAATTACTGGTCGCTGGTTTTGATCGATGCGATTCCACAGCCCAGTAAAACAAAATCAAAATGCCAGTCGACACCAGATAATGTCATTAAAAAGCCCCCAACTTTTCTCAGCGTTAGGACCGCTTTGAAGTCGACAGCAGCTGATGAAAACCCTCAGCTGAAAAAGCCTTTCCGTGGAGAAGCTGCTCTGCGCCGTGGACGCGCGGCGCACAGACACAGAGGAGAGAGCAGAGAGGCAGTTTTCTTAAGAGGGTCCAACAACGCAGAGCGCCATCTAGCAAACTAAGGCAGAAACAATAACTGCACGGAGGGTCTGAGAGGGAGGCTGCCTTCATGCTCACAGAGGCTCAGGAGGGACTCCGCGGAAAAACGGCGCTCCAAACTTTAATCCACGACATTCAGCGTTCTCAGCTCTGCTGCGCAACTTATTCTCTTGTAAAAGACCAAAACCCGATCCAAACGGACTAATTAGTGTTTTCAGTTCTCCACTGAATCAAACTTGAATGTGCATTTGAGGGGTTAGGATCGAGAAGCTGATCATTAAACTGGGTAACATGTAATGTAGAAATGGGTGATGCTGAATCTTCTTTTGGACAAAATCAGTTGATCCTATGACTCTCAAACTCCATGACAGCTTCTTGTCTGGGATGTATATTTGTACCACAGTGCACCTTCTCCTGAACGAATAGTCGTAAATTAGGTGGCTTTAGGTAAGTTTTGTTCAGATCACTAATGTGATCCTAACCGTTTACATACACACTGTGTACTCAGATCAGCCGTTTACGTCATAAGACGCTGCTAAGACTTGTTCAGTGTGCCATCATTGCTGATAATGATGGGCCAATAACAGTAACGTCATTTACAGCCACGTGCAGCATAAGCAGTAATAATGATGAGTATTTGATAGCAGTGGTAAAAGCCAGATCGCGAGTAAAGGGGCACGAGCTCTATTAGCGCAGCAATCAATGCAGGGCTGCATATCTGGAAAAAAAAAAAAAAAAAATCAACCTTCACTGTGCTTCATTCAACCAGCGTGTCATTATTCATCTTATTTCATTTTAGCGTAGAAAGGTCATGTAAACCAAAACATGTCCGACACCCCAGATCATTTCACAAGGAGAATTAAGAAACGCAAAAACTTTATTTGCTCTGAATATCAAAATCTATTTAATATAATATTTACTAAATAATTTTCACACACCACGTCATATTAAAATGTACCTCGTGTCTGATCAGCTTTAGCATGAACAAGTATTATTGTCAATAATTGTCAACTTATCATTCGCACCTTGACGATAGGGACTGCTGCCCCCCCCCCCCCACACACACACACACACACACACTTATAGTTCCTCTGCAGAAAATAAAGTTTAGATCGCATGCCACACAGTGAAGACTGCAAGCTTCAGAAATATTTACACTGCATCTCACTTCAATTGTAATATATCCAATCGAATTATTTTGTGTAAATGTATAGATAGATAGATAGATAGATAGATAGATAGATAGATAGATAGATAGATAGATAGATAGATAGATAGATAGATAGATAGATAGATAGATAGATGTGTGTGTGTGTGTGTGTTCATAATGTTGCAGTGGTATGCATGTGTGTCTTGAATGAAAACTGTACCAACGACTAAAATGATGTACATAGAATCAGTTTAGAGCATTATCTGATTTACTAATTAGATGAAGAGTAAAGTAGCAGTTTTTTCTTACTTTTATGACTTTGTTTATGTGCTTTTTTCACATGAGGGTCCCTGTTCAGTGTATTCTACATGAAATTATAAATTCGACCTGTATTAGATTATTTTTTCTATATAAAATGTATACAACAGAGTGCTTAAACTTTCTTGTGTTTCAGGGGTTCCTATGGTGGTGAAAAAAAAAAACCAAAAAAAACAGCACCCGTCATTTTATTCATGGATACTTTCTCCTTTTTTTTTTTTTTTTTTTTTTCCTATTTTGCCTCAGCAGTAAATCCTTGACATTTTGGACTATTATCAAAATTGTAGCACAGAGCCTAGTAATCAGAAAAATATTAGATTTGCTCCAGCAAAGTCCTATTTTGGTTCTAAACAGAATGTCAGAGCGGTTTTCCATCTCTCCACATCATGGTGATATCAACAACCGGAGGTTACACACATCAGCAAAAACTTTCTAGACTGCACCGGAGTTCTTATTTTAATTCAAACTCATATTTTATTTTCAAATATCAAAGGGAGCCACTACAGAAAAAAAAACCTCGGACTCAGCTTCCTTTGTGCACCTGAGCCTCTGTGATCCTCTCACAGGTCCACATGTTGTGTTCTGTGCTGCTGGTTCTGCGGGCCGGGCCGCAGCAGCGACACCCTGAACCCGCCTCCTGCGCGGAGAGGAAAGAGTGAAGATGTGACGGGGCGTATTTGAAGTATGACGAGCTTTGTGGTTCGCTCCTTTTCATTGCCTCGCCTCAAATATACGCCCGCTTTCAAATAAGCCTCTTTGGCAGCCCCATGCCGACCCCCTCAACACACACACACACCCCCTGCCACCTTGACATGAATGAGTTACTGACCTTTAGGGCCGTGTCCACTCCGCGGTCCAGTTTTATCCAAATAAGCCTTCTCCCCCCACCCTGCCTCATACGGTGCCAGCAATTCTTTACTGATATCATCAGTGGATGCAAATGAATTTGGATGGGGTGGGGGGGTGGGGGGGGGGGGGGGTGTAGGGGCTGCTGGCGTAGTCATGGACAAAATACCACACTGGCTGCAGAATGCTGCATGTGGAGAGACGGGAATATATTGAATACCCCGCCACCAGGACAATCCCAATTCAATATTGAAAAGACAGAAAAAAAAAAAAAGAAGAAAAAAAAATACACATTCCTATTTCAGAAATCTTGGCGGTAAAATACCACCAAGAAAAAAAATCGCCATTCAAATGAGATGCGTTTATTTCTGCATGGCCTTTGAAGAGAAGAGAGGGGTCGTGTCACTCAAACGAGGGAAAGGGCCACTCCGTAATACCCCCCCCCCCTTTTTTTTTCTTCAATCTTCTCTTCTCCTCTACCCTTTTCTCGCTCTGATCGACCCCCACTCACTCTTCTCCCAAACATGCGCGCATGCACGCACATTTTCACTATAGCACAGTGGCTTTGGGGGCGACACAGAAGCTAGATTAGAGCTTTGCTTCTTTAACAAGGGAGAGGAGCCACTTCTATAATCACAGCGGCGGTATGTGGGGCCACAAAGAGTTAGCAGCCACAAGGCGACCGGTCCTCTGTGGAGCGGTCCAAGACGTGGGCAAACCAAAAAAAAAATATTCCCTTTAACATCAAACGAAGTGGTTAGTGTGAGTGAAGAGGTTATTAACCCACCGAGCGCAGCAAAAGGCCACAAACACACTAACTTAGACAGAGTCTTATTCAAGACAATCCACTGCGTTAACACGACCAGAACACCTGCGAGAGGTGATTATTCAGTTTGCATAAAGAAAACATCCCTCGCTGCTGATTTAGAGAGCGTTTCTGTGCGCCTGCTGGCATCTTCTCCCTCCCTCAAGCACAGCAGTGTAACATGGGCGCACAAATTTGATGGATGGTGCTGAGTAAGATGGAAGAAAAGACATGTATTTATCAACATGCCTGCGTGTCCTCTGAGGTGGCTGAGAGCGAGAGGCTGATCCAAGCGCGGAGAGTGAAGGGAGTCACTGGGAAACCCTGCCAGTGTCAGGAGCGGTGCCCTGTGGCAGGGATGAAGGATACCTCCCAGAGCTTCTTTACGCTTCATTTTAATAGAGCCACGGCAGAAATACAGGTAAACACAGGCGGAGACACGACCTGAGCTGCTGCTCTGACAGCGACACAACCCACGAGACAGACAGACAGACAGGTAGATATAGATACATAGATAGATAGAATATTGTAATTGTAAAGAAACAGAATCAGTCTATTAACCAAATCCTCACCACATGACATCGGCTTGTGTTTCGGAGAGGTTGGACACCTGCTAAAAAGCTTACCAACTCATTGTCAGTGGATAATATAGGAGAGGACTACAGAGGGTGTGGGCTCAGTGGATTATATCTTTACACGCATTATTCTGCTTGAGTGAGTGTCTGAAAAACCGCGCGGGCAACAACAAAGATTGGTCAAGCATGAATGCGGCCTGTGTGTTTTTGTCTATATAACATATTAATCCATCAAACCATGAAGAGGGGGAACCATGTTTTTGATTTATTTTATTTTTTTTAATTTCCTGAAGTCGAAACTCCACTTCTCGTGGAAATACCAAAGGGCCACATGAGTGGCTCCAACACCCCCCCCCCCCTTTAACCAATATTCATGTATTTATTTATTTATTTCTAAGTATAATGCAGGGAAAGTGGGTCACCAATACTTGTTGCCTCAGCGTTGTTGTAATTGCAACAAAATGTTGCTGCGTAAAAATTGCGGAGCTCGCCGACTGCGGTGGCGCAGTCACGCGCCATCTGGAGTGTATTAGAATGAGAAGCCGTAAATATTGTTGAAAAGCCCGGGCGCTGTCAGGTATGTAAGCCCGGGCCTTGCTGCTCGGCCTCCCATATGTTGACATAATCCGACTGTCAGGGTGTCTATTAAAACGCGTCTGAATTTAATAAATGAACACAGTCATTAAATTCGATTTGTTTGTGCTGGTGTCAGTGACTCCCGATGTGTTTACATTTTTGGAGGGGTGGATTATGATAGCATGGGAAGCCGCTGGGCTCGTGGGAAGTTATGTCTGGGGTTGGCTGTATATGTTTAGAGAAGAAGCAACAGGTTTAAGTCGAACTTCCCCGTAATTTTCATTGATTTATCCTTTTAGTCAAATCCTTCATTCAGTCTCGTGCATCTGTCATCATTCGGTCGATCCGTCTTTAATAATGACAGAACTCTGGAGCTGAGAAGCACAGACATCTCCTCAAACTTGACAGGGAAGGAATTATGAGTTACTCCTGAGGTGCAAACGCTCTGTTACATCCGATTCACTCTTTCCACTTTTAAAGCAAGCATTTCCTTTCTCCCTTTTCCTGCTTGGTGCTGTGGTTTGTTCCACACGTGGAGGCTGAACACCACCATCCGCGCAAACAACTGTGGGCTACATGAGAAAAGTCGCACATTGGAGTTTAATGCCACGTGCTGATTCATTTCTTGTTACGCACACACGCATAAAAACGCACAGACACGCAAACAGCAACACGTCCATCCTCTTTCACTTTTTACGTATAGATATCCCTCCTCCCCCTTTCTCTCACACTTCCCTCTCTCTTCCTTGCTCCCCCTGGCTTTATTTGTTTCAGTCCGAGGAACACACACGAACACGGTGCGAGGCACACACTTAAACACGCACACACACACAGAGAGAGAGAGAGAGAGAGAGAGAGAGGGCGTCAAAATGATCCTTACTTATTTTCCTTTTCCTCCGATGAATCTTCATCCATCCGTCGCAGACGAGGCTTGGCTTGATCCGAGCGCGCCTTCCTCCTGCGCGCTAAAAAGTCCGCAGTAAAGTGCGCTTTAATCATCTATTTCTGAGCTACGTCCCGAACCCAGAAGCTTTAGAGGGAGGAAGAGGAGTGCAGATTGAGACATATTGAGTCCGCTTTAAAAGGATCATTTCATCATGTGGGTGGTTGGGACACACAAAGTTTGGACCCGTGACTGGCATTCCGGAGAGACATGCATATTTTAAAACAACAAAGCAAGACAGGGATCGGGGGCCCCGGGGTGGGAGGGGAGAAAACTTGGAGAGAAGTTACTATCAGATGAACAGCTGTCATTGTTGAGGGAGACTTGAGCGCATATTAAGATATAGACGTCTGAACCATGTCATTAGAGGTCTCTATGTAAAATCCTGAACGTTTTTAGTTATTCTTTCATGAATGTTTATTCGGTTTCTATTATATAAGCAGAATTATAAAAACCTAATACAAAATTTTCAAGATTCAGATATTTTGAATTTTCTCTCTCAGCGCTATTAGGTGTATATGCGTAATGAATAAATTCTACATATTATGTTGAACTGATCATCAACAAGGTTAAAAGAAATTATATAATCATAAAAATTTAAACTAAACTTCTTAAATCAACGTCATGATCAGGATATTAACCTTCTCATGCCCAATCGATACAGACTGCAGATTTATTTTAACCTACAATATCTAAGTAAAAGCAGTTAAGGTTGTAATTTAAAACGTCCATTTTGTCACGTCACACACAATTGTATCCCTCTCAAGCAAAGCCGGTGTGCTTAGCGCTGTCACTTCAGCACAGCTTTTACAACATCACTCCCCCCCTTTTTTTTCTCCTCCGCTTTACTAGAAGCTTTTTTCTTTCTGGTGCAAGGGCTCCATTCTTGCAAAAGGAGTGGAGAGGGCATAAATAAAAATGTGCTGGCTGTGACGAGAGATCTGTCCGCTGGAAATGAAGGGCCAGGGGAAGAAGACAAAGGGGGGAAAACGCATGCAGTGGTGTAGAGCTGGATATCTCTGTTAGTTGTCAGCGTTTAGTCCATGGCTGTGGAATGCTAATGAGTGAGGTCTCTTTCCCTTTCTCTCCTTCTCTTTCTCAACCCCCCCCCCCTCCCCCCTCCCATCCACCCCGCCTTCTCGCTCTCTCAGGGAGAAGAAACGGATCGATAGCTGACCCGATGGTTTTGGCCAATGCTTTATTTATCTGGCCGGGCAATGATATTATCAGCCTTGAACGTTATATACAGCAAACGTCTTCCTAAATCAACACAAAGAGATCCGCTTACACAGCGATCCGGGCTTTCTCACCATCACCTCTCTCTCTCTCTCTCTCTCTCTCTCTCCCCTCCTCTCCCTCTCTCACACTCTCTCTATGAGCTAGCGGCGCGAGCACATGCGCTTACGTACGTTTGTGGATACATGCTTTTTACGCACACGACTGCAAGGAACGCGCCCGCAAACAGACAAACGCAAATACCTCAGAATATACCAGAATCACTGAGGTGCGTCACACACGCACACATAAGCAGGGAGGCCTCCCCTTGTGTTACATTCACAACTGGGGCTTATTTTGAACCCCGAAGGGCTGGATTTCATCCATGGCTCAAAGGTTGCCTATGTGGTCTGCGGACTGATCTCACTGTGATCATGCGACGCGCCTCTTCACTGACTGGGTTCAGTCACTACAGCGAGTAACTGGATGCTGAGACACAGCAAACAGCTCTGAGAAATCAGTTTAGTTTTGGACATTATAGCCCTCACTGTGCGGTTCCAGGCATTTTGCAAGCCCGCCTGGATGAGTTACGGAGCAAACACAGCGGAGCACTTGTCCTGCGTTGTGTTGTCATCCGTTTTTTTTTTACGCACAGGACTGTATGAGAAATAAGCCGTGTCACACTTCAGAGGGGCCCCCATTCATACACGCAGCCGCTATTTGGAAATTGTTATTGTCTCAAACAACAGTATTTGTCAAATGTGACCGGTAAAACCGGGCTACTATAAGTGAAATGTAGTGACGTGTGACGCCAATAGGACATTTCCACCGCAGCAGAACACTGCCGGTTTGCATTGAGGGTTTTCGCGAAATAGGCTCGCTGACAACTTAGGATAATAAATGTTCTCTTTCAGACAGATATCTCAAACGTGAAATCGCACCCAGCTGCTTGTGTAAAGCAAACAAATAGCCCCCCGTGTTAGGAGTCCTCCACTTGTGGTTTGATGAATGAAACCAGACAAAGGTAAATGGTTATTTAACTCATTTTGTAGTAACACTTTGGTAACCAGAGTTTCCGAAATTACAGAGACACAAATGGACCCTATAGTGTACCACATATCCATCTCCCTTACCCACCGCAGCTATGAGCCAGTCTGACAGTGCATTTCTCTCCTTGTGCATTTTACCTTTCCTTTGGTTTAATTAAAACTGGCTGATGTTCTTTTTACGCGAGATTGCATTTGTTTAAAAAAATACTTAATTAAAAAAAAAGAAAACATAGGACTTATTTCAAACATATATTTGCACATTTGAAATGCTACATGATTACGAATTTAAGCTCTTGTAAAAGAGAGTAGAGTCATAAGTGGTCCAGCCTAAAAACAAAATCTCACATTTCCTCGAGTCCTCATGTGTTTTGCCAGTATTGCCTATACTGAAACGTTAATTAGGAACACATGCCACCATTTCATCTGTTTTTGAACTACTGCTTTATATAGCCTGCAGTGTAACAATTGTATAACAGAATGCTCTCAGCAAGAGGATAAAAGAGAGTTACTCTGGAGGGATTCTGAATACATTATGTGGAGACAAGCAGCTGAAAGCTGCGTTTAATAACCCAGCAAACAATTTAGTCCGCAGCTACATAAAACCAAAACGACCTGGACTGTTGTGATGGCCACGGTGAAGCCATATTCATGCATTTGGCTAACAACAAACAAAAACTAAAAACTAAACGAAACACCCCCCCCCCCCCCCAAAAAAAAAAAAAAAAAAAAAAAACATAAAAAACATCGGGACTGATCTCACGTGCAGCTCTCGTCATCTAGGAACGATTAAAAATGACTTCAAATTAAAATAAATAAATAAATAAATGGTTAAAGACACAATCTCGAAACAAATCAGATATTTCTGGATACGTTTTAAGGCTGAGTTTTACATGTCACTGGTTAATGTGAGCGTTTAACTTTCTAAAAATACATATTTCTTTTTACACCCTGCCAAAGTCGGGGAAGATGATCAAATCCACAAACAGAGAACAGCTAACAGCTATATATATATATATATATATATATATATATATATATATATATATATATATATATATATATATATATATATATATATATATATATATTTATATATATCGCATTTATGCTTTTCCAGTGACGGACAAACGGACAACGCGCATGACTAAAACTAACAAGTCAGTGTGAAGTTTACAAGTACAGTCTTCATGAACAAACATAATTCACAAATAATAAACATAAATATGTGTTTGAGATCATCTGAGGACAACCTGGAGCCCAGTCCACATTCTTCCTGCGTTACCAGCAACATATTAATAGTGGATCCTTAAAACGAGACTTGCAGAACAGACAAACACATGCAGTTCAAACAAATAAACGTCTGACACAAATATCCTTTCAACAATCCTATATTTGGAAAAAATAAATCTCATACAATAAATTGCGCCACAGCAGCTCGTGTTCTTCTGTCCTCCTGTCCCTTATCACTACCAGTCAGCAAAAAGAAATGTGGGCAACATGGCACACAAGCAACACGTCTGATGACGCAGAGAGGCACTAACAGGCAAACTTAATAAATGTCAAGCCTAAACTCCATTTTCTTCTCCATATCACTTTCCAATTTTATCACATTTTATCGCTCTTGGTGTGAATGTGATGCGGTGATCCCAGTCAGGATTGGTGCGAGTAAATAACTGGGCTTCCTTTGTCATGTTTGGGAGGTAAATGATGACAGGAAACCCGGGCGCAGAGACAGACCAACGGGAGGACAGAAACTCACTGGAACCCATCTAACACGTTCAGGACTTATCGATGCGCTCATTAGACTCAAACCAAGGCCATCTCTCTCTCTCCCTCTCTCTCTCTCACACACACACACGCGCACACACGCACTCGACTTCCTTCTACCACGTTTCTCCTCTAATTCCTCTCCATAGTCTCTCCCTCCCTCTCCTCCCTTCTCTCCGTTCCCACACAATGCATCACACTCGGTGTTCCTATCGACTGGCTTACATGCTGTAAAATACATTTTCCAGATTGATCACGCATATCACAGCAGCTTTGCAGCGGGGCCTAACCCTTTTGCCAAATGACGCCCACATCAATACCGAGGCATGCGATGCGCTGTCAGGACAGAGTTTTTAAGAACGGCACCGAGGGGGATATTGTTTGGTTTGTGGAGAATCACCTTGATTAAGGAGGGGTGGGGGGGGGGGGGGGGGGGGGGTGGCTGGAGATGGCCGTGTGCAGGACGCAAGCTTCTCTTGCTGTTTGGGAAAAAATATTAAACATTGATACACTCAGAGGCTGGCAGAGAGCTTACTGCTTTTTCACGTCTTGTGTTCCCTTCTGTGTAACCACTTATTTCTTTTCAGAGCAAAACTTGTGTGCTTGTTGTCTTATTACCACTCTCAACCCCACCTATCATCTCGTAGGTATAATAGAAGCAAAGAGTGTGTTCAGAATGATATGTTTTTGACTCAGTAACTGCAGGCTTCAGTTGCGCTCTTAGAGGTCAGGAGCGCACAACAGATTCCCCCCTTTGATGGTGTGAAATAAGCCCGAGCACCTTGACATTTGCTCCCAGGAAAATGCTTGAGAATGAGACATTGTTGCCTATTTCTTTTTTAATAGTACAGTCACCATCACACAACTTCATCAACCGACCGTTCTGCAAAAAGCTGTATCATGGAGTAAGCAAATTGAAGGCAACAACCAATAAAATTCAAGAAACAATGAAAACTTCCAAGACGAAACAAACAAAATGTATTTGAAATGATATATTAAAAGTGCTTTTGATTTTCACGTCTCTCCTCTTTGACTGATGATCGGCTCCACACGCACTCACAGCCCGGGGAGAAGGCGCCCCAGACGTCCTGGAGTAAAAACGTCAGTAAAAATGTCCTGGAGGTCAGTTTGCTGCTGCTGCAGGTCCATCGTATCAATTGAAAAAGTTCAACCATCAGTGTTGATATTGTCACAGCGATTAGACTGTTTTCTTATTTTGTCTAAATTTCTTTATTTTTCTGTTTTTTATATTCTCACTTCAATTTTAATTCTTGGAGAACATAGCTTCGACAACATATATCGCACTCATTATAAGAAGCAAAAGGTTATATCAAAAATTATTAGTATAGAATCACAGAAACCCTGGTTTAGAACCAGAAAAAATACAAAACAGAGAGGTACATAGACACAGGACAATTCTTATAATTGCTTGGAAACATTAATTTCCTGCTAAGTCTTGATTCTTTTTTTCTTACTGCGCATATGATGTTTTTCATTTTATTTGTATTTTTTTTACAAAAAAAAAAAGAAAATAAAGACTAGTATTTTACAAAATGAAGAGTATTGTTCTTGAAGATGAGGGTGGATTTACACAGGTGTAAAGTCCAGTTCCAATATTTTTCTGTACATAACGTTATCCATCACAGTCCCAGAAGACAGAAAAAAAGTAATGTCTTCCAAGTTTCTCAGAAAATGTCCTATATATAGTCTTCTTGAAGAAGGATGGGGTGAGCGCTGCTGAATTTTGGTCCTTTTTTTCCTCTCTTTTTCCACTTTGACATAAGGATCATTGGATGGACATGTAAGGCCAGTTGAAGCTGCTCCCGGATAATAGCATATCCCTGATGAGGGTTTCAATAGGAGTTTTACCTACCAAGCGGACGAAGAACAGCTGCTCGATTACCGAGGAGGAGACGGTGCGCAGCGAGGGCAGCCGCAGCAGGAGCTTGCCAAAGCGGCTGGGCTGGTTCGGATACTGGCTCCTCACGTACTCCTCCAGAGCGCACTGGGATTTCTCCTGAAGACTCTCGATGTGAGCAGCGTCTGACAGGCCACACGCGTCTGAGAAACAAACACCAAAAGCGCTGTGGTTAGAAACCTCAGATTTTTTTTTTTTTTTAACCCTAATGTGCAGAATGTTGAGGAAAATGCGCTAAATGTAATTCTTCCTCACACCTTTCACGGAACGAGTCAAAGAACACGCTGGTGTGTTGAAAGAATAAATGTATGCTAAAAATATATGATATATTTCTAAGTATGTCAGGTCACCAGGCTGGCAGAGGAGTGCATCTGTGAGGAAATGGTGATATCTCATATGGCTACACAAACTATTTTTTTGTCACACTTGTTTATAGAGGTATAAAAATTACAGTGCTGGCGAATTCGCCATTTTCTTGGCACATTTCAAATACAAAGCCACATAGTTATTTTTTTTTTTTTGTCTCAAGTGAGCTTTGCCAAGCGCACACCTAGACATGCCCAATTTACGCCCTGCAAAAGCTCTCTGGTTATCATTCAGCACCCACCATTACGTGTTATTGACAATGTAAAATGAACAAACAAGCTGCCCAAACATGCTACGTCACATTGAGCAGGAGGACTGTCATACAGAATAAACAGGGGGCTGCTGGGTAGGGGGGGGGTGCACAACCCAGAGGAGGGTATTTCTGCTAGACTTTACAGAAATCAACCAGAGTATAGAGCTGAATGTCATAGTTGAAGGTGAGCAGAGTGAGGAATAATGGGGCAACAAAGCGATGGTAGAGGTGGCTGCAGGCCCAAAGGCCGCTGTTCTGTCTGCCTGGACTCGGGGGATTGTAGGTATAAGGCAACATAAACGGCGCTGATGAATGTGAAATTACACCGGATGTAATGTGACCTAATTACTCCGCAGTAAGCTGTTAAGTGATTTCACTGCTCTTCTCTCCATAGACCGGTCTTGGCCTGTTTTTTTTTTTTTGTTCCGATGTAGCCTATAGGACAGGCTGCTGAAAGCAATCGCGTTTATTAGAAGGGGTGAAGTCAATAGTCGCAGGGAAGCGACGTCAACTCCCAGAAGAGAAGCATGTGTTGCAGCGCAGGCGAGACGCGCTCGGTGCTTCCTGGTGGGCTCTGCAGCCACGCTCTGATGCAGACCAAACCATACAAGGCTTGTCAGTGTCTTAACATGTTTTGTCTGTTGTAAAAGGATCTGTTTTTCGCCCAAGCCAAGCGTGCATCTTCTGCTGTTTTTAAAATGATGTAAACGCGAGCAGTGTGTCCGCTGGCGCATCCCGCTCCGACAGAGCTGTCCTCACAAGAGTCTATATTCAGATGTGCTTTTGTGGAAACTACACACGAAAGACAGCTTTGGTTTTCGAGCACTATACATGAAGCAGTGGACAGAGGCTTTTAAGACCCATTCTTAATTTCTCAGTGCTATAACTCACTACGGCCAGACACAATAACCTCGTGAACCCGGGGACAACGCTGGGATCTCGGGGTGATTTAATGTGACCTCAGTCTGGCCGGTCAGAACCCCATGTATGCAAATCCCTTTGGATTAAGGCTGAGTGTCTCTTTTAAAATCTACACCAATCGATACGGTTTAAATTAATAACGTTTGAAAAATTCTATTAGCCCAAAAATAAAACAATTCTTTCGCATTAATCTGACTATGCAGTATAAGAAAATCAAAGCATTACAGAAAATACGCTGCAGTCGGATGTATGCATGAAGAGAAAGCTGGTTAAAGACACCCCACAGCTCTCCATACGGTCCCCCTGCAACCACTGCACCCCACAACCTCAACAGGCTGAGACGAGGAGGCAGATAGCTTCCAGATCTAAAGCACTATTTCTCCAACACGCACCATAGATGACACATGTGGAGAAGGAACTCCTAAGACAATGATCCAGATCGGTGGGGAAACAGTTTACCCTAGCCACTATTATTCATGAATCAAAATCTGACAAGTCTGGTGGTATTCGAGGCAAACAATCCACGCAGATGTTGGCAAGGTGCCACGTGACTTTCTATTGCCGACAGCAGTTGTCGCCTATCACACTAACTAAATGCTCTGTTAGAAAACATGCGTCAGATTAAGGTGCATATGGATTTTTTTTCCTGGTGATCCAGGTTGAATACAGAGACGTCGAGCAACGAAAAGATGTGCTCTTATGTGTCACTGCACACTGTTAGCTGTAGGATGTACAGTTAATGTCAAAAACTGTCACATTAACGACAATAAGTGACGTAAACGTGAATACGTACGTAAATAGAGTAAATCCGAATTAATTTTTTAAAAATAATTGTTAAAATACATATTTGCCAATAAACCAACTTTTTCAGTACCAGATTAACCCCCCCCCCCAAAAAAAACAAAAAAAAAAAAAACCCAGCAGTATTGTTTATAGTTTCTGAAAGTAAAAATTTAACTAATTAAAAAGTAGACGCCTTGTGGAAAAAAAAGAGAAAAACTAAATGTTGAGGTGGCTTAGATCTGAACACTATATCTGAGTTGTTATTTACAAGTTTGCTGAACACTGAATTTAGAGTTTATAACTTAGTTCCTGATTATATCCGTTTTATTATGACTATTCACTTATTGTTTGGGATATAAAATAGCAAAGGTAAAAATATAATAAAATCTAATATAATATAATATAATATAATATAATATAATATAATATAATATAATAATATAATAGTAACAATACATATTATGTATATGTCCAATTATAGATTACTAAAAAGTTAAGTTCATAATAAATAATAATACTGTAATGTGCTAAAAGACAAGTGTAACCTCTCTTGATACAAAAGACAATTATGCCGTTTGTAAGAATGTTGCAAGTTCCAATTATTTCAAGACAAACTCTAATCTAAAAACCACGGTAAAAGTGAGTAATCTATCATCAGCATGTTTAATTATAGATTTTATAAACTTTTTTACAGAATTTTGATATAGGCCAGAAATAAGAAGAAGGATGTCAAAACTTTTAGGAAAGTTCATGAGGAGTCCTGGGGCCTGTGAGTGAGTTTAGACTTTCCTTTTCCTCCCCATAATCACCAGACTCCCCTGACATAACAGGCCTAATGGCAGGCGCGCACAAATAACTCCAAAATAGCATCTAAATTGCTACCAAGAGTAAATAGAGAGATTTAGAACCTTATTGCCCCAGTCAGCCATCAATTAAGCTATCAACAATGTAGGTTACTTTTAAAAACTGCTCCTGATTACTTCTCAAAGCTGTGCGACATGAGAAACTATCCTCAGTAAGTAAGAAAATTAATAGGTCAGCTAAGATTAATCTACTAATAAGTGAAGTTATTAAGGGCGGCTCTGCGTCCTGCACAGACACACGAGGCAACTTCTACGAGCCTTTTTTTTTTGATCTCAGTCTGTTCGGGATTATTTCCTACCCCCAAAGACATGTGTTTGTGCGCGAAAAACAAGGATAAAAGCACGCAGCGACGCTCATAAACGCATCAGCTGTCATACACGCCACTGACACTTTATTTCATCTTTAAGCACAATTATTTGACACCTGTTCCAAAATTTATGGGCGGGAACAGTCTTGGTTTTGGTACAGACGTGTTTGAGAATGCTTTAACTCAAAGATTATGGAATATGGACCACGAGGTTGTAAATTATCTCCGATTTTCTAAAGAGCTTTGAGCGGAGGGATAGACTTTCAGACTCGATACACTCGATATGGATTTGTTTACACGACTTCTGCTGCGGCTACAACTGACAGGGGGACGCATGTAAGAGGAGAGGAGACAAGCTGTTGACAAAATAGCTTTTTTCCTTCTGCATCACAAACACGACCACCGCTCAGATCTGTGACCCACTACCAGAACCAGGCCTCGCCTGATTCACAGACGGGTCCCTGCGTGACGTGATGGACACCCACCTGACGTGAAGAGCACGATGGCCTTGAGGCAGCTGTACTCTGCCGAGTCTACGTGTAGGGTCTTAAGCTTCTCCACTTGCTCCTGGAAGATTCGGATGTGATCCATGAACGCCACGACGCGGTCCGCGGACATCGGGGAAGCGTGGAGGCCCGCCGCGGCGAGCAGAGGGGCCACATGCAGGGGCATGGAGCACTGGGCCGCGTTCAGCACGAACAACTCGCTCCACGTCAGCCTGAGGAGGGACACCTGGTCGGTGATTTGCAGGTCGGGAAAGAAAGGGATGTTTCTCGCCCACTCCACGGCGCTGAAGAGCAGGCGAGCCGCCAGCTCGCAGATGTTCTCGATGCCCATGATATTGTTGGGCTGCATGCACTGGCTCCCGTACCGGGACGTCGGGTAGGGTTCTGCCCGCAGCAGTAGCGAGATGTATCCGGACAGATAGCAGTGGCCGTTCAGGGGATCCCCGTTCGTCAGCGCGTACTGGCCTGGGTTGGGCTGGGTTGGAGGCATTCGTCCTCGCTGAACCGCTGACAAAAAGAAAGAAAAAAAAGAGGAAATGTGCATCCATGACTGGTGAACATTGTCCACGAGTTCTACAGCCGTCGAGGAAGCTACACTGTGTTGGGTCTCAGCAGAACGGCATGCACTTCAATAGATAACCCAGCTGTCTCTTCAAAACATGTTGACCACTAATATTACCGAGAAAATGATTCTATCGACAAACATTATCACCTCATCAACACAGATGTACGTCTGTCTTCAGCCTATATTTGTATTTAGGGTTACAGGCTATACAGCAGGACATATGCAAATTAAAACATAGCCTCCATATGTTCACTTATCCAAATGGAAATTTACAAATCCATTATTATGGTTATTTCAAGACGTAATTGCATATTACTTTAATATTATATAAATCTGGAGTTTTAATTATTTAATAATGGTCAATTGTGGTCAAAGAATATTTAAATATAATTGATAATTGCCATTAAACGTAATCACTTTTACATATTTTGCCCAAATCAAAAGGTCAGCTGGTAAAAAAAAGGGAATTTACGTGGTGTTTAATACTTAAAATAAAATATTAATATAAGTCAGTCCACATGATACGCAGGATTGTGGTGTGCACTTCAAATAATGGACTTAAAATGAGGGATGTCTGCATGAATTGGAAACACACACTTGACACAGAGAGGAAAGTTACACGGCCTGTAATGCAGCAAGCAAAACAATGAGCCATGAACAAGTTCAGCGGCATTATTCAGTGTGTCTGAGCTGTCTAGTCAGCATAAGGAGCCAGAGAGAGTGTGTTCATATTACAAACACTCACATGGCTTACAAATCCTACTGTACAATTAGGCTATGAATTAGTAAAGTTATACTTAAGGGACTATTTGAGATGGGACCAATAACCGTGTGTACACCCAGCACACACACACACACACACGGACACGTATACACACACTCACAGAGACTTTCAAGCTCACACATACACTATTTATGTGCTAAAACTCAACATAGAATAATTTTGTTCGACCCAGCTCAGTTACTTGAAAAGGGGAGAGTTTTACTGCAAGAAAAACCAAATTAAAAGGGTCAACTAGTCGAGCCGCTTTGTTCAGGCGACCTGCATTCACGAGCAGTGTGCAAACCACACTGCTGCGGCTGCAGTGGCCTTTCACCCCTCTCACAGAGACAGAGAGGCTAACCATTCATGTAGACATCTCTCAGAAACATGGACGGAATCTGCAGCATGGCCACCCGTAAAGCCTGTGACCTTAATGCAACATGGCAGCGCCGCGCGTCTGCAACTAGGATGCGTGAACATGAGTGGGCTTTAAAAACATATATTCACCTTCCCGCCGCATTCCCACTTTTAAACACTTCTTCAGCCGGCAGTATTGGCACTGATTTCGGTGGTGCTGGTCAATGGGACAGTTCCTATTGGCACGACACGAGTATGTTAAGTTCCTCCGTACACTCCTCTTGAAAAAACTTTTGCATCCCTCGCAGGTGAACTGGCCGTAGTGTTTGCCGCTCGATTTGTCTCCGCAAACCACACATTCAATATGCTGCTGACTCTGTCCGGAATTTTGACTCCCCTTGTCCCCGGCGGTGCCCGGCGTGGACGGGGGTCCGGGCTGGCTGGGGGTCTGCGGAGTGTGCGGCGCCGCCGACGCCGCCTGCTGCTGCTCCCTCGCCGGCTGCGCTGCTGGGTTGGGGCCGTTCGGAGGTCCTCCGGCCACGTCCTCCTGCGGATCTCTCCAGACGCTAACTACCATTGCCATATCTCGGCCCCGAAAAGTGCTATAAAGCGAAATGGTCGCTGGTGTTAATATAGCGGAGAGGAGGAGAAAAAAAAAATAGACCTCAAAAAGACGGGGCAGCGCAAAGTCAGATCGGAGCACGCAATCTCATATGGGAAAGAAGGGGAGCAAACACGATCAATACATTCAAAAATACAGGAGGGCGACTGGATAAGCAGCCGATCAGGATATGCAAGTGTCGGGAGGCCAGTTCCAAGGTAAATTGCAGTCAGCCATTCAGGAATCCCTGATCTTGTAGGAAAACCCGAGTCCAGACGTAACAAATTGCAGTTATGTATAAAACAGCCACAAAGGAGAAGGCAGGAGCAATTCACATGGGCGCAAAAACGAGTAAAAAAAAAAAAAAACAAAAAAAAACCAAAACAGAAAAAACAACCTTTTTGTTGGAAAAAAAAACACGCGATCCAAAGTGCTGCGGAGATAAATTCCTTTCTTCCCCTTGCTCCTTTACACTCCCGTCTTCGTCGTATAGGAGGGGAGGAAAAACTGAAGAGCTGGATTTTTTACATCTATATTCTTAAATAAAGCTCATCATCTCGCCCGGCAGCGAGAGAAAACCGCGTCGCCGAATGAAGTGCCCATGTATAGTTTCACCTCTCTCCAGCAGGAGGAATGGAGATACGAAGAGAAAAGATAAAAAAAGAAGAGGAAAAACACCAACTACTAATAGAATATGCAAGAAGAAGGAGAGACCCAAAAAATGAATGCGCTTAAACGGGAGGACCAGCAGAGCAATGTTTCCGAAACGGGGGATCTGCGCGAATGTCTGTATATAGTGAACTTTGACACTACTATTGAAACTGACACGTTTCTATGGAGATCGCTGCGCCTTATATGGTGCTCGTGTCAAGGAGCCAAGAGAGGGGCTGCTGGAGACTGATAATCAAAGGCGACTGACTGGCCAGAGCCCTGCATAGAGGAGGAGGAGAGGAGGAGAGGGGGGGAATAGAGGGAGAGAGAAAATGGGAGGCTAAGGTTATAGCCAAGCCCTCTCTTTCTTTCGATTGGTTAGAGTCCCCCTCCGTTCATTCACTGCAAAAAATGTCCGTCTCAATACTCATCTGGTCTCGTGTTCCCATGTAAAATGTTAAATGTTCTTAAAACACAGTAGAATATAATCGAGCGCGCACTGCAGAGTTGTACCCGTCCACATCACGCTATCAGAAGTGAGCAGATTTATTTGTTTAGTTTTTTTTTATTATATATCATGAAATAAAGCAGGATTTGCAGGATGATTTTATTCGCAGCGATCAGCACGTTTTCTAGTGATGGCATAAAACACAAGTGGAGACATCACGCGCTCAGATGCGCGATTCAGTCCATTGTGTTGCTGCAGCCAAGATTCCCAGACTCTGCTGGACTGGCTGCTGCGTAAGGACGCATACTTTTTGCAGTGGAGCCATCCAAGACTGAAGGGGCTGGGGGCTCTGACAGGCACAATTTACATTGAGCTCGCCCCGCGCTGCTATTTACTTTGAAACCTGATTAGTATGGGCCGTCTATTGTCACCAAAAAGAGGAAGAAACCCTGGATAGAATAGCGAAAAAAAAAAAAAAAACGGGGTAAAGGCAAGAGGGGACAAAGCGTTTACGCACGACAAATAAAGCGAAAGCCGTGCGCAGCGGCAGAGGGGTAAATTCTGACTCTGAAATGCCCCAAAGTTTCCAAAATGGTTTGTCTTGGATTGCTATCTTTATCATAAAACTGAAGTCCGTCTTCACTAAGTTGAAGTGGATGTATATTTTCCACGCGTTGTTTTGTCCTTGGCATGCGCATTGCGGTACATCGTCATCTGTAATTGCACAGTGCTCCTCATAAAAACTTACGTTTTAGTTTGAAATCATTTGTTAACAATAGAGACATGTCAGTGTGAGGAATGATGCACAGGAGACCGGGATGTACTAACGGTGCGCGTGTCAGCGCTCGGAAATCTCTCAAATTAGACGGAGGACTGTGAACCATCCAGCACTGACCGAGGTCCCAGCGTCGCCACAGCCACTGAACTGGTGTCGCCTTTTGTCTCAGGAATGATATAAATTCAAAAGCACGTGAAGTTATTGGGGTTTTTCACGGGGATTCCGGCTTTTTCCGTATCAGGGTTTGTGCAGTCTTACTGCCTCTCCAACTCAAAAATGTCTGGATCGCGCTGCCATCTAGCGTACATTGTACAATTACAACCTCATATTAATACATGCACAAGTCGTAAAACATCAATTTGTAAAAAGTAGAAAAAATAATAATAAAAATAAAGAATATGAAATGAAATAAAATAAAATAAATATATATATTTCAGCCATGAAATAACATCGAGTCTGCATCAAGTTGTTTTCCCTTTTTTAGTATCTAGAAAGAACTTTTTTTAAATCTTAAAGCTGCAAAACAAAGAAGAAAAAAACAGTGCCAATAAATATTATGAACCCTACCACACAATAAAACGTATCAAAAGTATTCGAAAAGTTTACATCGCAAGTGATTTAAATGAAACATATTAAGCCAAAATGTTATGGCTGTAAATCATCTCTAAAACTATGGTGTTACCAGTTTGGAGATTAATATCTAACAATAGGTTAGGCAGTCATTGTTTCATGAAACAAAAGTCACCGTGTTCGCATCTTTAACCACACGGAGATATTAAAATATAATGGAGCGTAAACATGGAAGTGGCCGCTCTGAAAGCGCATAGGAGGGATGGCTTGTTTTTAAGTATTCAACAGCAGAGCTCTCTCTCCCGTCCTTGTCTCGGACACTGAAACTCCCCGGCCGGGTCTTCAGCTCTTTGAAAAGGTGAAACCAATAAGATTAAATCGGACAAAGATTTTTTTCTTTTTTCTTTTTTTTTTCTGGAAGTGTATCGCTAAGATTTAACTCTGCATACTGGTAAGGGGGTCCGCAGCAGAAGAGAAGAGGAGAGGAGAGGAGAGGAGAGGGACAGCGAATGGGAGCAGGGTAGACGCTCTAAGACAAATCTGGGAGACGGCGGGAGAAAAAAGCAGAAAGTGGACGGCAAGATATGAAAAGAAGAAAGAGCAGCGGCGGCGGTTATCGAGCTTGTAAGCGCGTAAAAACAGCCACCGGCGAGGTAAGTACCCAACACTTTTGATTTCTCACTTCTCTGAAGCGCACATGACTCTAAATGCAAGGTTGAAGTCTGAGCCAGACTGAGCAGAGGACCCAGGTCGTGTTAGAGGCTCAACTTTGTAAAGTCAGTGGATGTTTTTATCAGCGGTATCTTAGATTGTCCAGGTTCGTTTCCAGCGGTCCCCGGCGCCGGTTCGAGCGCCAGTGACGCTGTTCCAGGATGGCTGGAGTACCACGGGACGTGGACGCACTCTCCTCACACGTCCCGTGCACCTCACCTGCAAGGCTGTTTGTTGGTTGGACACATAATGAAAAGATCGATAGGCGCGTGTTTGTCTCAGCGATAGTGTCACGGGAATAAAAGGCGGATTAAGGACAGCAGACATTTCACATCTTTAAACACTTTCTTGAGTGCACGTTCAGCGAGCGCGTAGTCTGCAATGAGATTCAAATATTATAGTTCCGCGGGAATGCACGTTATATGTAAGAAAAAGCCGCTGCGAGGAAACGTATAATGACGTGCACCGTTATTTATCAAAGCAGCATTATTGATGTGTCGGGATTATAGGTTGAATTATTCCTGGAAAAGGTGCAGGCAAGAGCTTTATTAAATAACATAACATTTAACTTAATCCAAGCATTCCCAAAGTTTATATGCAAATTAATATTCTAACATGACTCATTCAAAATTGATTTTTCATTTTCTTTCTTCCATGTTTCTTTTATTTGAACATAAACATAGGCATGCATGACATTAATGTAAACAAAAAGATGGAAAGAATGAAATAATCCCATTATTGAGTGTGTCATTGCATTTATGGAGCAGCCGTCATACACACACTAGTTTACAGAGCAACCGATTATTATTAGTCTGGAAATTAAGACGATGAAACAAAATGATAGATTATATCTAAATGCATGCATTTCTACTGTCTATGAGTTTTTCTAAAGGATCTTAATTAATCATTCATAAGGATGGGATACACATTGCAGTTTTGCTTAATCTGTGATCAATATGATGCCCTTAGTACACGGATTTAGAGTTTATGAGGCTCACGAAATTCAGTTTTAATGCAACTGGAGCCAACAGTCAGTTGGGAAAACACTGAGGTCACAAGTGCAAGCCCTCCAATAAAACAAGCCATGACAACAAAAACGCATTTTAGAGAATTTTAAAAAGATGCAGACGGATATAGAGATTTAAAAATGATGGAGGGTCTATTTATTATTGATTGTGTGTAATCACATCTGGGTTATGACCAAAGCATACAGTCAATAACACACAGTAGTATAGGCTTAGAGGCTGATTCCCTTTTCCAGGGGCCTCTGCTCCAAACACCTCCCGTGAAGAGAGGAGGGCTCTGTCTCTGGACGTCAGAGTGGAGCTGAGGCTGAAAGTAAAGCCTGCACTTTTACATCTTCTTGCAAAATTAAAATAACTGTACAGCCAAAATAATTTAGTTTACATGAGACGTGGAAGCATAACTCCCATCAACCGTCTCCTGTGTTGGTCCCAATAGTTTGTTTGAATAACACACATTAATACAATAATCAAATCAAGTACCAGATGCAGGTGTAAACCTCTGTTATTACTTGGAAAAGTTTGACACAGAAATAATTTCATTTATCAAATTGTTAAGTGACAAAAGACACTGGGAGAACACACCAGTGACCCAGCCATCACACCAGTTCACCTGCTTTAAAGCAGAGATGCTGATTTCTTAATCAATGCATTAACAATAAATTAGGATAAAACTTTTAACATTAACAGTTTCTATCAAATGGCCTTTGCTCTTGATGTAAACAAGGATATTGTACTGGCATATTGATCTGCGCCCTTTCAGTTAGTCAACAAATGTAAATCTGCATTTGTAATTAAGGCAGAATGTGAAATAAAATGACACGAAGACATTTGACCTGTCTGATCTGCTTTCATCAGTGGCAACATAGTTGCTGCAGTTCAGTGGTATTATCTTGTTAGTTTTTAATAGGAAAACAAAAACATATATGGTATATAACACTTAGAATAAAAGTCATACAATTACAAGTTTAAAAAAAAAAAGTTGAACATTTTCTAATGTTTGGATGTGAGGTGTTGCTTTGAGTGTCTGAGTGTTGAGGAGGGAGGAGGGGATGGAGGGGAAGGGTGGGGGACTCCTTTTTGTCTAGATCTGATCCCCAAATTATGGTGGGGGCTCAGACTGGTGTGAAAGGGACAAAGAGGTCACTTGAAATCACCTTTTTCTTTTTTTTTTTTCAGATTGCTTTTTTCCTCCATGAATCAGCAACCTTCAACAGTCATAATCTAATTGCTCTTAATGGAAAAGCTTTCCCTGACAAATTGTGGAAATATCCTTGATTTTGTAGGCTGAACATTTAATATCTGACAGGAGCTTTCATATACTCTGTTAATTATAACTGTAAGGTTAAAAAAAATAAAAAGACAATAAAAAGAAAAATGCGTTCAACCTACCAAAAACAAGGAAAGTTTCCATCACAGGTTAAACCAGACAGTTACAAACTGCTTTCTTTCTGGATAAACTTTAACTGTGTAATTACAACTTAAAATCATTTTCAAATAATTTCATCATGAAATCGCGTGTGCCTTTAAAGTTATTTATCTGCTGTAACAGCGCTGACACGTTTAACAGTGGAATTATTCTTCACTGCATGTGTAGATATGTTTATTTTCTCATTATTTTGAATACGGGCTGGGCTCTCCAGAGATTTACACTCTTCCAGTTTCACACGTGAGGAAGGAAGTCTCTTTCCAGGCTCTGCTATCCGACAATAATTGAAGACAATAACTACAACGACTTTTCCAATTAGACTTGAGGTTGGCGTTAACTTGGAGACACTGTCAGTTTATGCTATGGGCAACGGCTTTATTGCTCACTAACCATCATTTCTTTGGAGCCTATGTGCTAATTACTTTGAATAGTCCCAGGGAAAGAGATTATAAATCCATTAGCAACAAAACCCTCGTGGTCCCACGGTACAAACTCTGTAATTTTGTCGTGCACCCACAAAACTTTAAGTATACTAAAAGCTAAAAGTGGGAAAACTGTGTGTGTGCTTCTCCTGGATCCAGTGATGAAGGACAGCTGAGCCTCACACACACCAAACTCAGATGATAACATGTTTTATCATCAGGGGGTGTAACTGGGATTATCCTGAAAGTTTGTGAGCTTCATGAAAGATGCGATCTTAAATGATCAACACATTTTTTTTTAAAAAACGTATTGTGAGTGTCATTTTTAGACAAGTTGGGGGGAATGGTTTGGTCTCATTCCCCAGGTGCCTGTCAAATATCCAGGGACCGACGCAGCCTCGAGGAATCAAGCGGATGAAAAGAAGGCTTAACGCCGGTTTGAGCGCGTTTTAAAGCAGAAAACTGGGACCTGAACGAGGGCGCGCGAAGGCATCCAGCTCTTAAAGTAATTTATTTCAGGGAAACTGGGGGGCAAAGGTGGAATTCTTGAAAAATTCAACAAGGATAAGGGAGCTTTAGGAATTCTGCACGCAGATTACCTTTCATCCTGCCCTCACATTATCCGACAACACACCGTAAAAGTCGAGTTCAGCGACAGAGGAGTGAGATTACCGTCGGACACAGAGGAGAGCAAAAGCTTTTTTATTTTTTTTAATGATCATCATTTACTAATTTTCAGAATTGTGATCAATGTGATCATTTGGCAAGTGGGAGGAGGAGGAGGGGTGCAAAAGAGGGGGTAACCACCGTGAGGTGGGGGTGGGTGGGGGGTGAGGGGTTCCTGTGGGCATAGGGGGTGGGGGTGCAAAAAAAAAAAAAAAAAAAAAAAGAGTTGATCGTTGTCCCTGCCAAAGTAGTGGGCTCCCCCAACATGACTTTATTCACATATCCTTGCTGACACTAATGTTAATGGTGAGTAAACAAAAAATAAACAGACAGGAATTGCTATGGAAACAAATCAGCTCACCTTTGACAACTCTTATAAAATAACGTTCACATTGTTGCTGATATTGACCTACAATGTTGACACTAGTTTGTCAAAATCCGTTTCCAGTCTTTTTTTTTTTTTTTGTCTTTTCTTCGGTTTGTAACTAATTGAGTGGCATGATAATAACACTGCACTATTTCCTCCATTTATTCCCAAAACTAACAAACAGCAGGGTCTTAATGAGAAATGTATTGTAGCTGAACCATCAACATGCTGGAGCTGAGGAGGACTGGGCTCACTGGTGCAGTCTAGTTTACAACAATTCAGAACAAACAGAAACTAATTCCTCCAATAAATCTCCTGAGCGGTTTGAATGACAGATGTCTCTGACTGCACCAACCCCACACAACATACCACTTCTGTAAATTAGAATATATGGCTTGGTAATTTTTAACGCTTTTTTTCACAGTTGTGAAACAATTTTTCTAAAATATAACATGCAACAGCCAGTGTATAAATTCACTAAGATGGATCACACATTTTAAACTGAAAAGACTTTAAAATAATATTGTAACCTAACAATAACCCTAACTATCTCTCACACACACATGCGTACAGAAAACTCTCTTGAGATTGTTTATTTTCATGTGAAAGGAGTGTGTGTGGCATTTGTGCGTCAGGGCACATGTGTGTAAAAAGACAGTGAAGTGAAGATGGCCTGTGTTTAGCGTCCAGACCTGGCAGATTGTGACCTTATCAATGTGAAACTCTTAAGATAAATTATTCATTGCACCTGTTTGATGTCTCCGGCCAAAGAATGACAAAGGTGTACGATTTAAGATGCATCTCAAAGGCATGAATATCAGCTACTGTGCTACCTGTTTCTTTTTTTATGACAGGAAAAAAAAGAGGAGGGAGGCTGCATTTTTAAACAGTAAAAATGGTCAATTTGTCTCCTATCTTGGTGGAGAGGAGCAACCAGAAACGAGTCGCGTTAAGTAAGTTTTATGCTGCCCAGTAAATACTAAACTTTCATTGATCAGGGTGTGGTTGCCATCAGCCCTCGTCTCCATGTCATGCGACTCAAAGATGTAAAGTGTTTATGTGGGTCACTGAAAAGGGTCTGCTTGCTTTGTCACTGCCTGGTTTATTTTAATTAGAAATTAAAATTTGAAGCTGATTGTGTGATTCAGTAGGACTAACTTAGTTCTTTGTAACTAACTATGTTGTTTGTCACCTTGCAGACACAGAGCGACGTGCTGGCCCGGCATTCAGAATTACAGTGGAACACATCAAAGAGGTGCAAGCGGAGTGAAACGGGATGTGATTTATGGCGTGCTACTTGATTAGTGAAGAGTGATGCCTCTGCTTACTGCAAGAATTGGGATTGGGATATATAATGATACATGTAGTAAATATATTGTAAAAGGTAAACTAAATGTCTCTTTCTAGATGGATTTTAAGGAGATGGGCTCTTCGAATCGCACTGCTAATTTTTATATTGTCTACTTTTTCTTATGTACCGAGTGTATGTTTAACAAGTACCATTCAAACCTTTTACTCAGAGTTGAATCCAAGCATCCTGAAACAAAAATTCCTCTTCACTTATCTGTCTTTGGAGAAATACTGTGGTGTGCTCTTTGGAAACTGACAGATGCTCCTTTTGTAAAAAAAAACAAAAAAAAAGAAAAATCACTATAACATTCATTATTAGTAAGGATACACAACCCAAGAACTTGTATTATGTGTACGAGTATGCTGAACAAAAGTTAAGGACGGACACTCTCACACCTTTGTGTTTACTTGAGTCTGTGTGTCCATGATAGCACAGCCAGTTCCCCTCACATGTTCCCTTTGGCCTTTGACCCCTGACTTGGGGTTAAACCCAGACAAATGAGATGGTCGAGCACTGGCCAGAACTGCAAACATTCCACAACAATCTACTATCCTCCTCCTCCTCCTCCTCCTCCTCCTCCTCCCCTCGCCTCATTTCCGTCATTCCTCACTCCTCTCAATATGTCTCTTCTTTGGCTGTGAGTGATGCAGAGAATGTTCTCATTACACAAAAACATGTTTTATTGTATTTGCAGTGAGAAACCTAAAGCACATACTCTCTAAATTAAGAAGTACAGCATTAGCTAAATTCATCTGCCTTGTTTACAGAAGAAAGGAAAATAAATGTATATGATCTGAGAGGAGAAGTTCTGCTGCCCTACACTTTGAGGAGACACTATGTGTGTATCTGAAAAGCCTGTCAGTGATGTAAAAGATGAGATATGCTGCATGATTTTTTATTTTTTTTTTGGCTCTAGCATTTCCGGCAACATTTCTCACTGTGGCTCTCTCACACCAACCGCTCTGCTGCAATTTCCTCACACTTTTCCATCCTTCCCATACACCTCCTTGCTTTCCATCCCCACTCTCCTTTTGCCCTTCCTCTCTCTGCTGCCCCACCCTTCCTAATCTCAATTTCTCCTTTCTCTTCTTCTCCTCCCAGCACATTCACTCAGCTCCTCTCTGTTTCTTTTTTTTGCTCCACCCACTATTTTCTCTGATTTTCGTGTCACAGAACGCAACCACCTGTGTCTTTAGGGTAAATGAGGGAGCTACTGGCCTTCCTCCTCTGGAAGCCGGTTAAGGTAAGTGGGTTGTTCTGCATGTACTTTTTTTTTTTAATGGAATGAAGTTGGTGTTATGAGCCTAGCCGCCCTCCACAAGAGCGACAGCTATAAGTCACTGCTCTAATAACACACAGTCACCAAAGATGAACATCAGCAGAGCAGCCACAGTGTTGCAAAGGAGCCTGGAGACCAACAAAGCTGGCTGATACAGTAACACTGAGAGAATCATGCTCTTAAATTTACTTTCATAATGATGTAAGATTACTAAAAGGCAATGCAACACAGCTAAGAGCTTAATAAAAACACATCAATCTCTATATGAGCTTTTGTGTTTTTTTTTTTTCACTCCACACTCCCACTTGAATTGTGATGCCATTTGATGTCTGCTGTTACGTCATTCATTGGAGGGTGCAGCTGCTTCATATGGTTCTTGGACTGGACAAGACTGTTTCCTCACAGGGAAGCTGATCACATGTCCTAATCGCACAGCCAAATCTGAGCTCTAATTGGCTGTGGCAAAGGCTGGGTGCCTCTACAAGGCTCTCTGCTTTGAATAGTAAGATGGTGGGCTGTGCTCTAGTGTAATTTTGTCTTTTCAGGGAAGAGGGCAGTGAGCTAGCACATCTGTGGGTTGGGATCACCTGGACCCCAGTCTGTTTAATGGTTAACTAGAGTGCTTAAGTATAATTTGCCAAAAACAAGGACAATGTGAACGGCTTTAAAAAGCCTAGTAATTAAGTTGAAAATGTGTTCAGAAGAAATGAGTGGAACCCCTCTATTGTTTTCTGCTCCATGCCTCTTCTTTCATATCCTGGTAACACCCACTTTGCCCACTCTAATTCCAATAAATGACGAGGCTCATGATTAATTTTCACCATCAGCAAACAGTTTGACAGGGTTAAAAAAAAAAAGCCAGTTGAGACAGAAAATTGGAGGAACATGTAGGCATGTGTGTAATCACGGTCATGTCCATGTCCTTAGTGCAGTTCAGCTGATTGTGTTTACTTCCCTTTCCTCCTTCTACTGCTCTGTATGTACACAGGCAGCTCAAGGGTGTAAAGGAAGGGCTCAAAGCCACTCAATTCCCTACCACCACCCACCGTTACACCAGTGTTACTGAGCCATGGATGTCTACTCTTGTCCCCAAGGGGCTTGCTCCTGCTTCCCCTCCACCCTTGCTCAACCAACATGCACCCACCCACCTATCCGCCAATATCTCCTCCTCCCTGCCTTGCTCCCTGATTCAGCGTGTAAAAGCGCCCCCTGAATGATGGATTACAGTGTCACTGCAGCCTGCGAAGGATTAATTTGTTTCATTGATTTCTCTTTAGGCAGAATGCCAGCGTCTGCCGCTTCCCACCTTTTCCCCAAGACTCACAGCTGTAATAGACGGTAATGGCCTAAGACAAATCAACCCATTTCTTGTAAAAATAGCACCAAATAACCCACCTCACCTCACAGCCTGCACTCTACTTACAAGCACACGAAGGGGTGGTGCAGTGGTGGTGGGGCATCGAGGGTGTTCGATTCATCCTCCATCTCTATCTCTCTGTCTGGCCTCCCTTTCATACTTTCATACCACCTTCCCTCCTTATCCTGCGCTGAGCCAGAGGAGACCATCCAGTCGCTCTATCAAAGCCATAAGTCTGCCATACTTACAGCTCCCTCTCAGGCCTCACAATGGATGGGTAATGACAGCGCTGTCTGGAGGGGACTGTGGGAGTTGGGCCATTCTCTTCAGTAATGGAAGCTGTTACTGCCATTCCCTACACACCAGCTGGAATAGCTAACTGTTAACCGCTGTGATCTATAGCACAAGGCCTTACTCCATTAGGTTAAGGTTGAAGGGTTGTACCGACACAAGTGAATTAGTGCATGTCCACACAGCACATCTTTTTTTTCCCTTTGCTCTGATACTTGAAATTATTCCACTTCACACTAGAAGTTGCTGAAGAGCAATTAAGTTGGGTACCTACTGAATTCATATTGGTACAGCTCTCAGCCTTGTAGACCGGCAGTCTAGCATTCCTTACATTAACTGATTTAACACAGATGTAAGATGCTGTCACATCTTTACTACTCTGTCACTGCTTTGAACGATGGGAAATCCAAACTGCCTGTAACATTAAGCACACCACTGCAGACACACTGTCCTCGAATGCTTTCCACTCCCGCAGAGATTTATGAGCCGAACCACATCCATTAATCCATTGTTGATTTGCTGTGGCTACCCTGCAGGGTTTTTGGGATCAGATATCACACAGTGCTGAAACACACCCCATTGTGTTGGATGGTAGACCGCAACATCCTTACCGGTGTTGAAAAATTTGGAAACTCTTTTTAAAATTCATTGAATACAAGACATTGACACTTATATTATAAATGACAATGTGAAACAGGGTGACAATTCAGAATAGTCTCAGGTACAAGTGAATCAGAGCTGGAGCACAATATGATAATAACCCAGGCTATGGGAGATCTCGTCAGCTACCTGTATTCAATTTAACTGTGTTTACAAACCACATGCTAAGATCCATGCTAGGGGACAGAGCTCTGGTCACCTGGTGCTTGACTAGATCCCTCCACTAAGCTGGCTCCCAGGTAAACCTCCACAAAGCCCCCTCATGTCTGACACCACCAGGCCCCTGAAATACTCCTTTCAAGCAGAGGATTAGGTAATCTCACCATGATACTGTCTTTTTCTCTATTTCTATCATTTTACCCCCTCTCTCTGACACACACTCTTCAGCCCTCCATTCTCATACATTACATCATCACTGTGTCTCTCTGGCCTGCTGAAGAGCTTGTTCTGTTGAGGACACATCTCTCCTCAGGGGTCCTTTCGTTCTTAAGTGCCTCCAGAAAAGGTTAACTTCCAGGTAATTGTTGTGGTTGGGCTTGTCTTAATTGGGAGTGCTTCAGTGAAAGCTACACTCCCCTTGATGAAGACGTTATGTGAAATAATGGAGAGGACAAGATAATGAGATGATAAAGGGATTCAGCATTTTGAAATATATTTAGTCATTTGTGTTTAGAACTTTTTCATTTTACATAACAGGTTATTTTTGGCCTTGATTATTTTTTTCCAAAAAGCATTTTCTTAGCACTACTGAATAGTTTCCATTAGAACTAACTCAATATATATTTTACTTATTGATCCCAAACAGGATGGCAAAGGCAATGCTGACCTGAAAGTGTTGAAATCCAAATGACTGGGTCCCCTATGCAAAATCTATACTTCTATTAGCCATCTGATCATACATATATCCATGTCAATGGGAAGCTTTAGGGGGTTAGTGTTTGCATTGGCCCAGTCAAAGGTCATGACTAACCAATAAAATATTTCTAGAGCACCATCAATAACTTGGACACGTAGACTAATACAGTATGTGATTGTGGGCAGGGGAGGAAACCTGCTGTGCTTGCTTCAAGCAGTATAGATGAAACAGAGGCCAAAAGGTTACAGGACAGACTTAGGCTGCCTGCCCCTGCACCCTCTCATATATGCATTTGATAGCAGTAGGGATAATTATAAAGGTTTACTTCAGACAGGTCAAATGGAAGAGGGCAAAGTGACAGAATCTTTAAAGCACTGGCTGGAGTCAAAGGTTAGAATGGACATAGGACGGCATAAGGTGCATCTGGGTACAAGGTAATGGAAGAAAGCAATAAAGATGCAGATTGATGAAAACAGAAGACAGAATCATACATTGTCTTCAGTTGTGTGTAAATGTTTTAAGAGACATCCAAATTATATATAAACTGATTATGGTCAAAACATAAGGCACTGAATGGTGTTTTCCATCACTAGTAACAGCACGATTAGGGTATTGTGATTTTGTGATATACACTATTAAATGTGAATAGTCCACGGCCACATAAGGTCATGGCTTGCATTTAGCACCAGTGACCAAAGCCATAGGTAAAGGTCAAAGTGGAATTGCCTAAGCTGTAGCAATACGATGTTTGTTCATCCAAATGTATGCATGCCATTGGCAGTGATTTATGGAGGGAGATAAATGTAAGGATGGGTACAAAACACTCTCTTTCTCCTATCCTGTCAGACTTGCTAAATACACTGCTCACTCATATCAATCACCATGTCACAGTGAATTGCCACTGTATGCTTCCTGCTCAGATTTAAAACAGACTGTCTCATTCTGCCTTTTGCCTCCAGCTCTGGGGATCACTCTGGATGTATTGTTGCATTTCCACAAGTTTATGTATCAGCATTCCAGAAAACTGTGGGATGAAATTAGTGAGCTCAAGGCCAGAGGTGTACTTTAATTTCTAATTTAATTTCGAGGGCTTTTAGAAACTTGTGTGATTTCATTTTTTGCTAACAGGCTTTAAAAATAAAATAAAAAAAAGAAAAAAATGAAAGGAAATCTTTGTTACCTTCATCAGAATTCCAAAACAGTTACAACATTTAAAAGAGTTCATTTTGAAGCATGTTTTTTGCTTACAAAACAAGTCACTGCTGATTAAGATCAATGTTCCCTCCTCTGTCCTCTGTTGCAGCCAGACAGGCTGTTCAGTGTTTTGCAGGAGCAGTCTGACTCTGACTGGGCCAGCAATTAACTATATATCCTAGCTTTTAGAGGTTTGTGAGCCTCTTGAACATGAGCATGTACTCCATGTCTCTTTGGCTCTTAAATGTGAAAACCAGCCCAGCATTGGTGCACCACAGTCTTTGCAAACTACCCCCGAGTGGTTCAGAATCCAGCCAGAGAAAAGTCCAAAAAGAAAACAAGCTTTTGAACTGCTGGCCAAAGCGGAAACATGGTCTAGTAAGCTGCTTTTTAACCTGAACCATAAAGATCTATTTTCCTTTCCTTCAATAGTAATACATTTGCTCTTTTCCCTTTTTACGCATATATTTTTCCATGGCAAGATCAAAGGGCGATAATGCGGGACACCATACGTTCCAGTGCATATTACCTGACACTTTTTATTTACCTCTCCATTAGTCTGTACTTCAGCTTCCTTGCAACTTTAATGTGACAAAAAGTTATTTTATAGCAGAGTAACTTTCATAGCCAAAGTATAGTGTTTCTCTTCAGCGACATGAATTTCATTGTGTTGAGGTCAACTCTGAGGATCAGACTTTTTACCATTTCAGTAATAGCAATAACATTTCCCTATACACCCGCCATTACAACATCTGTACTTCCCTCCCAGTGAGAAAAAAGACTTTTGAAGGCCATTTCTATGCAGGACAAGTCCTGTATGGTCTGTCACATTTATCTCTATTTTGCGTTCACTATGGGGCATTTGAACCGCATCAAAATCTATTACCGCCATGCAGATTCAGCCCCTACTGACAACACAAATCATGATAAGATAGAGCAGTGACTCCATAAACACCCTCGCTTATATATCACATCATATGAGGTGAACTGGATAGCAGATATCACTTGTCATCTCCATGCAATCGTCTGTTTGCATAACTAGTCTGAGGATATGAGTATCATTACATCTCTGTCTGTCTTTAACTTGTGTCCAGTGTCTACTACCTCAATCAAACAACAGTTATAAACTGTTGTGTGTTTATCTATGGGAGTATCCATCATTCTGCAGTAGGAGTTCCAGCTCAGCTGATTGTGAGAAGAGATTTATGTTGTAATGCATCAAATCAACAGACCTTTAGAGTAAAATATGATTTTATCAATATAATTGATCAATAGTGCATGCAAGACGCTGTGTAATTATTATAGAGGTCTGTATCAATAATGCTATCATGCGTGACCTCCTGATAAAGGCCACGGAGCTGGAAGCCACATGCAGTTGAAGAAAGGTTGGTGTCACGGCCTCAGGATGTTTGATTACCTGTTGTGCTTGAACGGTCTGTAACCTAACTGTGCCTGACTGAAATAAAATTGAAGGAAAATTGAGGGAAAGGAAGTTTTGAGATTAGTGATAAACTACTGCATAGCAACACTTTTAAAACTTTATTTAGATTATGTGCTTTATTTAACAATTAACAGTGCCAGGCTTGTTCAAAAACAGTCACAGTCAGTGTATTTCCTTGCAGACAATAGAGATTATAAATGACAGGGATGAGGATGACTTCCTTCTTAGTGGAGTGAGGATTGTGAAAGAAGGCAGGAGTTGAAAAGAGACTGTCAAAAAGAGCTTTGTATTACGCTGCACTCTGCATTCACACACACATACACACAAACGCACACACGGAGTACACTACAGAGGCAGAGCGTGAGGCAGGGACCAATGAGGCAGTTTATATCGGGATTTTGTTTCACAGCCATGGCCTCCTGGGAGAGAGGGGTCTGCCAATAACACTTAAGAGACAGAGCAGGAAAAGTAAGTGCTTTTATTACAGCTCATCACTCATGTAATTTCTGGCAGCATTTGTGATTACAGATCAAGTGATTGACTAACTACACATTCAGTGGCTGAGTTATGAACGGGGTGCCTACCATTCCAACCCTCGGCAGATTCTCAGTGTCAGCTGTAACTCATCCTCTCCCAGGGCATTAAATCAGAGACCACACTGCAGCCGGAAGAGTTAAATAATAACTTGAGCCGTATTGTAAATCTGCCAGAAATTAAACCTGCACATTCGCTGCTTGGCCCCGATGTTGTACTGTGGGGTGAAGAGGCTGGATCGAGAGGATCAATACAGGCCCTGATGGAGGTATTGATGGATGACAGGTGAAGTGGGTGTGTATGCATGCCTGTAAGGGGGTAGGGGGCAGGGGGGTTTGAATCACCCTGGGGTTAGGCTGAGAGCACAACTCTGGGTGTTAAATCGACAGGTCTCACCTTGAATCGATTGGCAGGAGTCTAGCAGGGCAAAGACGTGATACACACCAACCAACATTTACTCAAACTGAAACAAACCATAGGGAATGTAGGAAGCATGTGGGTGGATGTCTCAATGCCATCAGTACTGGATGTCTGTATGCAATCAGTGTTGGGTTAGGAACACATTTAAGACTCAATTCAAAAACAATTTTATTGTTTTACTTGCGTATCTCTCTGAATTACCTTGTCTGTCTCTCTTAGCTGTTGTTCAATATCCTTCTAGATACATGCAGGTTCACATAATAAATGAAGTAATAGGGATAGGTTCCAGCAGATCCCCGTGACCCTACATAGGATTAAACAAGCAGATACTGAATGGATGGATGTTAGCTGATGAAAAAGTGAACAAAGCGGTAAATAAAGGAGTTTAAAAAAGACGAAGACGGTCTAAGATAGATTAAAAGGGAAAGAAACAAGTGTTGTTTTTTTTAAAAGTTAAACACAAACCTCGACCCTCTCAAGCACTGTTCAAACATGACTTTTCTTTGAGTGCAAAGTCTAGAGTGTGTTTTGAGAACGGGGTTTGAATCTTTCAGAGGACGAGGAAACTGGAAGGACCAAAGTTTCAACTTGTGGTTTCATTTAGGGCAGAACATCGGACATCTGAACCCTTTCACCTGGGCCGAGGTTGGTGGAAGAACTGTGAGTCACTGGTTTGAGGCCACTGTGTGGTCTAACATGAATCTAAGACTAAAGGGAATCCACTGAATCCCAGGACACATGGATCATCTAGGTGGCCTGGGTTTGGACCCGTGCCTGGGACTCTGCTGCATGCTACTTTTGTCTCAAAAGTTTCAGAATAATTCAGTTAGATGAGCAGATTTCTCCAAAAGAAATAAATAAAAAACAACAAGAAATGAGAAAACAGACAAAATAGTGCTGAAACATATTTTCATATATTTGGATTTATTATTATTTTTTTTTTGCAGTGTATTACAGTACAAGACTAAAACAGTAATCTCCAGTGCATTTTGCGTTGCTCGCAATAAACACTTTAACACTTTGGTCCCAGTTAAAATTGATCTTGTTTTCTAGTCAGTAGTTGGGGAGGTTCATAGCTTTTATGTTGACTAAAGTTAAAGTTGCAATGTAGCAAACCCTATGTGAGGTTTCATCTTCTTCCTGGTTCTTTTCTCAACTCCCATGACTCTGACATCCTGTAAATCCTCCTTTTATCCGTCTGCACGGATTTGATTCATGAGTGGCTACTTCCTGTCGCGACCAGCCCTGTTGCTGACCTGGTTATGGCAAATGTTGCATCATGTAACACTCCATTTCCCTCCATCTTTTTTTTCTTTTTTAGTTCATGTCTTTCTTCTGTCTCTGCACTCTTACTTCCTTCCATCTTGTGCTCCTCAGAACCTTCTGGTCTTTACAGATCTTGCTTCACCTTATGTTGAATTTGCCGAAAAGTCCTGTCAAAAGAACACATTATTTGTTGAGGTTGTTTAAATCATTATACATGTTTTTTATCCTATAAGCTAAGTGAACTGTCATTTTTGGAGTGACATGAGGCTGACATGCTTTGTACCTACATATATCTATGCATGCAGGCAAGACAATTGTTCAGTGTAATTCTAATTGGCTTTATGGTACAGCTGAAATCTAACCCCGGCTCCGTGTGCTGCTTTGAGGTCTGTGTATATGTAATATCTACACTGGTGCATGCATGAAAATGTGCAGTAGCAGTTTCTTGTAGAAGTCCAACAGATTTTAATTTAGCACAATTTCTAGGCTCCAAAGCCTGTTTTACTTGAAGATTTGCAACATGTCTATGTTTGGCACAACTGTAACATGTTCCAAACACATTGTAAGAGGGGATGGAAAGTAACATCATACTGTGGACTGTCACACAAAATAACTAACTCTGAGTTTCCAACTCAATATTGTTCAAGAACTTTTCATTTTTTATCTTTGCAAAAAGTTGATCAGGCAAAGGCATAAAAAAAAACAAAAAAATATTTTTGCTTAAACAAACTCATAATCACACTTGTACTGCCTTATAAAAACAACAGTCCAGAGTAAAACACTTTTATCTTAGAATATCTGAGCCTTTATTGTGACCCTGACATGGCAACAAATGTCCCTATTACATGATTTTCTTGTTAGACTAGGCTGTTCTGTGTGTCCTCCTGATGCTTATGCTTCACCACATTGAAACAGACATGATTAGATGAACTGAAACAGCTTTATTGAGGTAAAAAAGAAAAGTAATTTGAGAAACAAATGGCATCCTTTCCTCTGAATCCTTTTCATGCAGCATATTTCTCCAGTTTGGAGCAGGGCTCTAGTCAATAGGCAAATATAGCATTTAGAGGTTAAAGTCCAATGAAGCAGCAGCACTGCAGCTCCAGATGCAATGAAACAGACTTAAGGCAAAAGAAAAGCAGCATGAAACTGCTCACTTGACCCCATTTAAAGACTTGATACCAATTAGAGAGTTCTGGGTGTAAATAATTTAGCATACTCTCACACTGAATACACACAAATTATTTTTACGGGCAAGCACACGTGTGCATGTGCTTTGACATGCTGTAACCTATCAACATGTGTGCACTGGGAGTGTGCACACTTGCGCACGTACATGCACACACAAATAGATTCCACCATGCTCTGGAAACAGACTTCTTAATGAAGCCTTCTTGAAGTAAAAGTAGAGCAGAAATACATACTGGCCCATTTCTGCCTTCAGTTCACCCTCTTCTACTTCATCTCTCTCTCTCTCTCTCTCCCTCACCTTCTCCACATCTTTTGTTTTATGCATGTTTCATTGTCTTTCTCGTTTGTCTCAATGAGTAAAATCACAACCCCTAATTTATGGCTACAGGCAAAGATACTTCTACAAACAAACTGGCTGATGAGGGGGGATGACTGAAAACATATGTGCTGAGCGGTGTGTGTAACTCTTAAAATGTCTGTTGCTGTCTTTTTATCTGTGGTTATTTACATAAGAAATGACAGTGTGTGTAAAAGAATGACTGTGATGCAAAATGAAAAAGGCTGTGCGCTGGAGGAGAGCGGAAGTTTGCAGAGGAGGGGGGAGTAAATCCAGTGACACTGAGTTGGGAGCACTCAGGTGTGGTGAGAGGATTATACAAAACCCTGAGTATGAATGACAGTAAACACCTGAATGATGGAGAGACAGGGAGGGGCGAGAGTTTTGTGTGCGTGTGGTTCTGGGTGACAGTTTAGTGGCCCCTCACTGAATTATTCTGAGAGGTGAGTGACTATATATTCTCCCCTTAATGTTTTGACAGCTGTGCCATTTTCTCAAGTGCAATTTTTTATACTGTGTCCTACACTTGGATGCATTTACAGTTAAAATGAGATGAAACTCTAAATTAAAGAGGATTTAAAGGAAAAAAATAATGAGTGGGTAATGATGATGTTGACACTACGAGGAGGGAGGAAAGAGAAAGATATCATTCAGGAGAGATCCGCTGCAAGAACTATATAGCTGCTGAAGGGGCTGTGAGTTACAGATTGGGTTGTATCCTTTGTAAACCAGTCAATAAAGAGTGTGAAAGAAAAGGTTTGTTTTTCTGGCTTGCTCTGTCTCTTCTTTCTCTTTGAGTTCCTTTGGTAAAAGACTGCTGAAGAGGTTTCTGAAGTGAGCTTCAGTTTCAGGGTGAGCACACAGTGTTTCCCTCTGTGACATCCAACACAAGCACACTTCTCGGCATCTCCGGCACACAATGTAATGCCCTTTTTCATCTTCCTTACTTCAGTCCCTTCGACACTGTTATTTCTTTTATGGTCTGCCATGTCACGATTTAAACATCATTTAGAGAGGCAGTGATTTCTATCACTGTGGAACTGAGTAAGTTTTAGCCACATCAAACTTAATTGTAATGTCCTGCTGATTTTTTTTATCTTATAATGATTACTTGTATTAAAAAAAAGAAAGAAAGAAAAGAAAAAAAAAGACAAACAGTTTTTTTCACGCCACTGGCAGAGTTGCCAACACATTCATCCCCTGTTGTGGAATGCTCAAGTGTGTTTTTAACCTTTCAGTTAAGGTTAAATTGAGAAGAGAGCAATGCATGTCGATTCCTGGACCTTCCCTCAGTAAAATCCCTCACCTCTCAGGCTATATCACTGTACAGTGCTGACTCTACATGAAGCGTGACCCCGTTTCCCCCACGGCGACCCCCTCCTTCCCTCCACAGCCTTGGAAGATAGAGGAGCACAGGGAGCGGCATGCCAAAGCAGTAGACACTTTTAAGCAAAGATTAAAGGTTTTCTTTTTAATCAGTCATTTGGCAGCGATGTTAGCATTTCACCCTGGTGCGGCTAAGGATCAATTTTTAATGCTGCTATGCACAGAGCAGACAGAGTGATTGGCAAGAGAGAAGCTATTTACAAAGGATCTATTTACAAAATTTCCATAGAAATATGCAGAGGTCACAATTGACATCTCTTACTGAATCTTAAACAAGTTCTCTGTCTTTTTTCACTGCATCGGGAGGCACGACCTCTGTGCACAGCGGATGATTATGGCTCTATAGGAGTGGATACATTTCACTCAAATGTGTCTCACATGTAAGAATAACAAAGGGATCTGCACCTCTCCCTTGAGTTGGAATCTGCTTGATTTCACCATGCTGTACTCCCTGGAGCTGGGCTAAGTAGGTCGATCAACCCTTGGCATAAACACATCATAACAATACACAAAGAAAATGCTCATGACAATGACTGTTTTTTAAATTTATATCTCCTTCAATTTCTCAGTCTTCTTTGCCAATACAAGCTCATATACAGTATACAAGTAACTCCTTGATGGACGTTAGTATTAGTGCATCCTGAAAAGACCACTCTCAAATTGCGAAGCTAACAAAAGAAATCAAGTAAAAAATACACACACAAAAAAAAACCCCAGAATAAAACCAAGAGAGAATTTATTTCAGAAAATTTTAAAAGTGGTATTTTTTTTTTTCATTTTCCATGCTAACTGAGTCCACTATGGAATAAATAGACAAAAGTTGTCAAAGGTTGGGAGTATTAGTGGTCAAGAAGTTGACAAACTGATATAATAATAATAATAATAATAATAATAATAATAATAATAATAATAATAATCTAAAGAAGCAACTCAGCCTCCATCCATCCACTATCCATATGCGTTTAATCCTGCAACTCAGCATAAAGCTTTACTATATAACTCAGTGTAAGAGCCGTACAGACATGGTCATGTACTATACTGCTTGAGATAATTAGGAATCACAATTACATAAGTTCAGTCTGTTCTTCCTCAAGTTTAGAACCATTTTTTTTTAAAATTTGTAAGGCATTTTAATGTAAACTTTTGGAAGTATCTGAAAATCAAAATGTGTTCCATTATTAGAATGTATATATATATATATATTGCTATTTTTTTTGTTCAGGTTTTGAGTGAATAGAAGATGAGAAGGGTTATTATACTCTCCCATAGTCAGGCATGTGAAAAAGAATGCACACCCTCTTTCAATTCTGAGGTTTTTTATGTATCAGGGCATGAAAAAAAAATCATTTACCTCACTGAGGTCTTAAATTAGATAAATGCAAACTCACATTAACACGTCATATGACATATGTACTGTACAGTACGTCAAAAATGTCCTTTGAAAGAACCAGACATGGAGCGGGTTTTTGAAACAGCAATCTGTTTTTATTTACATTTTGGGAAGCATCACAACACATCTGCAGATTGCTTTGTCAGTTGACACACCACATCATTGTTGAGTGAACTCAGGAAAAAAAAAGCTTTGCAACTGGTTATCATTTTTTTCCTCAGTTTGTATTTTCTTACACTTTTTAGTAAGCAACAAGTTCTGACATGTACTGAATAAACATACTGTAAGACCTTTCTGCATTGACAAAAATGTCTAATAAATTATTAATGAAATGTACAAAATTTGTTTAAAGCTCTGAAATAAAAGGCCATTCCTATAATGAAAGGATTATTTATAGACAACAAGCAATGAATGGATTTGTGTGTTGAATGCAGTAGCCTCTGAAAATGTACCAGACAGAAAGTACACGATCACACACAAATGAGGGCAAAAAAAAAAAAAAAAGTGAAATATTTAGTCCTTCATCTATGTTCAGACCTGACACTGTTGCCCTGCATGCTATAGTCTCTCAGTCCATGAATCAATCCATATAAGCATGCATTCATTCATTATGGAACTGTCTACACATCCTTTATTCAACTTTCTATTCATTCATGCAGTGAAACACCCTTCTAGTCGACCAACCCACATATCATTGATCCAATGATTGACCCTGCATTGGGTGGATCAATGCTCTCGTTAAATGGCATCGCTATAAGTGCTTAGGCACAATTGCCAGGCGTTGTTTGTGCAGTTAATTTCCAAGGTAGAAAGGCCGTGCAGGGCTCGGCCTTTCTACTTCTAAAGGAGTCAACTCTCCTTTATCCTACACTTACATGCTCAAAGCAAAAGGAAGAGAGGAACCATTGAAAAAGATACTGAGCAGAAACCAATGCAAAGCATCCCATGCACACCCACTTGTAATGACACAAGAGTATTCAATTCTTGGGATGAATGTAACCTGTGTAAAACAGGTTTCCAGCCATGAAACTGTACAGTTACACAGGCAAGTAGGAAAGGAATAGAGATTAAAAACCTCCAAATGAAAAAGGGTATAGTGTACATCTATGTAATGATAATAAAACAGAACCTTAAAACTTATTTCTACTCCACTTTCATGACACATCACTGTAATATTACTCTCTTCCTGATTTATTTTTTAAACATTTTAAAGAAAAAAGAAAGAACTGCTGTGGATTACAGTAGCAAACACAATATTTCATACTAATTATATGATATATTACATAATAAAACAATATTTATCTGAAGGAGAAGCAGTTTTTCAGGAGGCTCGTGTCCAGGATCAGTGTTTTTAGCTTATTGTGGCTTGGTGTGCATACAGAAACCCTGTTGGGTTAGAACTGGGGCCAGGTCTTGGCATTAAATGAGTGGGACTCTGACAAGTCCCGGAGTTCTGTCAGTGCAGTTCACAGGTCTCGTTAGCCAAGGTGTCAGCAGGGGTGGAAATGACTGTGTGTGAGTGTATCCGTGTGTGTATATGTGTGTAAGCTGAACATTAGAGAGCACTCCTACCTCCAACTCCTCACCTGACACCAGCAATAAAACTAAACAGGCCTATGGTGCTATGCTGTGTGTGAGTGTGTGTGTGAGTGTGTGAGTGTGTGCGTGTGCGTCTGGATGTGCACACAGAAAAAAGGGCACGTGTGCTGCAGGGTTGTTGATGCTGTCACCAATTTGCCTGGGCCTCCAGATGGGAGTAGGAGAAAGGTGACGGAGCTGTGGCTTGATAAACACAGAAGCCCTGCTTCGATTTCCCATCCAGTCCACTTTGGAAACACATGGCTCTTGCTGGGTGTTCTTGGTCCAGAGAAGAGAGGTGGGGGGGGTTAAGGGAGGGACATAGTGATGGGCATGCACTGAGGGAGAATGGTAGTCAGGAGGGAGGTTAAGATAGAATGTGTTGGAGGTTAGATAAATTATGTGCAAGAGATAGAAAGAGCGTAGAAAGAGGTGACAGGCAAAATCAAGAAAGAAGAGGTGCGAAACCGGGTGAAATGTGTTGTGTGAAATTTGAGTGAGCCTCTTAACAATTTACAGTCTCTTGATGTGAAAACAGACATATACCTTCAACATTTAAAGTCCCCCTCTTTCAATCTTTCATTCCCTCCATCTCATTACAAAAAAAAGAACTAGCAGTGTTCCACCTTTCAACTGACATCAGAAGTTTAAAGACCAACTCCAGCTGGAGAAGCAGAAGATTGCTCTCTCTGCCCCCCTAGAGAGTTAAGGAGATCACTTTTTAACCCCTCCTTTCCATCCCCCACCCTGCAGCACCTCTTTTCCATGCCTTAACAGCAACATAAGAGGACAAGTGTGGGCTCTAAGCACCAGTGATCAAACACAAGCAGCTGCTGGGTACGCTCGGCTCAGGACTGTTGGCCTAATAGGATTGGAAGCCCCCAGGTGAGCCAAAGGACACCTCCAATCATTGTGATTAGCCCAAGTCAGAGCTACATTTCTTAGGATAGCACTGACTGTACTAAAAGGATCACCTTGCTTGTAAAGAATGTGAGTGATTTAGAGTGTAGTGTCATGGTTCAGCGTACACGTCAAAGCAGAGAAATGATGGAGTTTAAAACTGGATGTAGTTTTAATGTGTCAGAATGATCTTAAGATTCTGACTGTTTGCTGATCATTACTCAGTTCACAGAACTCCATGATGCGTGGAGCTGCTGTACAAAAAAAAAGTGTGTGTTCTGTAGTTTGTATGCACATAGCCCCAGTGCAACACTGCATAAGCATGAGTGCACAGAAATATGGCCTTTCATGCTCACATGGCAAAAGCCTCATCACATTCAAACACATATACATGAACAAATGAATTCCACACATACATAACATGCCCAGATAATTGAAAAAAAAAATTAGACTGAGCTCATCACTGACTAAGCAAAAGTCATCCAGCGTGTAAAACACACAATATAATTAGCACACATCAAGCTTCTGGGTCCTGCTGTGCATTAATGATGCTACCCTCTGAAGTGAATTATTGTTTGATGAGTGAAAAAGTAAGTGAGGAGGGGCCTTGAGGAGGCTCATTTGTAGAAGAAGATGAGAAGCGGGTGCATGAGGAAGGGAAATGGATGAGAGAGATGATTCCAAACTGGTTTAACTTTGGTGACACGTTTTTATTCCAGAAAAACAATTACCAGGGAGATATGAACTTTAAGGCATGGATGAGAGGTTACTGACCTACTGTGGTACACCACATACAGTATCTGCATAAAATGGGGGGCATCACACATGGAGTCAAAAAAAAGTTAAAACATCAATTTAAAAACTGAAAGCAATGACTTGAAAATCCTCATAATTCATTTAAAATAGAACCAAAAAAAAATAAAATCAAATGTTGAAAGTGAGACATTGTACTGTTTCACGAACATTTTTAGCTCACTTTTAACGTGATGGCAAAAAAGTTGGAAAAAGGGGATCCAAAAGGCTGGAAAAGTAGGTGGTAATGAAAAGACCACATAAGGAACTAACTTGCAACTAACTGAGTTAAAGGGCAACAGGTTAGTGACATGACTGGGTATAAAAAGAGCATCACAGAGAGGCAGAGTCTCAGATGTAAAGACTGGGAAAGGTTCACCAAACTTGGAAAGAATGTGTTTGCAAATTGTGAAACAATTTCAGAATATTTTTTCTTAGCAGCTCAATTTTTCTTAGTATAAAATTACAATATATTATTTTTTTGAATATCAATATATAACAAAATAAAATAATTCTGAGAATCTCAGGGAATCTCTATGTACACCAACATATATATACACACACACACAATCTAGGAGGTGACATTTCTAAAAGATGGTTAAGTCTGAGACATTGCTTTTCCCCCCCTCTTTTTTCGACCCCCTCAAAGCTCAGGCTAATCACGACTGGTCACCATGCATAATGCCTGCTCTAAATCTATGAAAGGCAATGTAAAACTAGCTTTCAGACAAATGTAATTCAATAAGGACGTGCTCTTAAAGATATCATGCACATCCAGTTGTTGCTATTTTTTTCTTAAAATGTTGGGGCTTTCATTTGCTTTAAATTTGAGGATCCTGAAAACATAATTTGCGCAGTCTCACTGACACATACCCTATGGCCTGCCAGCTGAGCAGACTGGGGGGTCCAGAGCCTTTTGAGACCTGTGTAATAAATGAACCGGGAAACACCCGGGATTTGACCCCAGTTAAGCAGCTCTCCACCTGCTGAAGACAGGAACAAAAGGGCAAAAGTTCGAACAGATACAGTACATCAGTTATACATGGAGTGTCACATGGCCACATATTTCCTCTACTTTGAAAAGTAAAATCTCTCTTTAAGAGTGAGATGACATGCTCTTAGATTTCTCTGATTCATTGAAACTAAAAATTCATGATGATGGAGCCTTGATTATATGCATTATTATATGTATATTATAAGATTGTGCTAGAATGCTGTCTTTTTTTAGGATAACAGAATGCCTGTAAGAAGACAGACATGCAGGCTTTCTTCTGGATCCAACTTTTGGTTCTCTTCAATTTTAAAAAGAAGCACAACTAGAAAAGCAACTAGAAACAGTTACGTGGAAGCAACAATTGCATTGGGCTGATTTTTGATCATTTTATTCAGTTGTGAAAAAGGAGATGATTTACAGCAGTGAACTGAGATGATACTTCAGCACACTTTGCAAACACACACACACACACACACACACACTTCTTAATTTTGTGCCAAGCAGAGGGAACACACTTCACATATCAAAAAAGCACACTATATGTACTCACAGACTGTAAACACTCAAGCATCCAGTCACTCATGCTACCTCAGTCTGGCTTTTTAAACCCACCGCTAATAAATTTATATTTACTGCGTGCATTGAGGACTTTTAAATTATAGCATACAATAAACCTGGCACACACATCTCAAAAGCTCTTTCAGGAGATGTTAAAGCAATATAGTAAGCAATTTTCCAAAGTGGATTACAAATTTCACATTCAGGTTTTATTGCACATTACGATAACTTAACCACATCTAAATGTTCCGCATAAATGGGAAATATGTGCTGCTTAATATGCTATTTTTCATTTTTTAAGAAGCGCTTTGCAAACCCTGCCAAGCGAGGGAGCATGCTGGTTTGTGTGGTGGGGGAGTCAATAATCTTTATGAGGTGGATTTTAATTACAAGGAGATAACTGAGTATCCTCCTCACGGCAAGCCTCCATCAATCTCTATTCTGCATCAAGCTGTATGTAGCTTTGGCACACACCCGCAGACATAGATACCCTTTCAGACATGATTGATCAGTCAGTCAGCAATGTATTATTTTCATCTCAGTGAAGCAAACCTTATAAAAGCATATGAGACAGGCGTTCCTTGATGGCATTTTACCATGCATACAAACACACGCGCTCACACTATGTATACATCCACGTGCATATCCGGCACAGACACACGCATATAGAGGCACTGCTGGCATAATCCAGCTAAAAAAGGTTAAGGCTGATGTTTTCACAAAGAACGACAGTCTGTGAAAGGTCAGATCAATCATGTGCTAAGCGTGTGTTGTAAGTAATCCATAAAGAGCTTGTTTTAAATAATAACATTTTATAGATCACTTAAAGACATAACTGTACCACAGTCAGGTAGGGCCTCATGTGCCAAATAATCTTCAACGCTCCAATAATTCAAAAGGGACAAACTTAATATGTTGTGACTGCACTTTATTTAATGAACCAGTGGCATTTGAAGCGAAACCATGCACACAGTTCTTCCAGATGTCTCTGCTCACAACTGGCAATTCTTTTAACGGAATATTGCAACACAGCAGTGAGCTGTTAATGTGTCCTGGTCCTTAAACAAGCGCAGTTCCTTTTGTCTTGAAATGGCTGATGTTACATTTATAGTGTAAATATTTCTAGCAATCTGGCTAGAAGCAGAAATTGACACTTTGTAATGCAGTGCATGCATAAGAATAAGTTGTGTCAGTTCAATGCCTTTACAGAATGAAGCAGAGAGGAGCCGAGTCAGACGGCAGAAAATGACACACTTTGGAAATAAAAAGACAATGGCGGGTTCAAAAGGAGCCATCAGTTATACACTAAATGTGTTTAAACTCAACAAAGAGGGCTCTGAGTTTGGCTTTTTAGGAATTACAGTAAAGAAAGCCATGCTAATGGGAAATATGACATAAAGACATGTTGTGTCTTCTTATCTTTCAGTAATGATAGTAACAAAGTAGCTAGAGGGATAGCCTGGAAGCTTAGTTGGATAGTTTAGAGATAGCTGGTTGAACAACAAATCAATTCATTAGATGCATCATCTAGCATGTAAAACTGAATTTGGGTGCAGTGCTCTACACTTTCATTTGGCTTAAGTGATACTGAGAGCTAATGAGGTTGAATTTGTGCTCCAAGTGATGTCATTTGAGGACACCAAATCCTTGTTGTGTTAATTAAAACTCAATGAAATGATGTAGATGAAAAATTTGCATGGCTCAAAGCCACAGTGGGGGATACTACTGGGAAAAAAGGGTTCCAAGTTAATAAGTTGTATTATATATTATGCATAGTGAATATAACTTAAGATTTTTCAATGACGGCCAGATGTATTTGCAAGTTGTGAGATAAGTAAAGAAAATAAATTACATTGTTGGGGAAATACAGAACCATTCCAGTGTTCCACTTCAGGTTGAATGCTGGCCTACCTGTGACAGCTGCATTGTATTCTTCTGCCTGGATCTGCTTGACTTCAGCTAGCTGCGAGTAGATGAGAAGACAAGGAGAGAGCATGTGCATCCTGTCCTCTCTGGAAGAAAAGTAATGATCAGTCATAGGATTCAATCTAACCATTTAATCCAAGTAACTGAATTACTCATAAATAGAAATGTGTCATTATTTAACTATTCCCAGGAGTTTTGAGTAAAGAACATTTTTATCATTTTGTGTGGCACCAGTATGTCTAGTCTAAATTTCCTCTCTAATTCAAGTTGCTCTGGTGTCCCTGAATCAAAACCCTTTGCCAAAAAGTACTCGAAGATCACCTGCCAACTATTGAAAAGGTGCTTCTCTAATGCCTTGCTATAATATCTACTGTGCACTGCTGCAAATGACATGGAAAATAACAATTAATCTTGGTTGAAATGGTAGTCTCTGAGAAGGAAATGCTATTTAAAAAAAAAGGGCCCATTATGTAATTATGTTACCATTCAAATGTCTTCTTTGTTTCATGTTTCATTTGCCGTCCCTATCCATTACAAATGCTTAAAAGCCGTAGCATCTCATACAATAAAACAGGACACATTGCTCTGAATTTTATTCTTTTTCTGTTGCATATTGTGAGAGCATTCAATTTGACTTCTCTTAAGGTGTCCCACACTTCTCCTTCATGTCCGCTCCTGCAGAGATAAAGGCTTTCTGCACTATGCACCACCACATGCCCTGGCATATGTTTGAAACTGAGCACAATATGCACGAGTTTACATTGGAGTGTACGTGTGTGGTGTGCAGTAATCTGACTCTTTAATTGCTTATTCGTATGCTTGCTACTGTGAGGATTTGTAGTTGCATGGTAGCATATGTTCCTGCTGGGGGTGTGTGCATCAAAGTATTTAAAGTATAAATGCATGTGCTTCCATCAGTGTGTGTGTGTGTGAGTTTGTGTGTGTGTGGGAAGGTTTATGTGCATTTAGGTATAATAACTGAGCACATCTGAGTATGATATGAGCATGTGTCTGTGTATTTGCATGTGTTTATACTTGTACATGTGTATTTTTCGTGTGTTTGAGTGAATGAGCACTGTCAGGTGCTGCTCCGTGCTGTGCCAGCTGCATCTGGAGCCATCTGTGTTGAGGCTCAGTGGGAGGGGAGTGGATGACTTTAATGTACTTGAACCCCAGACAGACCTTTCCCTGACAGTCGTCAGTATGAAACCAACACAACTGGGCCCAGTCAAGCTGAACTGGCTGATCTGGGTGGTGAGCAGGAGACAGATGCTTTGGTTACACTGTAACCCCTGGTCAGACTCACTAGGGAGCCCTTGGCAGTCAGATACACACAAACACTTGAATGTGTTTGTCTCAATGATACAATGGTAGTGTGCTATACCAGAGAATACGCTCTTGTTTACTTAACTGTCAGGATGTGCTGCCAATATTCTGCAACATATTCCAGGTTTACTTCTTTTCTCCATCTGCATAGCTATACATTTACAGGTTTAAATGAGTCTAAAATACTTATGTGTGCATGCGAATCAGAAGATTAGATTTTTGGCTTTTGGCTTTATTCTCTCTTGGACAAACTAAAAGACATTTTCAAAGACATTCATTTTGAAAATGCACTGGACAGGAAATTAGAGCCAGATCTGTAGCTCTGAATTCATGTACAAGCTTTGGCATATTAAGGGAACAAACTTACAAGGAAGGCAGCACAGTGCCTTGGTGGTTTGCACTGTTGCCTTGCAGCTAGAAGGTTTTCTCTCAGTACTCTGATTTCCTCCCTGTTAGGTTTAACTGACCCTGGGAGTGAGAGTGAGTAGGTGTGGTACTTTGTATGTGGCTCTGCGATGGATTGGTGACCTGTTTAGTTTGTGCCCTGCTTTTTTCCATAGACAGATGGGTTTAGCTCCAGTTGACTCCCTTGACCCTGAAAGGTAAAAATCATATATAGATAATGGATGGATGAAGTAATGAAAAGATTTAACTTTTGTTGATAATGACACTGTGTCTTTACTTTTTTATATAATTATTTTACCTGAATCCTACCAATGCATACCTACAAGAAGAATACTTGATTATAAACTGACTTTCCTGTTTTATTATATATTCTTTATCAAAAGAACACATACAGCAGCACATTAAATACATATAAAACAAAACAAAAGAAAAAAACCACAATGCTTTGCTCAGAAAAAACTAAGTATAACACAGTAAGTGAACACAGAGGTCTCCATCACAGAACAATGGAGAGGCCAAGTAATGATCTCACAGCAACAATATGATTAGTGAAGCACAAAATCAATTAATGCAGCAGTGAAATCAATAGGTGTCTCTCAGCATATATGTCCTACAGTTAATTAATAAACAAAAAAGACATTAAGCAGCAGAGCATCAGACTGTGGCGACGACTGTCATCAGTCACAATGTATATAATGATGGCATCAGCAGGAAGGGAACGGGAAACATAGACAGATATAAATGTGAGCAAAAAAAAAAAACCAAAAAAAAAAACCAAAAACAAACAAACACACCCCACAAGCAAAGTTGTTTACACTACAGTACGTATGCACACACATTTGAGAAAATTAACACGCTTAAACACACCCTAATACAAAGACATGTATGATCCCTTTCCCACATGCACAAACCTATGCTGGGATTTGACAACACTGCTGCACAAACCCAGCAGCTCCATTGTATGTGCAATGCTCAGTTTACTTCTGCATCCCAAACCATATTAGCACCAATTTGGAACAGGCCCAGAGTTCGATGAGGCCTGAACTGTTTTGGAACCAGGCCACAGTTTCTCACCACCATCAGGCCAACTCCTTTAATATTTACACTGCCTGATAAGTCAGCCTCATCCTTACAGACAAATTTGCAATCAGCAGGGAACACTGTCATACTGAAGCCTTGCTTTACAAATCCACATAACATAGTACATAACTGTCATTAACTTTGTATGGCAATTAAATGTGAACTGAAATACAATGCAATCATGATGCACTCTCAGATGTCCTGCTTTATTACTCAATTACTCCCAAACTGCAAAAAAACTGTGATTAATATATGTATATGTTTTTTCACTTACAACCATGCCCCCCACCCCCTTCCCCCCCACTCTGCTGCCTTGTGATCTACCTGGTCATTTAGGTTCACAATAATGCTCTCTTGTCTTTTTATTACTGCTCTGCAGGCTGAATTCAGGTCTTTGACCAGGTGAACCCACTATTGCACAACTGCTATTAGGATTCAGCACATGTTAGGTTGCATATGTTTTATATTTGTCTGTATAAGTCCACAGCATTAGTTACAATGGCATATTGACTAGTTCAATAACCTTTAGTGTGAAGTAACAGTCATAATACTATACTTTAGATGTGAAAATTTTGCATTTCAATGAAAGATTAGGCTTCATATGTAATGATGATGATTTCCTTCACAAAACATCTATTACACCACTTTTAGTTGTGCTTGTTCTCATATTATTATTATTATTAATAATTTTTACAACATCAATTACGCCGTTACCAGATTGCTTCTGGCAGTGGTACATGCTCTCTGACATCATTTGGATTCCTGAACATTTCAATCAAGTAACACTACTCAGGCTATCAGTCTTTTAGCCTCAATAGAATGAAAAAAAAATTGATGTTGTTGTTTTTTTTATCATTATTTTTTATCTGGAATACTGTTACCAGTTGTGGCAGGTTTAGAGTTGCCAAAGTTTACCTTGGTAGGGCAACAGGAAACTTAGAATTAGGCTTAAGACGTTTTGTTTTTCTACTTTTACTGCCTCTGATATAAAATAGTCTTTAAGCTCAAGAGAGTGAAAGGCGTCAGCGAAGTTGAAAAAGATGTCTCCTCATCTCCCTTTTTTAAGTAAAAAACAAAGCATTATCTTTCAGGAGGTGGAACCTTTCTTATTTTTTTTACATGTTGACAGGAGTGGTTTTGGTGTGGCACCTTGCAGCTGATTACAGCAGGAGTCTTAATCAGGTGCTGCAGTCTGTCGGGGGCCCATGGGGCCGAGAGTGCGCCACATCCTGTCAGACTGCACAGAGAAACAATCAATCATCAGAACGGCTCAAAGACAGAAAAGGGAGGGAGGGAGAAAGATGGGAGATAAAGGAACAGAAAGAAAAAAATGATGGGAAAAGAAGAACAGAAGGAGAAGGTAAAGAGGACAGAGAAAGGATGGGTGAGAAGAAGAGATTGAAAAAAAAAACATATGATGTGGAAAAAGAAAAAAAAAGACTGTGCCCTTGCAGAGAGATTGAAGTTCTGAAGATGGAGGATGCCTATGAAAACCCAATGAGTCTAATTAGACTACCGGCCACCCTGGAAAGTGAGAATGCATGTGGAAGCCAAGGCTACGTCAAAGCTGGTAATGAGTGACGACTAATATTTTTATTATTCCCCTTGCCCCTCTAACCTCCTTCTACACATTCGTTTCACTGTCCTGGCTTGGTGTCATCCTGCCACATTGTAAAAGTGATTACATTTTGGCCATGGCTTCAAATGACATCAAAGATAAACACCAAAGCAGAAGGAAAAAAGAATCACAGAGAAATGGGAACAGAGGGATTGACTTTGGCCTAGGTTTTACACTCTGGGCTCTGTCTGAGATCTGTGCAATGATGCACCTCTTTAAAGAACGTCTTAAATGTAAGGCCAGAACAGTCCTCAGTGACAGGTGGGATTCTTCATCTAGAAGAACACACACCCACATACACATACTTTGCACACTCAAAGGGGCATGTACATACTTAAACCACAGAAGACTCCACAAAGAGGATTTCCTGCTCTGTCCACAAGAAGCAGAGGAGCTAAAATGGACATACAGCAGATCCCATAAAGGTGATTTATAGAATTTAAAAAGATGTGCATTCTTGGCAAGCCATAAAAGATATTAAGCACTCAAAAGAGGGGCTTGGATACAGGTTCCCCTGAAGACCTTTTAATTTCCACTCTGAAATAATAATAAAAGGTTTATGTCTCAAAAATGCTGCACATTTGTGTTTGAGAGAGGGAAACAGAGAAACCCAGAGAGAATATATGATATAAAATAACCCTGGAGTTTAATTCAAGGCCAAAAATGAGGGGGAGTGGGGCTGTTGGCTCACCTCTTGCCCCATCCCCCAGGAAAAGACATTCCCAACATCTGAAAAAAGAAAGAAAGAAAAAGACAGAAGACAGAGAGAAGGAGAGCGAGAGAACCCAGTAAACCAGCAGTCAACAACAATCTAAGAGATGCAACAAATAGAAGCCTGAGGTTAAAATAGAAAAGAGAAAGGGAAAAAACAAAACAAAAAACAAAAAAACAAAAGCAAATAGAGGGAAAGGGAAATGCGCGGCTGACAAAAGTGGCTCAAGCATCATACATCAAGCACTTGTTACCTCTCCCGGTGCTTGTGATTGCACATGACTGCAAACAAGTCAGTGATAAAAATCTGAAGAAAGATGAGACCGATCGGGCTGGCTTTAAAGATCATCAATCACAGCCCTGTAAGCTCAGATATTATTAGTTCAAGTAAAGCTGCACTCTTCCATTTTATGGACATCATAAAAGACTTTGGCTGGGTGGAGGTGGAGTGAAGGAGATCCCCCAGTGTTTTAACTAGGACCGGGATGAATGTGTTTGGAAAAGCAGACCGGATGGATGGACAACTTTAACATAGTAATGCTAACTGAATCAGTCACTCTGCACCAGGCTCCCCAAGGAAAGCAGGAGGGTGGAGCAAAAAACCCCTTAAAATACATTACACTGAGTAACATCAAGTGTTGGGGTGTTAAAACAAACAAACAAACAAAACATTTGCATATTTGTCAGACACTATGTAAGTGGACAAATTGGAAATTTTGTTGATGGGATGTGACCTGTTTTTGAGATACACTGTTTATGTGAATTTAGCCTAAATCAGTGTTTCTCAATCCCAGTCCTCAAGTACCACTGCCCTGCATGGTTTTGTACGTTTCTCTGCCCCAGCAGACCTTGATATCAAGTGAATGGATCATCTCACTTGACGTCAAGGTCTGGCACGAGTCTGTCAATAAGCCAATAATTTGAGCCATCTAAAATACATCTCAAATATGGAGGGCAGCGGTAGTTGAGGACCAGGGTGTGAGAACCACTGGTCTGAGTGATACAAAAAGTGATTACAGTGTGTTATGTCACACATTTAGGTGCGGACAACGGGGGGCAGCTCATACCACAGGTCTTGATTGTTCTGATCACAATTAATGACAAGAAACATCTGGATTCCAATAAATCAGATTCAAGACTGCAATAACACATGCAGACTCTGTTCAGTTTTACTGTTAAACAGGAGATTTTTATTCACCTCCTATTAGGCACTGCTTCATGATAAGGATATGTCTGCACTTGTCAAAAGGCTAATCAATTTTTTTTTTTTAAATATGCATGCATTCCTGATTAAACTGGTAAATAGTATACATAGCTTTAGGGAACATTAAAAGGGATAATATTAACATTTCCTTATAATTTGCCATTTTCTAATGCTCAGTTTCCATATATGAGTCACAATTATGTTAATGCCCTAATATTTAAGCTCAAAGTGTGTTTTAGAAAAAAATGTTTTTAGAATATTGTTTACACTGATGTAATTTACTTGATAAAAAATAATGTAATGTTTCCATAATGTTTGAATGTATACATTTTCAGTGTTTTCACCAGTTGATACTGCTGATACCAGTTTTGACTGATTCATTGTCTTAAAGGTTTATTTATTGAGTTGGCAATAAAATGCAGTCACATAAAATAAGACTACAATTGATCAATTATAGATATACATCAAGCATTCTCTGCAATCAATACTGCTGTTAAAATAGCAATCAATCAAGACTTACTTTGAGCAATTTTCATTCTATTTCACACATTTGTCTTTTGCAACTTTTTTCTTTCTCCCCTTTTCTCTGTCTGCCAGTGAGGACATAAAGACTAGTGTGAAGTCCATCACTGCCTGGTGAATAGCTGTCCTTTGTGCCTCAGAACTCAATTCACAAGCTGAAAGGACCCCAGTCCTGAACCTCTGTGTGCTGCCTGATTAAAAAAAAAAAAAAGTGTTTATGTCCGTTGAGGTCTGCTTGAAAGCCTTCTATTAGGTTAAACATACCAGATTCAGTCAAACTCAGAGCATTCAGAAATTAGAGGCTGACCAGCCTCCAAACTGCTTTCCAAATTGTAAGTTACAATCGTTTAGTACCATATTGAGAATAAAATCAATTCTGGTGTCAACACTGGCCTTTCACTCACAACAGTCTGCACTGTTGTCAAGGAAACCTAACTTGTTTTTCATGGTCGCCTTGACCTCATTCAATATATGGACCCCCTCACCCCTCCACACAGCATTTTAACACACCCAAAGCCATTTCATTTAGTATAAACGTCCAGCCCATGGTAACGATGTAGTTGAGGGTTGTCTTGAACAAAAAACTATTGGTTTTACCATCACTTCTCATTTTCCCCTTGGCATACATGATGCTGGCTGAAGGGCATCGACAACACACCAGCCTCTCTGCCTGTCTTTCCCTCTCCTCTCCCAGAGACCTTCTCTGGGCTTGTTAGGCCTGACACTGGCACCCTAGTGAACAAAAGGACTGCACGGCTTAGGGCTGCCCTGGAATGTCAGCGGGTTCACATTTCACATGCAGATGCGTGACCCCGGAGCCCTTTAGTGGGAAGGTGCGCCTTAACCTCGCAGAGAAGCAGAAGGAGGGGAGAAGGGGAGCGAGGGGCACCTTAGGGGGAATCTGAGAGGGGGAAGGGTAAAAAGTAAGAATGTCTGTGTTTTCTTGGTTTGCATGTGCTTTCACATTCATATACATCTCTCCAAGTATCTACCCACTCTCCCTCCTTCCCCAAAAACGGCTGCATGTTCTTAAACTCAGCTGATATACCTTATAGAATATTATAATTGTCTGTACTCTGAAAACTTATCAGAGCCGTCTCCTTTATGCACAATCTGTGATGCACCCCTTCTTTTCCCCCCTCTCTGGAACACATGAAAGCATTAAATTTTAAAGTGCATACTTAAGAATTCTCCCCAAATAATTGAAAAAGCACAATGGGAGGGGTTATGTAAGGCAAAAGCACTGCGAGCTCCGCAAAAAAAACCAAAGCGACTGTCATCTGCTCTCTGTAGGCCCAGGCAGGCACAGTTTCAACTCAAGGGCTTCACACTTCTGTAACTTGTTCTCCTTCCCTTGCTGATCTCTCAGTCTTCACTCTCTCTATACCCATTTGTCTCTCCATCTCTTTTGACTCTCAGTAAATCTTCAAAGCTTAAATCTTCTGCAAAAGCAAGAAAACTTCAGGCGTATGTGTTTGTTTTGACCCCGAAGGCCCTTGCTACAACCATCCACCTAAAGCTTATATATCAGAAAGAGAGATCACATCCAGAAGAGTTTTTTTTATTATTTTTTTCTGCCTGTCAGTATGGTTCTGTTGTTCAATGTGCCCCGGTTGTGTATTTTCTTTTATTTTTGAAGCACTTCTGGAGTATGCCACCAAAACTACTACAATGACCTTAGAAAACTGATGACAAAGTGCAAGGTTTCTAGAAAGTTGCACATTTCCCAGAAAAATAGAATTAAAAATGTATTCAAGAGTGGATAAAAACCCAAAATAAAAACAAAAACAATAATTAACACAGATGGTAAGCAAACATTTCTATGTTTTGCATTCATGTATATATGTATATATATTTGCATGTGTGAGGGGAGGACCTAAGTTTTAAGTTATATATATATATATATATATATATATATATATATATATATATATATATATATATATATATATATATATATATATATATATATATTAGGGCTGTCAATTTCTCAAAATAATTAATCAGATTAATCGCATGACTGTCAATAGTTAATCATGATTAATCGCAAATTAATCACATATTTTTATCTGTTCTAAATCTACCTTATACAGATCTTTTTCAAGTTGTATTACTCTTATTAATACGAGTCCTGACTAGAACCAGGAAATACGACCATATTAGTCCAGTCCTGAGGTCTCTGGCTTCCTGTCACTCAGAGACTTTAAAACAGCTCTACTTGTGTTCAAGTCTCTTCATGGCCCCAAAGTCCATCTCTGACATGTTAGATCCATATGAACCAACCTGGACTCTGAGAACCTCAGGTAGTGGTCTCCTGCTGGTGTCCAGAGTCAGGACTAAACAAGGTGAAGCTGCATTTCAGTTTTATGCTCCTAAAATCTGGACCAGTCTTCCAGCAGATGTGAGACAGACCTGAACTCTGACAATGTTCAGATCCAGACTGAAAACAGTTCTGTTTAGATGTGAAGATGATGACTGGAAGGATTTTATCTGCACTCTTCATTTTTAATTTAATTAATTAATTTTTTTTATTAATTAATTTTATTTATTATTGATTATTTTTATGCTAGTATGGAATGATTCCATTTGCCTTCTTGTGATTTTATGCATCTGTAAAGCACTTTGAATTGCCTTGTGTACGAATTATGTTCTACAAATAAAGTTGCCTTCCCTAATATGAGAGTACACAAATGCTTGCTTTATGCAAAACAAATGCATGTTTATTTATTGCTGCAATGCCAAATCCATTATATATCATATATATATATACTCAGTATTTTCTCTTATGTTCTTCATACAAAATATTTTCGCGGTTTGCTTCAAACGAGGGGGGGGGGGGGGGGGGGGGGGGGGGGGGGAAGGGCTCTCTGCATCGTTGCTCTGATTAGCCGACAAGTGATATTTCAGTAGTCGGGACTCCGGTGGTAACTAAATTCACATCGACAGCAAACACAAACAACATTTATCTTGTGGAGTTAGCCATCAGGCAAGGTTTTGAAGCTGAACTTACCTCCGTTAGCAGTAGTTGGGATAAGTTGGTATGTTTACGTCTGTCTGTCTGCGGCATGGCCGTCGACGTCAGTGCATGGCTTCCTGTTTTGACAAACTATCGGAGGACTACAGGACTACAACTACGGCGGGGCCCGAGGCTCATTAAACCTACTCTCCTCTCTACTATTGTACATCAACGGCCAGGCTAAGTCTCGCGTTAATCACGCGTTAAAATAATTAGTTGCGTTAAAATTATTTTGCGTTAATCACGCGTTAACGCGTTAACTTTGACAGCCCTAATACATATATATATATATATATATATATATATATATATATATATATATATATTATATATATTTTTTTTTTTTTTTTTTTTTTTTTTTTTTTGTGTCTTTTATTACAGCGTTCTTGCCCTTCATACGGGCCAGAATGCAAAATCAAAAATGACAAAAGCTTGTTGAAAATACTAACACAGATGTTAAGGGAGATGAACCAAAAAAAAAAACAAAATCAAAGATTCAAGTTAACGGTATTACCAAAACCTCTTGCAGAAGGTTATTTAAATCTGAACAATGTGACTGACCTTGCTGATGCATTAAGCATACTTTTCAAAAAATATAGTTATTACACACCGAGCTTTCACTAAAAGCATTTTGATCCAGAGGGATGACATTATATTAAAAGAAACACACCATACAACAAAACAGTAAACAAAACAAAAATGAAGCAAACAAAAAACATAAAGACCAAACAAAATACATTTATTGTGTTGTTACCATGACACCCAAAAGGCCGTTGTCATCATGGTTTCATCTGACCAGAGCTCCTTCTTCCACATGTTTGGTGTGTCTCCCAGGTGGCTTGTGGCAAACTTTAAACAAGACTTTTTATGGATATCTTTGAGAAATGTCTTTCTTCTTGCCACTCTTCCATAAAGGCCAGGTTTGTGCAGTGTATGATTGATTGTTGTCCTCTGGACAGACTCTCCCACCTTAGTTGTACATCAGTTCATCCAGAGTGATCATGGGCCTCTTGGCTGCATCACTGATCAGTCTTCTCCTTGTTCCAGATGAAAGTTTAGAGGGACGGCCAGGTCTTGGTAGATTTGCAGTGGTCTGATACTCCTTCCCTTTCAATATGATTGCTTGCACGGTGCTCCTTGAGATGTTTAAAGCTTGGGAAATATTTTTAAGATAAGATAAGATAATAAGAATCTTTATTGTCATTGTACAAAAAATACAACAAAATTCTGTTTGGCAGCATCTCTCTTATAGCAGCTTCAGTCACAGGAAATATATTAGGGTAATCATAAATAGAAAAAAAAACAGTAAAAACAGTAAAGTGCAGGTAGAAGTTTTATAAATATTAATAGTCTGTATCCACATCCAGCTGTAAACTTCTCCACAACAGTATCCTGGACCTGCCTGGTGTGTTCCTTAGTCTTCATGATGCTCTCTGGGCTTTAAACAGAACCCTGAGACTATCACAGAGCAGGTGCATTTATACGGAGACTTGATTGCACACAGGTGGATTCTATTGATCATCATCAGTTATTCAGGACAACATTGGATCATTCAGAGATCCTCACTGAACTTCTGGAGTCAGTTTGCTGAACTGAAAGTAAAGAGGCTGAATAATATTGCACGCCCAACTTTTCAGTTTTTTATTTGTTAAAAAAGTTTAAAATATTCAATAATTTTAATTCCACTTCGTGATTGTGTCCCACTTGTTGTTGATTCTTGACAAAAAAATTAATTTTTATATCTTTATGTTTGAAGCCTGAAATGTGGCAAAAAGTTGAAAAGTTAAAGGGGGCCGAATACTTTCACAAGGTACTGTATTAATCAGTTTCATATTCAACAGACACTAAGCCAAAATGCAGAAAATGTGAAAAATTGAGTATACTTAATGATTTAATCGCTTTTAGAACCACCATTAGCAGCAATTACTTAGAGCAACAATTTCAATATGATAATATCAGTCTCATCATTGTAGAGGTATTCTGGCTCATTGTTCTTTACAATGATGCTTCAGCTCATTGAGATTTGTTAGCATTTGTTTATACACAGTTCTCTAAAGGTTTTGCCACAGCATTTCAAACAGCCTACTGTCTGGACTTTGAGCCGTTGCAATGCTGTGTGTGGTTAAGATCATTGTCTTGTTGCATGACCCAATTTCAGTAAAGCTTTAATTGTGAGACATTTTACTCACATTTAATGCAAGTATACTTTCTTATTCAAAACTTTGCAACAGGTGGAACTTTGCAATCTTAAGCTTTTCTGTTATATTCTTTTTAACAGAGAAGAGTCTATCTTCAAACCTGAGTTATACTTGTTCAGTCTTTTAACTTAAGCAATAAGCATGATCTTGGATGTAGCTTTTTTTCTTCTTTTTTTTTTTTCTCTTTCAGTTTCTGGGTTTTAAGCAGTGTCACTTGCGGTGAACTTGTTGAGTTGTCCACATTTCTTACATTCATGGGGAACAATAATTTCTTTTCTGAGATCATTGCTGATCTTATTCCTCTTCGCCATTTGAACGCTACAGACCAGCACACTGTATAAACATTAGATTTTATAAATTTTGCCACACTTCCTGATCAATAATTAATAAAGTGCATTTATTCAGCAGCGCCTGGGTGCTACTTAACATCTAAATTCCTGTGTAACAAGTACATATTTTCTACACAGTAATCCAGTATTTAAGCGTAGTCGTTGTTAAACACCTAAGAAACTGCAGAAACATATATGTCATATATAGAGCCAGAGTAAAGTGTTAATACAGAGAGGCCTAACATTAATGCCAGGGGCGAGGACACATTTTGGGACAAAGAAACCTCAGAATCCGGGGAAGGACCATTACTACCAGGTGTAAAAGTAACATAGCCAGCCTCTCACTGAGCCTGAACCCTAAAATCAGCAGGGGTCCCTGCTGATGCGCAGCAGCTCGGGCCGGACTATAAAAACTTTAACTCTCTCTGCCTCCTGTTACAGTTGGGATCACGGCTCTTTGCTTCCTGTAACCTGTAAAAGCCACAGCTCTCTCATGCTGAGTATCCAAACTACATATGTGGCCTACAGTGACCAAGCTCTCAGCCTTCTGCAAACTTTGAAGGTACAGCAACTCTTACATCATCTTTCCTGATCTTGTGAGCTGTGGACGCCTCCACTGTCCCAGCTCTAGAGTGACAAGCTACGAGCCCAGGGCCTGTGTTCCTCAGCACCGCATCTAAAGAAGCCCTCTGGATGCCAAGAAACAGCAACCACATCTCCTGTCTGGCAGCAGCTGCAATGGAGTGGCCCACTGATGTTCTGACACCCCTGCTGTGCAGAAAGAGGCACCTGTGTGTGCCTCAACTACATGAAACACCTTCAGACCGACCCATGAAGAAGGACAGCCCAGCTGCTGTTGCTGCACAACACTGCTTCTCCTCTTCAACCAAACACAGATAGAGAACTTAACATAACTTTAATCTTAACATAACCCTTCCAAGCCTGACTCAACTGATCATCGATCACATCCACAATCCACAAAAGAGAAAAATTGTGTCCGGACAGAGCTTAGTTTAGCATTGTTTAAGTTTCCTTTTTGTTTGTACTGTGCACATTTAGAACTGGACTGTCAGTCTTGATGTAACTGTGGATCACAGTGATTGTTTTCTCTCCACAGAAAACGATGCATCTTTGTTTCCCGGTTCAATGATTAGCACATGCATGGTCAAGTTGGCCTCACATTTGTGTATCTCTGTATCACATATATTATCCCACCTGCCATTTTTTGTATATATATATATACATACATACACACACACTTGTGTTTATTTTTTATTTTCTTGTTATTTGTGTGTCACTGTGTGGGCTGAATGTGTGTGTGCAGTCTATATGTTGACCATCTTATCTTCCCATTAGCCTCTTGCGTCCTGACCAGTGTTCCCTCTCTCCCCCTTCTGCTTTCTCTAATGGGTAATTTAACCATGCTTGCCTGACATCTAGCCTATTTCTTGTTTAGTTGCCATGGATACACAGGTCTATGGATTGCTCCCTTGCTCCCCTGGCCTTGCTGTTGATGCTATAGATGTCTTAACTATTAGAGAGCAGAGCTTCTAAACCCAGAGCACAAACATTAAATAATGTGAAAAGAAAGTTGACTCTGTTTCAGTTCTACGTTTTTCTGTGTCAAGACATGAAAAAAAATCAACTGGTCCTTTTTTATGTCTGGAAACGACAATAATCACTGACTGCTGATCTCTTTTCTCCTTGGCATTATGTTAATACACACCTGGATGCTCCAGACCAGCAAACAACTAAAATGTATGCACATATATATATAAAACATATCTATAGAGGTGACACCTACTGATGATGTTTTAATAATGTGCATATGATGAACAGCACCCTCTTAATTCCAGTGGAAGTGTAAGGGTGTACTTAGGCTTTTCACACATTGCTTCTGCTTTATGGCTTAGTTTTTGTTCAGTACATGAGGACACTGATATCATGTACTATTATTAATCTGGATGTGTATTTATCCAATTTTATTCTAATTATAAGGCAGTGATATACAAAACCTTAGAATTAGAAAATTAATTTTTTTTTTTATTAATTAATTTATTTTTTACATGACTGTAGGCAACTATACAGAATTGCAAGAACACACAGGCACGAATGTGTGCACACACACTAGGATACAAAGGGCACAAAGAGAAGACAAAATGGTTTTAATAAAGACGCCCTCTTGGAGAGGATGCTCATGAATGCGAGGGAGATGTATTTATAGGAATCCTCCTGTGAGATCCTCTGTGCTCAGTCTAACATTTGTGCATGACAGAGAGCATGAGAGAAAAGGGTTGTGTTGTTGCCTGCTTCTTTAGCCTAATCCATGATGCATGCCTAACTCCTTAAGTCTGTAATAATGAATAAAACAATAAAGACGGAATTGGTGTAAGTGTCTGAACCTTTGTAGATGTGCATAGGTGAAAGGCCTAATGGCTCACTCCTGTTGTGGATAGATATGCAAACACGCGTATGCACACTGTTATGTATCAAAACAACCTTCCACACTCACACTCAAAGTATTTGAGCTTATTTGTGAGCACAAATGGTCCATGAAGACACACATGCATGCAGCTAGGCTACAACTCACACAGATCACTGCCACATGCACGTTCTGACACGCAGCCCCTCTACACACAGTCAAGCAGACAGGCTCCTCCTGATTTTAATGCTGCATATTCATTTGCATGAGCCATAATTAGCGTCAGGCACACAGAGGCTGGTCCTGGGGGAGCTCTGTGATAACCGCTTCTCCTTCTATTAGAGCTCTCATTCCAAGAGTGTCAGACATTGCACATCTTCATTGTGGGGCCTGCAGTTCATTGGCCCAGTGGAAGTTGTGGAGCTGTAGCTAGTGGTGGAACATGTTAGGAAAGAGGCAAAATGGCAATAATGGGGCAAGAGGCAAAGGTGGAGAGTAGTAGACATGGTGAAGGATGGTTGATGGAGAAAGGAAAGAGAGGACTGGGAGATATGAAGAAAGAAAAAGAATGAGGTGAAAAGTTTCATATGTAGATAGGAAAAGGGAAGGAGAGACAAAGAGAGGTAGTGTACGGCAATAGCCGTTGCACACTGTGCAGCAGATAGACAGACAGATAGACAGACAGGCCGGACAGAGGTAATGAATGCAGTTATTAAATTGTTTCAGCTGCAAAGAGGTCTATTCTTATTCCATTATAAAGGGAACAATTTATCCCCACTGATCGGCCCTGTCTCCTTTCTACTCGCTCACTTTGATCTGCCAGCATATTGCCTTGATGTGTCCTATTCAATAGCGAATCTGGGGCAATTTTAATGCTTTTGTACCTCGCCACCGCTCCACTTCTCCCTCCCTGTTTAAAAATAGCTGTTAATTATAAGTGCAGTTTAAATGTCTCTAGTGACCCAGAAATGCAGGTTGGAGTGAGAAGAAGGGATTGAACATCTCCAAGTTTAAAAAGAGGGAGACACTATTTCTTTCTCTTCTTATCATGCATTCTTCGATCTCTCTTTTCTCCTTAACCCCCCCCACTTCTTTGTCTTCTCCATTCACCTCCTCTCCAATTCTACTTCTTCATTCTTTTCGTGTTCCTCCACCTTTCTTTTTCTCCATCTCTCACTCTCCCTGACTCTTCTGTGGTGTTTCTTCAGCTCAGCAGGAGCGAGCTGGGCTAGAGGATAGGGGACTCCAATCTTTCTCTCCAACACGCGAGAGAACCGCACTGAGACCACGGCTGTGAAACCGCTTCAGTCTGCAGATTGTATGTGCGTCATGTGGAGTCTTTGTATCTCTCTCCCCGACTTCCTCCTTTATGCAGCCGCAGGAGTGGGATGTTGAAAGGAAAGGCATGTGAAGGTGCGCTAGGTAGCACAGTATGAGGCGTAGACGCAGAGTATACCTGTGGGGAAGAGAAGGGGCTGTGCAGGGACGTGAAGTGTGCACCTGGGGGGTGCAGTGTTATAAATAAAGCATTAGCCTCTTGAACGGAACAGAGATACAAGAGGCTGTCTCGGTAGCTCTCTTTTCCCCACTAACTAACTAACAGTTAACCTCCAGGCATATGCATGTACTCCTTTCATCACTAACTGCCTCATCACAGAGGTAAATTTTGTCTGGGCACCCTTCTTAACTTTAGATAGGTCAAAGTTAAACTAAGAATAGATCTGAAGTATTTGGCTAAACAACTTCTGCTTGGCTATTTTGTGGCATATCATAATGTGTCAAACAGATTAAAGTACAAAGTAACGCAAAAAAAAAACTTACATCTACCCAACTAGTGAGGCAGCTTGGCATTATTCTCAAAGATTATGCTGCAGTTGTCTTTATGTGGGCAACTGTCTAACTCTACACATAATTCCTATACTTTAGTTTCTTTCCCTTTCCTACTGTATTATTTACTACTAATAAAAAGAATACGATTAATACTAAATAAAAAAAAAAAACAAATAAACAAGTCACTTTTTTAAAACTGATTTTTAATATAACTGAGCTGGACAACATATGGTCTAAAGGGGACGTTCTGATAATCACATATTAAAGTGTGGGCTGTTCAGATCATTTTTAATTTTATGTTGAGACTGATACATCATACAAGGTCTGGTGCAACAATGACATGAAACTGATTAGCAACACTTGAGCAAAGAACAGTAGAATTGTTGCTCAAGGCCAACTGAATATTCTGCTTCCCCAATTAATAATCTTATCTCATAGTCTTTTCTTCTCATTCTTAAGAAACACAATCTTAAACCTTTTTACCAACAATTTTAAATGCTGTACAGTGTGTTTCTTAACCAAGAATTGTGATAAGGTGTCTATTGTTTTCTGTATTTCATAGTGACAAAGCCATGTGATAAAATGACATCTTATTTTAACACACAGAACATTGAACTGATATTTCACATTTTGAGTCCAGTGATCCTCCTCAGGCTCGTTCAGTTGATACTAGGCATGGTGGGTGCATTACTTCATCAGTGTTCAGTTAGATTTTACCAAACGTTTGAGTGTCTGATCATGATCCTTCAAGATTTTTTTTTTTGTCTTTTCTTTTCCTTTCTTTTCTTTTCTCAAAGATGATAAAATCCTTCCAGATTTTAATAAGATGTTGAACAGTTCTATATTTTAGCCGTTACTGCAACCTCTCCCACCAAACATTGCAGGTCGAAAAGACGTGCAGATGACGTCAGTTTTAGGTCGGTCCGTCAGAGACCAGATCTCGACGTCTATGGAACGTAGAAAATAGGTCGAAACTTCGACGTCAAAATATGACCCTTTTTAGACGTCGCTATGACGTTCAGAATCTGGACGTCATATAAAGACCAAATATAGACGTCGGCTCAACGTGCATAATAGGTCGAGATGTAGACGTCATTATTGGACCTTTTTTCGACATTTGCGACGGACCGGCTCCCGCACTGTGCGCGCGCAGTGCGCTTCTGAGTCCGCACGGAAGCGCTTAAACACGCGCAGACACTGGAAGTGATTTGGTCCAACGAGGACCTCATTTCGACGTTATATTGACGTCCACAAGTGCTCCACTGGTCACCAAGTTCCAGACACCTTATGCCCAATGTGATTTTTCCCCGCCTGAGAAATGAACTTTTATTCCCACTTTTATTGCGGGGGAGAGGCTCCCGCATTGTGCGCGCCGCCGCAACACGCACACCGCCGATCGGACCTCATCTCGACGTTATATCGACGTCCTTAAGTGGACTCATCTGGACACCGCTGTCGACCACGATATGAGACTCAAATTATCTCACACTCCACGTTGTTGCATATCACAGCTGACTGTAAAACACCCTCTGCTGCGAGGTAAAACCCTGGTCCATGCTGAATGTGTTTAAAGAGTATTACTGGAAATGTAAGTATTTTGAGGGTTCTCGTACAAATTACGGGGCTAAATGAAAATTATATTCATTATAATGTAATTAAACATTTGTGTTTGTATTTTTTCCTCCCATTCGTTGGTTTTAATATTGAAAACATAATTTTCAGGTTAGTACTGCCCCGACATACCCTTCAACATCCCACCATCATTTCATCTTTCAGTCTCTGAAACGTGAATACTTAGATATCAAAGGGAGAGCCTGCAGCGGAGCATACCAAAGCGATCATGGGGGTGTTGCCGTTCTTCACAGTGACGGGTGCCTCCGCGGCTATGGTGTTCAGCGGTAACTATCAAAACAGTTTTCATTCTTTTCTAAGTGCGTAATATCAAACTAAAAGAGTTGGGATTTTTCTGCTAAATGTCTTTTACGTGGTATTAAATCCCACAAGATGCTTTGAACTGTCAATCTTGGTGCTCCTCTTTATTCTCATTTGAAGCCAGCTTGCTAATATTGCTAAGCTAATTGTAAGCTAATATTTATTTTTGTAGAAGTTTTCTACGAGAGTTCAGTTACAGGGACATGGTGACAATCCACAACTTTTTTCTAGATGCTGTCACGAAGGCCTACCCCTTGGCGACGGAGGCAGAAGTAAAACAAGTCGTGGCCGACCACCTCAAACATGCACCAGCCAGAAGGGGAGGCCTCAACACCTAGTTTAACTGGACTTGTGGTTCATATGCAGATGATGTGGTACGTAGTGTCGAGATTATGTAAATAGTTTAAATCATTGTTAATTTGTAAATGTGTAGTCTTAATCATTTTTAATATGTAAATTCTGTATAGTATGACAAATGTTAATATGTAAATAGTATAAATCAATATTAATAAAGTTGTTTTTTGCCTTTCTTCCTAATTCTGTGAGCTATCAACTGTTGCAACACGGGTAATGGTTATATTATTTTGCACTGCATGTAATGCTATAATTTTACTGAATGTGTTAATTTTACAGAATTGTTACATTTAAAAGAAATTGCAATGTAAATTTGGTTTGGTTTCTAGTTTGCTACCTTAGAGTAAATTACAGAATAGTCCAGTTTTAACACTTTAATGAAGGTAGTTAGTGGACGTTAATCCAGCCCCGGATGAATGGAAGTGGAGGTCCATAAAGCGTCGAGGGAAAGATGTCCACACGACGTCGGGAAAAGACGTCAAAAAAACATTTCATTCTGCACCTTTTCGAGACGTCCATAAAGCGTCGAGGGAAAGACGTCCACACGACGTCGGGAAAAAGACGTCAAAAAACATTTCATTCTGCACCTTTTCGAGACGTCCACACGACGTCGGGGGAAAGACGTCCACACGACGTCGGGAAAAGACGTCCACGCGACGTCGGGAAAAGACGTCAAAAAAACATTTCATTCTGCACCTTTTCAAGACGTGATTCCGACGTCGCAAAAAGACGTCAAATAGACGTCTTCTGAACCATAAATTGCGCAGTGGGCTGTTTCATTTGCTTGATGCAGACCAGTCATTTGACCCTTCTAAATCAAAATAACTTGTTTTCCATGACTATAAGATGTAGTTGGTAACATGGTTGTTTAAGGAATGAGAACCAATTTGAGGGTTCAAGTTCTTGCCCAAGGCCACTTTGGTATGTGGCATTGCTGGGGATCAAACTGCCAACACTCCTGACATGCCTATTACTATTACAGGAAGACATGCTCTATCAGTTGAGCCACAGCATTCCCAGTCTTGGCTTGTTTGAAGTTATACCAAAATGACTACAGATGATGATGAGTACATGTTAACCTCAGCAGATTATAACTATTGACCACAACTAAAAAGAAATATGACCTTTGCCTGTTAGCGCTGACCATCAGTGATACTGGGACAGTTTGCTGCTAACAGTATGACATCTCTACACAATAGAAATAGCTACATTGTATGACTAAGTAGTTGTGGAATAAGCCAACAATGTAGGTGCAGCGTGGCTCACATTGTTGGCAGTAAGTCATACGTTCAAGGGGGATTGAATTTAATCAGGGTTGCTATTTGTTCACCAAGGTTTCTAATTGAAACCAATTCTGTTCATAAAGTTTATGGACACCATTTATAGACAGCCAAGAGGAACAGGATTTCCAATTTGGTTGACTTCACATTGCATCTTGGCTATTTGCTTTTAGAGGATGAGGTCCTGTTGGCTTTTTTGTGCAGAGACATGCTGAAGTAACTGTGGCAGTTTGCAGCTAAATGCAAAGTAGGTAGGATGAAAATCAGTCCATCAAAGCCTGAGGCCATGGTCCTCAGTTGGAAAAAAATGGACTGCCCACTTTGGGTTAGGAAAGAGTTGCTGCCTCAGGCAGATGAGTTCAAGTATCTCAGAATGGACAAACATTTGCAGAGATGAAGATGCTGTACTGGTCTGCTGTGGCAAAAAAAAAAAAAAAAAAAAAAAGAAGAGGGCTGAACTGACCTCTCAGTTTACCGGATAACCTATGTTTCACCAATTCACCTATGGTCATAAACTGTGAGCAGTGACTGACAGAATAAGACTGCATAAACATCCTGCCAAAATAAGCATTCTCTGAAGGATGGTTGAGCTAACCTTTGGGGTTTGAGTGAAGCGTTTAGTTGTATGAGAGGATGAGAAAGTAGAGTCACTGCTTCTCCAAATCATAATGAGTCAAAAGAGATGGTTTGGGTACCTAGTCAGGACGTGTGCTGGGAAGATAAAAGGGCAAAAAAAAAAAAAAAAAACTTTACACACACAAAACTATTGTTTTATTTAGCAATTTAACACCAGTGAGCAAAGATGACAATTTAGAGATGGGAGTTAATGACCTCGATAAAACCAGGGACACAGAGGGCCTGAGGACAGGACGTAATGTGTTGCCGTGACAGCAGCATAGCATATAGTGCTGGTGACAAGAGGAGATGAGAAGCCGCCACTTCTTGGCTGCTCCTACACATTAGCATTACAGTTCGCCAGGGGCATCAGGGTTGACGTGTGTTTGTGTGTGCTTACACAGCGAAGTATGAAGACATCCTGGTCGAGGCCTTGCATGGTGACAGAGGCTGATACCAATCTAATGAGATAAGAAACTAATGCAAATGAACCTGGCCACAGTTCACTCTAATCAGCTTAACACCCTGATAGATATCAGCTCTCTGCTGCATCGTGCACACACTAACACAGGAGCTCTCAGAAGTTGAAATAACCAGCAAGAGGATTTGCCTTTCCATTTATAAATACACTGACATACACAAATAGGCCTACTGCCAATACACAATTCAAACGACTCCTATCACCTGTAGATAGTAGGCTCCTATCACCTGTAGGCTTTTACAATTGACTGTACATATGTTTAATGTATGCAATACTCTTCAAGTTAGATACAGAAAATAATGTAGGAACTGTATAAATCAGAAGGGTAAAAAAGATGTGTGAGTATTTTTTGTTCTAGGGTCTTGTCTTTCATAATTCAAACAGCAAGACAAGGAGCCTCTTTAAAGGAACACATGAATCCGAAAAAAATGAAGCTAATGGGAGACTGTTTGACCAGGGTGTTATAGGTACCCAGTATAAGATCTGCTAATGACACTTTTTTCATGTCCTTGTAAAACATTTCAGTGCTGTCAATCAGTGCCATTTAACTACATACATATAAATTTCATTTATTTATTTATCATAACATATTTTTAAAGTAAACATCCACTTTTAGTTGCACCTGAAATTCCTGCAATTAGAAAAAAAAAAAAAACCCCCTTACTGGTGCTTAGTGTCAGGGTGTCACTTAAATGGTGTTTTGTCACCAGGCAGAAAGAAGAAGTCATGCAGCTGTACTCTTCAACACATCTCTCTGCAGCTATTTTTATCTGTGGGAATTCAGGACATCCTACATGGTCTAAGGGCAAAATGTTGACCACCAGTAAAAGAGCGGCCTTGAAAAAACATTGCTGTACCCCACAGATGTGTGAATGACCTTCTTTCAGGCACAAATATGTATACGAGAAGTTGTTTCAGCTCTGTTTACACAGGGATAGAGATATATTTTTTTCCTAGATTCTTGAAGTACAGGTTCACTGTTTAACAAGACACTTCCTGTGAGAAGTACGGAAATATGTATTTCTACTACGGTATATTGTATCTTGTTGTAAAATGAACATGCTTTTGTCTCGCTAATTTGGCCAGTGGGGATTATTCTGGGTTGTAAACAAAAAATAATAAAGAATATAGTTCAAGTATATCTGCTGATTGCAGCTTTGCATTACAAATTATATGGTTATATCAAGAGCAGAAAAATTAACCACAAACCTTGAAGATTATTATAATTTTTGCATGCCATACCTTTGTACGTTATCTCTTTTGAACTTTTCTATTTTTTAATCACTTTAATCTTTCTCTGACATTTACCACCAAAATATTTATTTCATTGGACATATTCTTAATCAAAGCTGCACCAGTGCATGTTTATGGCTATAACTGCTGTGTATGTGTTGATGTGTGAAAGGCATGGACTCTGTTCAGCCTATCCTTGCCCTCTTTGGTTATAGAGGGAAAGATGGAGATGGAGAGACATACTCTGACTTCCACAAAGACAGACAGTAGCGTCGAGGAAGTGAAATAAAGAGCACCTTGCTATAACTATATTGGTTGGCTCCAGTATGTTGGCGCTCATCTTATCTGGCTTGAGTCCCATACGGCATTCATCTAATGAAAACCTGGCTGGATGGCCGGCTGGCTGTCTCATCAAGGCTCTTTGCCAAAGGTTCCTCTCTCTCTGCATCAAAGTCACTCGGCTTTAATGTAGCTTTTATCAATAGCCAAGTAAAAGCAAATAACTTCACTGAAAATTTGAACGAAATCATGAAAAGAACTTTAAAGCAGAGATGAAGGGGGATCTCTGGTAATTCTTCAGGGGCACTCAAATAGACTTATTGTGGTAACAATAAAATCAGTATAAGGGTGATTATAATTCATCAGTGCTCGCGCAAATACAACATGCAGAAGCAGACACATACGCATGTGCTTCACATACACAGACAAAAACGATTGCACATACAGAAACATTCACACAAAAGGGCGCATAAACATACAGATGCCATACATAAAATATGTGGTACATGAATGTGACATGTCACTTTTTGAAGAAAAAACAAATCCCCAAGTGTCACATTACAGTAGACTGGTAAAACTGTTGGCTGGTGATAGCTCTGAGACCGCAGCCAGACTACAGTAGCAGCCAGTCCCCCAGTGGATGACTGGGCTCTGGATAGAAGCTCAGTCACCATAACAAGCTCCACTTAGTCACTGGCTCTATCACAAGCTCTCTCTCTATAGACCCTCTATGCAAACAGTCCACTTAAAGTTACCATTAACAGGGGATTGCTCAAGGGGATTGCTCAAGTCTTGGTGATCAGTTCTGAAGTGGTATGTGAGAAAGATAAGACGACAAACCGGACTTCGGAAAAATGAGAGAAGGTGGACGAGATGGTGTAGGCACAAACGGAAATGCGGTATTTTGACTGAGCTACAGGGTGAGTTGGTAACAAAGCCCATATGCAAGTCACATGTTAGACACGTAGGTAATGTCTCACAAGAAATAATTACCATCCATCCATCTATCCATCCATTATCTATGCCCGCTTTGTCCTATGCAGGGTGGAGTCTGGAGCCTATCCCAGCTCTCTCTGGTGAAAGGCAGGGGTGCACCCTGGACAGGTCACCAGTCCATCGCAGGGCCACATGTAGATGAACAACCATGCAGACTCACAATTACTCCTACGGGCAATTTAGAACCACCAATTAATCCTGACATGCATGTCTTTGGACTGTGGGAGGCAGCCGGAGAACCCGGAGGAAACCCACACAAGCACTGGGAGAACATGCAAACTCCACACAGAAAGGCCCCTGCTGAAGTTTGAACCAGGATCCTTCTAGCTGTGAGGCAACAGTGCTAACCACGAAGCCACCATGCTGCCCACAAGAAATAATTATGAAATTATTTTTTAGACAGAAGGAGATACCACTCATCAATAGTGCTTCACACACATAAGAGGAGATATATCTGTATCAAGAGAAAGAAATACATTGAAACAGGAATTCTGGGAGGCAGACATACAGTATGTATGTATATGAATGTAGTTTGTTGTGAATTAGTAGAAGCTGTTAGTTTAATTCATTAATTCATTTGTTCACTCACTCACTCACTTACTAGGTGCTTGCGTACTGACATTCTGTAATATTTATGGATATGTGTGGCCACAATTTTAGTCCACTGGCTTTTACATACTGAACGTAGCTCAGCTGAAAAAATCCACAAATGCATACCCTTATACACATAAAACCAACATTCAGGAAGTGTAACTCTGCCTGATATGTGACGTACTATGGCATGTATTATGGCCACCCTCTCTCACTCTCCTTTGCTACCTCCCCCACCCATTTATCTCTCATCCCTCTCTCACCCCCTTCCCATCTTTCTCTCATCTCTCTCTTGTTCTGCCTCTCATCAGTTTTTCATTACTTTACAGGAGTTATTAGCTTGGATCACAGTTTCCATCAAAGAGACCAGGAGTGGATATTTTAGGCAGGGTCATGCTCCAAGTAGACTTTCTACTGAAAGTAAACCTTGTCCAAACATTAATGACATGTTACATTTGAACTGGGCAACAGGTTTAGTCTGTCCCTTTCCTCACTCTCCTCTTAAATTCACTCTCAAGAGCTGCTTTCACCATGACTGCACAGTAAGAATATGGGTATTTGGGTATATGGGTGCACTCCCCACCACACACACACACACACACACACACACACACACACACACACACACACCACACACACCTCCTTCATTGCCCCCTTGCTGTCCTCTGGATCTGTGTCAAGCAAGAGAGCAGATTGGGAGTGGGCATGGGTGCATGCCAAGGTATTCTGGGAAGGCCTCCAAAGAACATATTTGTTGAGTAGAAAAGAAAGGGGAAATGGTGAGGTATGGTTGAGAAAGCTGGGTGAAGCAGGGGTGAGGGGAAAGTTGAGTCACGGGGTGAAACTGAAGTGTACAGCATTGCTCTTTAGTGACTGACTCATCACGTACTAAAGGTGGTCATGATTCATTTAACAACTAAAATTAGACACTTTAGCCATTTTTGAAAAAATATCACTCTTTACACTTGGAACTTGGGGTGGGGGGGGGGGGGGGGGTGGGGGTTGGTTGGTCCTAGTCATGTCTCCTCTCTAAAAGCGAAAACCGCTGATGAGAGCTTCTTACATTTTAATTCATGTGTATCAGCTGTTCCTGTTTTTTTCAAAGGAACAAACTTCCACATGTGAACATATTTTTCTTTCTTTTTGCACAAATGTTTCCACCAACATTTTCTGGTGCATTTCCCAAAAGGTGCTTATACAAATGTTCAGACATACAATTAGTTTTCTCATCACAAATAAAACAAACAAACAAACAAACAAAAAAAAAAAAACACAATCCAGCATTGACCTCTTTCTGAGATCCTACTAATGTGTGGATGGAATAAAGGACGTTTTTGACATTAGAAATACAATATGCCGTTGTTTATTACAGTATGATAAGTGATAAGCCATTGAAAAATGGTAATAAAATTCTAAAAACTGAAATTCTTTCAGTTTTAGACTCTCTAACATTAAATGCACACTGTTTCCTGACTTCTGTTTTAGTGACTGTGTTTGTAAACTAGGCTAATAGACAGTTTTGCTCCATCCACATAGTCACCTGTTAAATGCTCTGTGTGTGTGTGTGTGTGTGTGTGTGTGTGTGTTGTTTCATGTTGTAGGACTGCCCTGTGACATGCCATACTTCAGTGTCAGAGGTTTAGTAGGGTCAATGCTATTTCACACACCTCCTGGAAAATGAGTGACCCTGGAACAAAAGATTCTGGATACCATGGGCCTATTAGCTACCCTGGATTAGGACTGCTGTTTTAAAAACCAGTAATAACAGAAAGTATGTATTTGGTTTCAGCCACAGGGTTGAGATTTAATGTCATAACTCCAAAGCAATGACTGAGTTTTGGCCAGCTGAGTCAGTTCCAAACCGTGATGGTTTAGGGGATCCAGTGACTTAACTCTTGAACTGACAAAGCAGTCCAGGGCAAATGTCCACATTTCATTCCTTGAGGTTTTAACTGGTATTCTGTATATATGAGGGCTACATATGATGTTATTCTAAAATTGATACCATATTTCATATGACAAACTGTGGCCTGAAAGTGACAAAAAGGAAGACAAGCATCTTAGACAGACCACACAATGACCTCGAAAGATGACAGTGAAACAGTTAACCCAGCTGACAAATGCCATCATGTGAAAGCATGTTTTGACTCTATATTTCCTAGTGCCTTTGTAGCATAACTCTGAACAGGATGAGAGTTCACAGACTTGGCAAGGTCAGAAAAGTAACATCAAACAGATTGTTGGGTCCTTGTGGGATCAGGCTTTCTCTGGCTTTCTTTTGTCTTCCTTTTGTTGCAAACACACAGCCTCTTGAAAAGGATCTATCAAAGCACTCAGATATGCAACAGATGCACAAATATAACACAGAGAGATACACATACAAAGGCAGGCTGAGATAGAACTAAACACCTTCACACACTTTAATGTGTTAAAAGATGGATATATACATATGTAACCCCCACCCCTGCATGCACATGCATACACACACGCACACTGAACACACATAACTTCATGCACACATACACTTACCAAGTGTACTAGCTGGCATGTGGGGGTCATGCATAGCACATAAACTGGAAGCGGCACCTTCATGTAAATTCTTCCCTCTTGACAACTGAGCATTCTCATAAGCTCCAGTAGTCAGCTGTCTACTGCATTCTCCAAGGGGCAAGCATGACATTATGTTAATTCAAGGGTCCTCAAGGTGTGTGTGAGTGACTCTGTGACTTAATATGAGTGTGTGATGGAACCTAGATGCATGTGTGTTTTAGAAGTAAGGACATATGCAAACTCGTGCCAAAAGAATACAATTGTAAATGTGAAAAAGTACACTCCACAATGTGTAGAAGTATTTCTGTTATGCAAAAATGGACTTTTGATATAGAATTACAATTCACTAGTTCTCCTTGAAAATGCGATCAAATTATTCATCTGTATCATTCCAGCTATCAATGTGGCTACAAATAGATGCGCAAAGTGGATCAATCCCTGCAGAATGTTTATCCTGTGAGGTGGATTACAGAAAAAAGGACATCACTGTGCCGGAGCACAGAGCCTGATACCCCCATAAGCCTGGCATTTCCTGCACTGAGAGCAATAATTAAGGACTTGCTGGACAGCAATCCTTGAGACCTTTATGTGGCTTTTGTTTAGCCACGAGACAAGAGACAGGAGGAGATAATAGTAACAGCTCAGTGACATAAACAAAAGCCAGCAGAGACATGCACATAACTCATAAATGACACAAAGTCTTCCTATTAAAATAAAAGCACACAACTGCCTCTAAGGATATATCAATGGATGCCAAACACCTTCCAGTACAAACCAGCAAACACACACACACAACTGCTCAAGGTTCTTCAAACTTAATTTCTTACCCTTTGCACATAACATAAAGAGTATCACACTGTGCCTTTTACAGACTGTAGCATATGGGAGTGCAACAATCAGTCTGTGTGTAAACAAGTCCATTAGTAAAACCTCCATTCCCTCCTTAGTGCTCATGTTGACCCACCCAACCCAGGAGGGGGTGCTTTGTCAGAGAAGGTGGAGATTGTCAGACCACTTGTGTTCCACTTCAGAGTGCTGAGGGAGTGGTAGAGAAGTATGGACTCCATTCCCTGAACTCACAAGAGTTTTTAGCAGTAATTCAGATTGTAATAAAGAAAAAATAAAGAGATGTCAATTTTCAGATGAGTCATGTTAAAGAAGAAGCAAAAGAATGCAAAATAGTTAAATTAATGAACATGAACAACTTGTAGGAGTCAGAGTGGAAAAATCAACCTCTGTGTTAAGTTAACAAGAAACTCTTCTGATGGGTGCATAATTCTTGACAGATCCTTACTGCTGAAATATCAGTGACAGTGATAGTGGAAAAAAAATGAGAAAGAGAATAAACCAAGGCCATCTCCATGAGTGGACAGCACTTTTATTTATTTATTTTTTGTCTTCCACATCTTTGTGGGTGTCAATTTGACTTGGAACAACTATTTAAGTTAAGTAATGTGTGTAGATGTCCGAAGGGTAGATTTGAATCTGTGTATACACGTGTCTGTGCGCTCCAGTGCAACATAGGGTAGGGAGTTCAGGGAAACGTAAGGTAATCCTTTAAGAGGGAGACTTTAAGTCTTTCAGAAAGTAAACAGCCAAGCAGTTAAGGGAGTATTGTTGTTGGGTAGTATTACAAAAATGCAAGAGCGCCTTGAGGCACCGTATATGACTGACTTGGTGAAGCTAAGTATATGTCTGCAGCTGGGGTTGGTAGTGTGTATGCGTTTCTGTGCGTGCGTGTGTGCATGAACCTCTCAAGCCATGTGGCCACGGCCTTGAACAGCAACATGGCAGGGAAAAGAGAGCAGATGCCTCTTCACTGGGTGCATCGGGCCACCAAATCGGAAATATCACTGATGAAGTCCCAATTCAATTATGGGCCACCAACTGATGCATAACAGAATCTGTTTGTGTGTGCATGATTAGGTGTGTCCTTGACTTTGTATGTGTGTGTCTGAGACATTTGTGTGTTATGAATGTGCGGGCATGCGTAGCTGCTGTCTTAGTGTTCCGGGGTTAAGGGGGAAGAAGGATGACCCCACACAGCTGACAGTCAGTCATGCAGGACAGAACAACACAATAACACTCTTGTTAACCAGGACATGGCATGCCTCCCACCTGTTATCCCCAGAACCACACACAAGGCAGGCACATGCTTGCACATAAACAGATATACTTAAAAAACACAATCGCACACACACACACGCACACACACACACAAACACTTTTTGAGCACACACACACACTGGGGAAGTGCTTTAAACAAAAGGTTTCTTCTCTTTGCTGGCTCATTTGAGCCCCTTCTTCCTTCATTTAGCCTGCTGTTCATTTATCTCCAGGGCTGCCAGGGAGTTTCTCATCACTTAGCTCACTTCCTGTCTGTCTACTAAAACACTACAAACAGGCTTCTCAAACGAATGTTTAGTCTGAACCTGGCCTGGCCAGAGAAGAGGATAGTGGACAGTCCTTTAAGAAATATTGGCAAACTAACAAATAAGTGAGGGAAAAAAAAACTTGAGGGGGAAACAAACACAAAAAGCTCTTCCCAACTCACACATAATACCACACACACTACCATGTCCATAAACGCATGCTCTCCAGCATGCATTTTATTAACATCTCAATTGAAGTTAGCTAAGAAAAAAAAAAAAATGCTTGGCTGCAGATGAAGGCAGCAAATCCTGATTTTTCTACATTTCAAATAAGAACTCAAATCCTTAAAATGTATTATTAACAAGAAGCCATAACAACAGAGCTGTTTAAATTTTTTACATGTGTACTGCAAAATAACGTAATCTTAGAGAAACATACATTAATAATATACTTACATTGAACTGTCTTGTACTTCATTGCTTTTGAGAATTGTTTATAAACTTTCATGTCAATAACGCTTAATAAATGTTTAAAATACTGAATTTGTTTGCATATGATGGAAAAAGAAACATGCGCATGTAAGAGGGTTTGTAAACCTCTCATTCTGTGTTGTTGTCCACTGTCGGCTTAGTAAAACATACCACTTTTGAGCTCTCAAGCCATAACTCAGCAAGTTTTGAAAAACAAAAATTCACGAGGGGCCACAAATGCATAAACTTGTTTGTATCTTAACTATATCACATTAATCATTCCACAATGGTAGTACAATATGTATATGTTCTGTCTTGAAGCATGTTCAACTCCTTTCTTTGTTTAGACAGCTCAGCCATGGGAAACATTGGGTAGACTAAATCTACACAACACAGAGATTTAGTGGGTGGCGAGAGAAACTTCCAGTCTGCCATACATAAGATGCAAAACAAGGATCTTAAATAAATATGGGTTTCGTGACTACCCATCAAAAATATAGACAGAGACACCCAGAGACATGTAGATACTACGATTTAACAAGAGATATGCCTCCTTCACTTTTCAGACATGGATTTTCCATTCATTTACTGATAAGAAAGAAATTAAAAGCTCAGTAGAATATTTTATACATGAATACAAACTTTTTTTTCAGTTTGCACAAGAGTGGGCACATGGTCTAACATATTTCATTTGGTAAGATTCTGTCATATGCCAGATAATAAATATCTTTTAAATGAATAAATAAATAAAAGGGGAAACGATAGAACAAGATGACACAGGTGAGTGTGTTTGTGTGTGGCAAGCTGGGGCAAAGCAGTGAGAAACGGGGGCCAAGCAAAAATAAATTCACAATGCCAGCTGAACTTCCAAAAGTGTGAAAATCTTGATAAACCCATCAGCTCCAATAACAGGCAAGACTGAATAGATGAAAAACAGAGGAGGCGGAGGGAGAGGCAGAGCAGAGCCATAGAATACATTGGCCTCCCCCATTCACTTTTAAATTTCCTCCTCCACAGTCCCCTGCACATTGTTAATTACTGACCAGGCACTCCCCTGCCACCTTTTCACACATAACAAGCGCCCAATCCAGACCCACCGCTGGAATATGCCTGCAGCCTGAGGATCAAGACCAATTATGGCCCTAAGCTGGACCCATTTCTGTTTAGCCGGGGGGGTGGGGGGACACAGGGGGTGTTAAACAGGCAGAGCAAGGGAGCAGAGGTGGTGGAGGTGTTATTTTTCCCACAACATAAATGTGTCTGTTTATTTCTGTGTTGTTTTCTGAGTTTACTGCTTACTATAAAATTACAAAATATATTAAAATATAAACTATCAAACTGCCGTTCCATGAAATATAAAAAAAAACCCTGGAAACATATACACATTTGTATTTACACTTACAGAGGGGGTCAAATCAATGATTAATTAAGTTACAACAAATTGGATGTGCAAAGAGAGTGAGATGAGAGTGGAAAGGAAAGTCAAAAATTGAGCAACAAACAGAAGACTTAAGGAAAAATGTTGAGTTTTTTTCTCCAGATAGAGGACAACACACAAAGAGGCAACTCCAGGGGTGGAAATGCTACATAAAATATATGGATGGATGCACATATGCACACCAACAAGCACACTCATAAACAAGCACACACACTTTTGAATTACTGCACTGCCAAGCCATTAGTTTCATATATAAGCAGGCCTGCTGATGAAAGCTCATAAAGGCGGCTATGTAAATAAAACAAATGAAAAGCTAGAACTCAGAGGTGAAAAGGAGAGGGAAAAAGAGACCCTTAGGGATTTATTGTTTGTGAAAGACTGCTCCATTTACTTTCGCCACTGGAGAAGTAAGGGGTGCCATCACGGACGCATTACCTTGCATCTTCTAATGGCAGAAAAACAGACCACTCTGCATCAGGCTCACAGCTCAGTGGATAGAAAAAGGTGAGAGAAAGAAGATGTGGGTGGGAACCAGGCATGCTGTGAGGTTGTGACCCTCTCACATGGTGTGCACAAGGTATACACAAAAAGATACACGCATACGTTTTAACGTCTCAGCTATTAGATGTCTTATCAGAATGATTTTCCACATGAGGACAGAGAGGTGAAAGGTTGTGGCTTGGCCACTCTCTTCTCGTAGTATGTAGCAGCAGAAACATCACACGGTAATGAACAGGTTCAGGCCTAATGGAGGAGAATGTGACCTTCTTGTACCAACAACTTATAAGGCGGATATTCTTTCTGTCTCTGACACTTTTTTTTTAAATCTCATTTTGCTCTTGGTTGATAATCTCTCATCTGATGCAAATAGCCTCAAGAATGTAAATCAGACATATTCTTTATCGTTGGTGTAATGCCTGGCACAGATGCACTGTGCTTTTAGGTGTTTTTATTTGTTCTGGGCAAAGTTGGCCATGATTGAAAAAATCGGCTACACAACATATCAATCATTTTTTTTTTTTGATTACCTAAACTGTATGCTATGCAAGTTGATTGTTGATTAATAAAATCTGTTACACTATATCACATCTAGATTTGTGTGAAGATTTGTACGAATGTATATCAATCTTAATTTGTACAAAACTTCTAAAATTCTTTTGTTTTTCAGAAATCAGTGACTGATATCATTCATAGTATATGCTGAGTAGTACATCAAATGTCCCATGAAAAGGATTTATTCAGCTAAATGTAACAGTGTACTTTTTTCTCCAAACTGCTTTTTAAACATGAAAAGGTGTAAGAAGCAGAAAAACAGACATTCAGAGGATAGCCAATACCCAAGTTATGACTCCCGTCATATATGTGTACCTAACATGAAATAAAGAAGTAGGCCAATGGTTTTCTGTTGCTATTATGTTTTCAGCATCTAGTGTTACCATGTCCTGAAGCCCATCAGTCATGTCTAAGTGGGTGCTGAGAGACCCAACGGACAGAGCTTTATGACTTCATGTAAGTAAGGGGCCACTGAGGGCTGTTTTCTACACTGAGTCAACTCATTTGAGTGCCCAGGGACTGAGAGATTAAAAATGGTTAAATCAGTTCTGGAAAAAGGTACATCCATCTTGAATTATGAGTTCTTAGACTCTACTTATTAGCACATTAGAAAAGTAATCTGGTACTACATCTTTAAAGTTGTAAGTTTCAGGGAAAAACTCTCTTCTCTTTAAGGAGAACATGAAAGCAGGGCTTTGGTTTGCAAAGGTGTATTTGAACAAAGACTTCTGGAACAATGAGACTTCTAATACATGAGACCAAGGTGAAGATGTTTTGGGCTTGTATTGCAGCCACAGGACCTGGGCACCTTGTAGTCACTCAGTTGTCCACGAGCTCCTCTGCATAGCAACGCCTTATAGTCAAATGCGAGGCCCTCTTTCTAACAGGAAAAATGTGGCTGAAACTGATTCTTTAAAAAAAAAAAAAAAAAAAAAAATTTTTTTTTGGCACTAGTGGCAGTCACAGTAGAGACAGACAGAGAAGACATGCAGCAAAGGGTTGCATGGACTGGGACTCGAATCCACGACTGCTGCATGAAGACTTTAGCCTCTGTATACGGGCCACCTGCCTTAACCACTGCGCCACCAGGGCGCCCTGCTGAAACTGATTCAAGGTAAGGCAATGATCCAGCCAAACTACAGACCTTAACCCAAATGAAAGGCTTTTACCGGTCAACGGTAAACAGAAAACAATACTTGACTGCTGCCAAAGGAGGCTCAAAAACCAATATTTCACACTGCTTTGGCATTTTGGCTTAGTTTTGTACATTGGAGAAAAAAAATCTTTGAGGATATAACCAAGTTCATAAAAAAGAAGACAAACACTTCAACAAGACAAATTATTATTATTTAAATGAGAACTAAAGCCAATAATTTGCATGCTATGTCTGACATGCTAATCCAGAAAAAGTCTAACAGGCGAATAGGGTAGATCCACCAATTGGTTGGTGAGCATAGGACATTGAGAAAAATGACTTTTGGTACTTCCTGTGACATGAGCAAACTTCCTATGGTGTGGCATTTAGCATAAACAGATGAGCTAATCTGAGCTATGGATAAGGCACCTGCATCATTCCACTAAATAAATAAGCTCTGTATCCCAATCTTCCTCCCCACCTCTCTCCACCATCCCTCCATCTCCTGCTATGCCCCTGCTCTCCATTTATTTCTCCTCCTCTCCATCAGTCAGCTAGATGGAAAGAGGGAACAAGGGAGAGTAAAAGTGGAAAAAATAGAAAAGGACTCATATCATCGCTGGGCCAAAGGTGAGTCGCCTGGGGAGGCAGCGGGAATGAAATTCTCCCAGTCCCATTTTACCAGCCATTCAAAGCACATTACTCTGGAGAAGGGGAAACTTATAAAGCCCCTGCACTTGAACACATTTCTGTGTGTTTACGGGAGACAGAGAGGGGCCGCTTCACACATGCCTCAGTAATAGATTCCCAATTTAGGCTCACTTCTCTTCTCTCTTCCACTTTTGTTTTTCTGTCTTTCACTTTTGCTTTATCGGTCTCTCTCCTCCCTTCCTGTTTTCCCATTCTCTCTATATATACATCCATTTATGTGAATGCCTGGTGTCCTTCCCCTAGCTTGGATGGCTGGTGAGACTCTTGCAGCTAGACTGCTTGAGTAGCGAATATCAAGAGAACTGTTTATTTGTGTCTGCCCCTGCAAATTGTTTCACTGAGGAGGGCTGATGGGATTGATGATATAACTGTCATCTTCATAACCTGATGGCTGACTATGATAACTGTACTGTAACTGTAGTGAGCTGCTATTGTGAATTACACCTTTTTGTAAATGATGTAACAGTTTGCTGCAAATTGGAACATATTCATTAGAGAGGTAAAACATAAGAAACTGCAATCAAGCTGTCCATAAAAGCCTTTTTAAAAGCAGTCAAAAGGCAGGAAAATATTTTTTTTTCCTGACAGATATAGGGCTATGGTGGCCTATTTAGAATATTCCAAAGACCTCTTTCTTTCATATTAGCCATATAATTACCTAACGATGCCATTTGTAGGTCACTGAATTTACTTTTGACAAAAGGTGTTCTGATAACAATATAATTCTTTTAACAGACGGTTTTAACCCTGGAACTACAACCATGTGTGGTAATGCTGTCCCCACAGTAATTACAGAGTGGTAGAGAAGCAACCTGATTATAATGCTGGCCAAATGAGCTTATCTTAAAGGCATAATTGTAACCTAAGAACTTGTAGCATAAATAGACTATAGTCGATTCTCATTATTATGTTACTGGCATTGATGAGGCTATGTGAAATATGAAGGGTGAATTATTATTCAAGCTTATAAAGAATATTCCATATATATTGCAAAGATGAGTATTTTACTATATTTTACTATATTCTTTGTTGACAGAAAAATTTAACTAAGTGTGAACTAATTATCTAGATGGTTCTATGACATGAAACTGCTCACAGGCAATGATTAACCCCTGCACCTCCTTTAGTGTAACATCTGAGCGGTCACTGAATATTATATCAACAGCTTTTAATTAGGTTACTATGTTATATTTTTCCTGGCTTCTTATTGGATGCTTGGGGATAAAGGTATACCTTAAATGTCTCTTTTATGGCTACATATTTCACTTTGTGCTCATTCAATATACTTGAGTTACAGATGTCATAATGCTTTAAGACTTGCACAGTCAGAGCTATTGGAAAGACAAGTCAACTCTCACTCAACTTGAAAGCATATGATAAATGTACTATGCTGCAGGCTTAGAACTAAAGGGGTAAAAGTTTCTTTTCACCATAGTGTCATTTGCACCATCTGGCTCTAACCTCTCAATATACATGCTCTATATTTTATGTAATTGAAATAATTAAAATTATTCTTTTGTCACAGAGTCATGCAATAATTATGAGCTTTAAATTCTTATGAGGTTATACTTAAAGTCCAAGCAATGCTTTACAGTAGACAAACGCAGAACATGAACTGAATAAGAAACATACAGCTCAGTGTCTTGTCAGAAGCTGTTTCAGGCAGAGAAGAAAAGACATCAGTGAAAGTCTTTGGAAGCCAGCTGCTTAGAGTGGACGGCAGGTTGCCCGTCAGTGACAGGCCTCAGGCCAGAGTAAAGTGGAGGAAACAATAGGAGCTGGCAGGTGAGACCTGGCCTGGAGTCAGATTATGCAAGTCCAGCTGGGGCTAACACATCAGGATACAGCCACATGGTGCAGGTGGCCTGACACAGATGTAAATATGACCTGCCACTGATGGACTTTGAATGAATTTGGCCTGAAATCAAGATTCATTTGTATTAGGAAGCATTGCAAGATGGAATGTTGTCACATGCACAATAGGTTTGAGAAAAACTATCCACATCATCAGGGGAAATTGTTGCACCCTTAAATACACTGTAAGGGATTCAAACTTTGATAAATGAAACTATAAATTTGGTATCACTTTATCTTAATCATTACAGATCACAACCCCGAGGCTTTTTCATAATACCTTCAACCAGTGGATCATCTATTTACACCATAATCTCTTTTCAGTTTCCCAAAGTACTGGGTAAAAAAAGGGCCTCTACCCATTTTTTCTTGAGACCATAAGGGTGTATTTTAATCAACATCGTGTGCAAATGAAATGTCACGCCCTTTAATGTGCGAGCACCGTGGGAAATGTTGATAGAAATGTCAAGTGGTTGTGGGGATGTGGGACCAGAGGGGTTGATGTCATCCATGGTACAGTAAACTAAAGGGCCACTGGGCATTCCCAACCTTAACACTGAAGGCAGCAGAGGGAAGTTTGAGCTAGATCTGCTACTGCAGCACATCTGGAAACAAAAAAAAGTCAAGATGTGGCTCATATTGCAAAAATGAGATACCTCTCAAAATGGACATAAATTAAAATTCTGACCTACTGATATCACACTTTGTGAATCAAGCAAATGTGTTGTCTTTGGTTAAAGGGGGTGGCTATTGCTTAGAGGGTGGAGTGGCCAGATGTTAATAGGAGGGTTGAGGCGCCAATCCTCAAGTTTCCCATTTTACATAAATGTCCTTTGCAAAGATTCTGAACTCTATATTATTCCCAATTTGTTACTTACAGCTCCTGTTGATAAACATGCCTGCTAAATTAATGTTTTGCAGGTAATATATGCATGTCTATCTGTCTGTCTCTTTCTCTATATACTCTCTCTCTCTCTCTCTCTCTCTCTCTCTCTCTCTCTCTCTCTCTCTCTCTCTCTATATATATATATATATATATATATGGTGTTTTATTTGTACATTTTAATTTTTACAAGCTACACAGTGAATATACAAAGAACATTTTAGAAGAAATACATGCTCTGTTTTTTTTTTAGTAGAGGAACCCATAACAAAAAAAAGAGAAAAACGCTTTGCTTCAAGTAGAGTTTTACCTTAACACTATGGATGTGTATATACAGTTGAGGTTCAGCAAAATGGTTCCAAAATGACTAAAGGTAAGCACCTTGCATGTTCACTTTGAAAAAGCAATCAGCTTTCTAAATGATGTCTTTCATTAACTGATCAAAGCAGATTTAAGTAAGAGGCCTTTCTTTCCTTCTCTTTTCCGAGCAAAGCGTTGAAATTTGCTGGTCTTAAAGTAGAGAGAGATTATTTTGTCTTGCAGATATAATGGTCCACCTGTCAGAGGGAGTTAGGGATGACGCCCTATCACTGACAGGTATACTATCACCCAGCCCAAAATTCAATAGTCAGTGGAAAATTAAACTATGAGGGAAATAAGGACGTGGAGTGTGTGCCCAACAGGAGAGACATGGTTGCTCATATCTTGCTGACGACATAATTCTCCTGCCAGAGAGAGAAAGAAAGATGGTGTTTGGGCATGTACCTATGCAGACAGATTGTGCAGTGTATAAGTATGGTATGCTATAGTGGAAGGGACCTGGGCTCAGGCTCAAATTAACTGTGTGGCAGGCTGCACTGTCAACTGCAATTACCTGCCTTGCACTTCCTGGACCATCTTGGTAATTTATTTCCTCTCCCCCTTCCTCAGAGCCTTCCTCTCCCTGTCCCCGCTCTTTCTATCTTCCTTCATTCCAAATATCACCAGTGAATGTAAACAGGCCTTGGCCACCTTCATGCAACTTGGAGGGCTTAATAATGGGAGTCTTGCCTTACACATTTAGAGGCTATTTTAGATGAAGAGATGGGCCCTGGCCCCCTGCTGTATCTCAGTCCCTCTCCCCCTTGCCCTCTAGACCACATTATGAGACAACCATCTTAGTCTGGTCAGACAGGGCCTCAAGTTGTACAACCATTTACTGTCGCTAAATGTTTTTTTTTTTTTTGTGTGTGTGTGTTATTAGATTAAAAATTAAATTGTATGTGTGTGTCTCTATATGCGTCCAAATAGAAGTTTTTGAGTTGTTGTGTGTTAACAAAAATTCTGGACAACAACAAAACTTTTAAATCCCTTTGTTCAAGATGATTGCGTCATTCCTACATTTATCATCAGCTCTGCTCCATGTGTTCACTGTCCTGCTGTTCTCTAGCTGGTTACTTCAGTGTGGCTCCATCTAGCGGCGCAGATGTGTAATGACAACAGAAAGTCTGGTCCTGTACTATTAAACGACCCCCATTTTTGAGAATATGACTTCTAGATTAAAATATTGTTCTATCTTTGGGCCAGTATGGTAGTTTGATCAAAGACTTATTCAACAGCAGATGGGTATCCTGCAGTGCTCGGAAATGATTGTCAGAAGATTCTGTGCTCGTCATGATCTGAGGAGAAAAATACTTATGTCAGACGCAGAGCTGGAGAGCGCTTTGGTTCATCTATGTATGAGCTGAGTTTTCATTCAGATTTCCACAATAATTGCAGATATTATAGTATGTGATTCCAGCACCACCATACTACCTGAACTGCCGCGTACATAGCCATTTCTGGGTCACGTAAACCGGACAATTAAATATTAAAAACAAATTCAGTCCCATGGCCAGTTCTTTCATTTTGTATTTTTGATACAAGTCTAAAGCTAAAATATAAAAAAACAAGCATTTTTTCATTTTTTTGTGTTAGATTAAAAAAATTAAAAACAAAATAAAATTTTACTTTTTAATTTTTTAAATTTTTGATTGACAATTGAAAATGGAAAGAACGAATGATACACAGATTGATAAAGTTATACAACTTTTACATTTTCTCCCAGATGGAGGATTCGACAGAAACAAGGTTATTTGTAACAACTGCCAAGTTGAACTCCCCGTTAAAAGTTTCTGCTGTTATCTCAGAAATGACCTGTTTTAATGTTATGATTGTGGCTCAGGATTTTGTTGGTAGACTTTTTTTTATTTTCCATAAAAAACAGGATGACATTAATGCCTTGGCAGTGGCAATAAGCTTTATTTTATTTGACATTTTTAAGTTGTGATTTACACTAAATATGTGTTATTGACAAATGCTGATGTCAAAGTGTTTGAACAACAAATGTTATGGCACTTTAGTTCATGTGGCAGCAGAACATTTCAATAAAAGTGCACTTTACACTACTTTTGAATTCATTATTTGATTTTCCGTATACAATGCGATTAATCATGATAATAGAGCCATGGAGCTCTATTTGATGATCTGACCTGTTTAAAAACAGAAGTGACTGTGATGTAGACCACGACGGACTTTGAAGGAAAATGTCCCAAAGATCTCCTAGTTTCCTCCACAGCAAAAAATCTGAATGAGATCATGCCACAGCTGTACAGACTGACATGGCCCTGACTATTCCCACATCCACCACAACTGCTGACCAGACATCCTCTGCCCTTAAGAGAATAAAAACGTATGCATGTAATACAGTGAATGCGTAATTGAGAGGTAGAGCTGTTTGTGCACGTCCACATGTGACCAGGTGGATGCACATTTAAGGTTTCAGGACATTAACTACTGCTCTAACACAACTATTATTGATATATTGCTGACATGTCAGACACAAACAATCATACAAATCACACCCCCGGGGTTTATCACACCAAAGCTTGCTTATGAAATTTATATGTTACCATCCACAACTTTACATTCTTGATCAGTTGTAATGTTATTTTGGAACAGAACCACATACAAAAATCAAATGATGAAATATGTGTTGAGTTAAGGACTGTATATGCGTCCTAAATGTACATTTTTAATGTGTGTTAACTTGGATCTTTATGCAGAGTATTCAGCACAGGCCTGTTGTAAGAAAGCATGTCTTTTCAGTGTATAGCTGTTGAACAAAAAGATGATTTTAAGGTTATGACATCCTTTAAGGTTCAAATTCAAATCTACATTACAATTGTAGCCATGGTCCCTTAATGGCAATGCCCCTGGAGGAAAAATAAACATTTTGGCTTGATGAAAAATCATGTAGGAAAGTCCATGACTTTGTTAAAGTGCATTTATGTGTATTCCTACAGGCTGGTTCAGCTCTTTATCTGATTGCATCATACAAAATCATCTAAAAGAGAGTGTGGTGGTCTACGTGATTCAGGCATGCAGTCAGACAGTTATTTAACTATGTGAATTAGCTTGGGGCTAGTAGCCAGATGTAAAAATCAGTCTTATTTTCATCTTTTGCCCTGTCTGTTACGCCCCTGATGATACAGAGTTTATTCTTTGCACTCTCTCTCACTCTCTTCCTCTCTTAGATCCTCTAACTCCATGCCTTATACTCTTTTAACTTAGTACAACTCTTATTTTGTACCCTTTCTCTCATAATAGTTAGATATAGAGATTATAGTGTAAGGGACTATTTCCTTTCTTCTCTGCCACTGTCATGAAAATATAATTGGGACAAATGGGGCCTTACCATGCCAGATACTCTGCAGGTGATTTAACAAAGTGAGGTGGGTGAACAGATTGAAAAAGGATATAAAAAGCAGTGAAAGAGAATAGAGAGAATGAGAAATAGAGAAATAATGTAGATGGGGCGTGTTACTGGTACAGCTTTATTTCTAGCCCAGTGTCAAAAAAGATTTTCATATCTTAACATGGAGAAAGTGTTTACTCTCTGAACAACCTCAACCCTCAAATAAAAATAATAATAATAACAATAATCCTAAAAAAATTTAATGGTGCCAGAGGTACTGGAAAGGGAGGAGTTGGGCTCAAGATGGGATGATGGGCTGAAAGGGGTATAATGCTGACAGTAAAATAAAGCGGAGTGAGAACTCAATTAAAGGCAGGGAGTTGACAGGCAGGGGGTCTGGCCTGTAGGTGTGTAGCGGTTTGGGGGGAGGATACAAAGGAACTCTCCTGTCTTAATGAGCTTAAGCCCAGGGCCTGACTCACTGGTTTACTGGCTAAAGCTTAATGACCAAGTGGCTGCTCAGATGACTGTTATTTTTCTATCTACATCGGCGAAACGTATTAAGAATGATATGAACATTGTACTTTTCATATTTTTTTCCTGACCTGATTGTGTCTGAACAGTCTGCTGTGTGTGTGTATGTGTGTCGCACAATCATCATCTTTCTGCAATTTGAAAGCTAGGGTATGATTCCAGTAATATTTATGGTGTATGTACAGCATACTAAGCATGACTTCAGAACCAAATTTCAGCAAACATGTTTACAGGGGGATAGGCATGTCTTTGTATAGAGTGTTCTCAGCTCAGTGTTATCTCTATGTTGCTATAAACAAATTCCAAATCATTTCATAAACCTGCTGTTTTGTACTTACATGACTATTATTAATCCTCTTGCTAGAAAGACCCCAATCATTTCCTTCTATTATCTGCATGCCTGAATGGAAACTACACTAATTGTTATTTTTTTTCCACACTTTGTCCTATCCTTTTTTGACTGATTCACATCCTTTTCTTCAGACGCAGCTCAGATGGACATTTTACATGTAGTTAAACTTCTCGTCTGGTGATCCTGTATGTATTTTCTGTTCTCTTTATCACCACGTGAACAGCAGGAGGAAAAATGAGAGACAAGCAGAAAAAAATAATCTTCCAAGACTGCCAAGTGGCAAAGTTGAGTTAAAGCTGGAGCGTGGATTCGCACAAACTAAAGCCCCTCGAGGAAGAGAGTGAGAGTGAAACAAAAAGATGAGAAAAAGAGACAGAAGCAGAATGATGCACTGCTGCTTTTCGAAGTTGGAGATGGTAAAACAGTTGGGGTAAATGGTCTTCAGCCATGACAAACAAAAGAACACACAACACTTGCATGCACAGAGGCAATAAACATTGCTGTTTTGCACAATGAAGGCACCTGCCTGTTCATGGATGGGATTGATTGCACAGCCCTGGCTCATCTTTGGGTACATGTCAAACCCCAGGGAGCCTCCGATTGGCATGGAGATACTAATGGAGTGAAGCAGGAGAGCTGCTGGGAACGGCAAATCTCCGGCTGTGGGGATGCAGCGGAAGTCTACGTAGGATCAAGCTCCCACCCGTCAACCCTGAGTTTTGATCTACAGTGAGGCACAGCTTTTGATGTCTTAATCATCTCCCTCAATCGAGTTCAGGGAGGTTGGGGAAAGCAGAGCGCAGGGGAGGGGAAAGGAGGGGTGAGGCAAGAGGGTTTGGAGGGATGCAACAGGGCAAGTCCAAGGATGTGAACCCTGTGTGGAAGAAGGATCTTCAAGACAGGCATTTTTTTCTGGATAACAAACTCAGTTAACACAGCAAAATCGGAACCTTGAGTTAACAAAATTTTTTTTCTGTACTGCCTATGCTCTAATAACCTACTTTAATTCTAACAGATAATTGAATAAAGTCATCTCATCATACCTGGAAGAAACCTGAAGAAAAGATGCCAGAATGACAGAAAGCAAAGTTCATACAATGTTAGAAATCTAAACTTCACAGGAAGCTTGAGTCAGAGAGGCTCCAAGATGATCATAAGAGATGCAACAGAGAGCCAGAGTTCAGCACAACCCAATTAAATCAGCAACCACTGTCTTGAGTGAGTAGCAGAGGCCAGAATGAGAGAATAAGTGATTTGGAGAGGGTACAAATGAGAGATAGGGAAAGAAAATAGAGAGAGAAGTCAAGATTAAACAGTCAGATAAAAGAAGAGTGAGTCAGAGATGTATTCATTCATCAAAAGTTACAGACCCCCACCCACGGCTTCTCCTCAGGGCTAAGTGTTCCATGGAGAAGCCTGATGAGCGCAGGGAGAGGGAAGAGAGAGAAGTGAAGAAGAACCCCCCCACCGCAGCCACTAACACCATCTAAAGAGAATAGCACAGCATGCCACGTTATCCCTTCATATCTCAGTTAGAAGACACAAGCAATTAATAAGTCAACAAAACTGGGGATTTTTCAAATACCATGTCACAATGCCATATTGCACTGTAAGAAAATAAAAACTATCTGCCCTCAGATAAAAATAAAAGAAAAAACACTGCAGCGTTTACTTTTTATGTCAAAACACAGAGGGGGAATTTCCTTGTAAGATGTTGGAAGTTTAAATAGAAGTCACTTATACTTTTTAATTAGGTATTTTGTTGTAACTTCTATGTTGAGGTTGATACCCAGCAGGGGATTGTAAGCATTGACTGATTAACAGCAACAGAGGAGTTAGAGGAGATCATTTCATTCAGTCATTTTTTTTTCTCTCTATCATAGTGACAGGACGGTATTAATAATAATGTATAGCTTTTCATTAGTGTTTTTTGACATTTTAGTAAATATTTTGGTCTTGACATATCTATAATTTCCCAATCCTGGGATTGATAAAGTGCATCTCATATTGGTACTTACAAGTAAGTACAGGCTTGGAAGAAGAGGAAGGATTGCAGGTAGAAATAATAAACAATTGCGATCCATTACTTTATAGGGTGAGTTGAACTGCCTTTTATCTGTTTTTATACCTGATTGTCAGGTTTGTGAGGGAAAATGGAGGACCCAGACACAGGAGTTCAAAAATAAAGAATTCATTTCACAAAACAAAACAAAAAACAAAACAAACAAACAAAAAACAAAAGTCAGAGCAAACCAAAAATCCAAAAAAGTAATCAAAACAAGAATCCAGGGCTCAAAAAATGGAAAAACACTCATGGGGCATGAGAAGACACTTACGGGGCATGAAAAGGAGAAGGAGAAAATGGACCAACAAACACAACAGGAGTGACAGGACTTAAATAGACTAAGGGACAAACAGAGGCAGGTGTGCACGATCAAGATAACAAGGGAGAGGAAGAAAAGCAGAATACAATGGAGACGAGACACACCTTCAAAGTAAAACAGGAAACAGGTAACACAAAAGACAGGTAGAGTGACACCAACTTAACACATAAAGAAAAACCCAAAATGACTGCCATGGCTGATGATAGATATTTGGACTCTATGCTTACCGACACAGAACAAGAATGTACCATCACTTCTTACGATTACAAAATTCAAACATAACACTCTTAAACTTTAATGTTGAAGCTGCCATTGTTGATGGCACAATGGCATACAGCCAATTAGCACTCTAAATCAGGAGTCCCCAATCCCCCCCGCCCCGGTAAAGGTCCGTGGGTCATTTGGTACCAGGCCGCAGAGAAAAAAGAAATAACTTCTACTATTATTATTAGGTCGGAATTTTCTTAACTTTTCAGGTCCAAAAGTAGTGCAGTTAGTGGTTGTCATTTTTGTACAGATACACATTAGTTAATTGGTATTAATATTGTTATGAATAGCATTATTAATATTCTGGTGTTGGAAACATAAATGACATTATTTCTTAGTTTTTATCACACTGATTTTATTGTTGCTCATTGTTTTTATCATACTATTTTGTTTAATGAACCATATGTCCGTATCACAGTGTCTTAGATTGATCTTAGCGTATGTTTTGTCTTAACTTTATATCAGAAATGTAGTAAACTAGCCCCGCTATAGCTGGTTAGAATCACGCGTTTGGAGACAAAGACCTGGCCAGGTAAATAGAATGGCGTTGTGGGATATGTAGTCTTTCTTCTTTTTCAGGAAATGCTGGCAGTGGATTAGATCAGAAGACAACGACGTGGCGACAACGGATTGGACGAATGAACGGAGGACCGGACCGGCCAATGGGAGAGCCAAGTCTAAACCCTGGCTCCTCCCCATCTAGTGACGCACATTTCTGTATAAATTGTTGTTGTTTCGTTTTGTTCTGCCTCTCCTCGTGCTAGAAAATGCCTCTGCCAGGGAGCCGTGATATCACGTTTATTGCAATTTTACATTTGTGTTGTACTTAGCCGACCAAGACTCTCCTTTCCAACAAAGAATACGCGACTAGGATCTTTCAGAAAAAGATCTTAACAATTACTGTTTGATTCATTATCCAAGTCTAAATGATGTTTTATTTTGAACAGTGACCACATTCTCTCCATTACATCCGTATGACTTACTCTTGACACATGACAAGACTTCAAGACCCGTGTCTTGGTCACGTGATACGTTTAAACCCCCAGCTGAAAAAATGAGTAAAAAACAAACGTCTTCGGAAAGTGTCTTTGCGCGGCGAGGATGTTACTGATGTTCTATTGTCATGAGGATGCCTCTAATAAAGTTGCACGTGAATACACAGCAGATTTAGATTTATTATAATATGTAGAAAATACCACAGTTTTTATGCCGGTCGTATCATTTAATTTTTTTATATTTATCTGCAACACATTTTACAGACCGGTCTGTGAAAATATTCCCTGACATTAAACTGGTCCGTGGTGCAAAAAAGGTTTGGGGCCACTGCTCCAAATGACCAAGACTGGTAGGTCTCTCTGCTAGTTTGGGTGAAGAAAATTGATCACCTTGGCTCCTATCATGGTCAAAGCATCAGTTATGGAAAATGTCTTGAAGACATCCTGACCAGATTCCTGAACTATATCAAATAGTTCAATACAAGATGAAGGAGTAGACATTGTGAAATTTTTGTTATGGCTACACCTGGTATTCACACTACCCTGGCAATTTTGACCCCTGATAACAGAAGAAATTTGATCTTCTTCATACCCCACTTGTAAATGCAGCCATTGGAAACAATAAATATTTGAAAATGATGACATAGTTTCAGCAATTCAGTCAAAGCCTTGCCCGTCTGAGTCTTTGGAACATAACCACTAAAAAGAGCAATGATACTATTGCTCTTTTTAGTTCCAAACCTTTAGCGTAGCCTTTTGCACTTTGGCATTTTACGTCTATGTTTTTAAGTATCTTTTAATTTTTGCTGAATATTATGTTTTACTCTTGCATTGATGTAAAACACTTTGGACACCTGCCGGTTGCTCTAAAGAGCTATATACATAAATAAGTGCTGTTTGTATAATTCCCTCATTTGCCAAGACTATATCATGTGACCATCACTGGGTGATAACTATTGGCTGTATGATGATCACACAAAGATGCACTTTAGCAACAGTATATAGAACAACATAGAAATGGAACAGCTAGCAGCACTGCTGACTTTTTTTGTCCCTGTTATCAGCTGTTATGTAATCAATTAATAGACTGTGGTCTTCAGGCTTTCTCACATGTGCAGGAGAAAAATAATAACAGCCCAACTAGAACAAAAATGTAACCACTCCAAAACCAACATCTATTCTTTATGGCCATCCAAAAGCTTTATGTATTGAACTAAATATATTCTTTCGGCGCATGTTAAGGTGATATGATCGGTTAACAAATGTAAAAGAATGACACAAATATGGAGGTCACTTCCTCTGAGGCTGAAAGGTTTGTTTCTACATTTTTGCTTCCATTTAATGTCACCTTTCTTTCTTCTTCAGTTATACTTACTGTCTGTTAGAAGGCAGAACAAACAGCACTGCTCAAAATGTACTTTTTTCATTTTTACCCAATTTCAAAAAGTTAGTTTCTATATTAAAATTCAAATGAATGAAAAGATAGGAAAGGTATAAAGCACAACCTTGACTTTATTCTAAAGTAAATGATTACACAGAGGCACTGTTGTGTCAGGGGTTGATTTATGCAGCGTGTGGATGAACCCAGGGTCTTGACGGTAAATGAGCACTGTATTTTCAGTGAGTGACACAAACATCTGCCACTCGATTAAGATGCTGAAATAAACCAGTTGTTCTGCAGTCTTTACAAACTTCACAGCCAACCACTCAGCAGCACGTCTAAGTTTAATAAATAGCTTTAATATATTAGCTGTAGGGCTAACTTTAGCTGCCACAGACTGTAGACATACTTTACAGCGGACAGCGGTTTGCATGATGTCTGACGTTGCAACATGAACGGCTTCCAAGTGACTCATGAAATGGTGCCTGTTTTGGGAACTTTTGTTTGAGAAAACTATTCACTTTTAACAGCACACTGTGTCTGTGTTTCTGAAGAAAAGTCCTGAGGGTGGAGGCATTATGGAACTGTGGAAGCTTGTGATGGTGCTGGCGGTGCTGTAACATAATTATGCAAAAAAAAAAAAAAAAAAAAAAAGAAAGAAAGAAAATCAATAATTTTAAACATCACCATAAACTTTAAATTAGATTTAGTCAATGAAATCGATCTGTCACCCAGTAGTCCATCAGCTATGATGGAGACATGCACTACCACACATTTCTCTAATGGACAGGTTGGTGTCTCCATCGACGATGACAGAGGCATAATAAGCTCACAACAGCTTTGCAACAGTTTGCTCATGGATCATGCTATAAAGCCCGTGATGTTGGAACATGACTTGTCATTTGCGTTTGCCATGGTGATGTTGTTTTTCCTCATGAGCTGCAACATGGGTTTAAATTTGATGAAGGCCAGCTCTTCCTTTGCCATTGTAATAGCAGCCTGCCAACTGCGCTCCATGGCTACCTGTATCCTGACCAACAAAAGCATTAACAGTCATGTCTGGGACACAGACATGACTGTTAAATATTTGTTGCAGGATTATTTATTGTTGGCACTCTCTCCATGTTTTGTTAAGGCGAGAAAAGGTAGCCGTCCTAAATTAAAAAAAAAAAAGAAAAGAAATATGTTATTGTTCTCTACATTGCATTTTCCTGTGCTCCATGTCATGTGACAATGAAACTGGTGTGACAGAAAGCTGATATTAATAAATCTAAAGCCAATGTTAAAGTTGAAAAATGTCAAGCTGATGTAATTGATTACAATGATTACTATCTGCTCATTTCAGACATATACTGTGTTCTTACATTGGCTATTCATTGAAAAAAAAAAGATTGCACTACAACAATTGTTTAAACTCGCACACGTGCTCCCAAATATATTTTGAGCTTGCACAGCTAAAATTTCAGGTGAACATGCAACCAAAACAGTCGCAAATATGAGCCCTGAAATCCACATGTTATGAAAAAATGGAAGATAAATAAATAATAGGATAGCTAGTAAAATACATGACGTCCTGGTATTTGACCTTTCTTAACCCGGGTATTTCAATAGAGTAACCATTCTGTTAAGTACCATTCTATGTTTTACTTCACTCTTCAAAAATGTAAAATATGTGATACAAGATTTAAAGTTACACCAAATGTGTGCACTGGACAGACAATAGCATAAAAGCCATGTGAATTATGGTGGTAGACTACCGATTGAATGAATATTTGGTTCAGTCATGAATATGCTTACCAAATCCTTTATTCTGATTGGCTGGTTGACTAATTTATCAGCATAGGAAATAAGGAGTGGGTGGAGATCAGCTCCTGGACCACAGCTGTAATCTGCTCATGAAACTCGAGGAAGCAGGCATAAAGGATTTGTCTGGTCGAGGCTCAGTAACATATTACACTTAAACCTATGACTTCAAATGGGCTCTATTAAAAAATACACACACACACACACACACACCCCCACATACATACATGCACATACACACATATATATATATATATATATATATATATATATATATATATATATACATACATGTATATATACATGCATATATACGCACACTAAAGCTCTAAAGACACCCAATCAAGTCCAACATAAAGTATTTAGAGATCATTACAGTGGAATACATTTCTTTAAATATGGGCATTTTTTTCAAGCTTTCTTTTTACTAAATTATAGTATACATTAACAACCCTTTAGCCACTGAATCTGATCCATCAATTACCTAGAGTGCTGTTGCAAATTCTTCTCACTGGCAAATTAAGGCGTCTCCCTCTCTCTCTCTCTCTCTCTCTCTCTCTCTCTCACACACACACACACACATAGTCTCATGGCAGATTTGCCGCTTGCTATATTTATCTGGTACAGATGCATATTTATTTCTAATTTTTATAAGGCTCCAGGCTGTGCTGTGATTCGCCATCTTCGACTGGCATTAGTGGTCTATAATAGGGCTTAGAATTACATGTGGAACCCTGTTGGAGTCTCATGGTTGGATTTAAGTTGGGATTTATCATGTTCAGAATTATTCACTGCACAAGCGCATTTCCAGGCTCTATGAAGTAAAACGACTGGGCTATGAGATCCAAAAGGACCAATGTGGAAAAGGGGAGGGATAGAAGGAAATGATAAAATGGGAAGAAGCAGGGGTATAGGAAAAATATAAAAGGAGGAGGAACTGAAAATGGAAAGTGGGGATTTTAGTAAAACTTAATTTTAGCTGAACAGACAAAATATGTTAATGAAGAGTAGCTGAAGAGCTGTGAAATTTCTTCAAAGATTGTGTGGTTCAGGACAGCCTTCAAATAATGTCACTCTATAGAAAAAAGATGTGCACTCGAAATGAACTGGATACTTGAAAGAACAAATTTCACTGAAATGTTTTATTATCGAATAGTGATTAACATGGTTAGTCTGATTACCTTACATTATTGTGCCTCTTTTTTAAAATTGCCAAACCACTAAACACTAATAAACATGTTTGCTCTCAGAGACACACATACCAATGCTTCCACAAAACTGTTGTGAAAAACATAATGGAAAATGAGTTGATGTAGACCGTAGTGGCTGTGTCTATGCTGCTGACACAACGTCAGTCTTCGGAGAGCTTGGTTCACCCCCTCAGAAGTAAGAGGCCAGTGGGTGAAATATACTCACCTTTGGTTAAAATAACATATCTGTGGGAAAAACACTGTAGACTCCAAATCACAAAAAGTCCCAGAGACTGTCAAATAACCTCCACAAAGCAACAAACGTAACACAGACAGACCAACACGGCAATTACTCTGCATGATCTGGGTCCTGTTCAGGAAAGACACAAAACAAATGCTGTCCATCCAATGCACTTTCAAACAAGTGTGCTGTAAGTGTAAATAATTAAATGTGATACGGTATGAGATGTGATATGGTATGAGTAAACACTTAATTTTAAAATGAATTAATGATTGAATGCACTGGGCTAAATGCCAAAACTCAATAAACAGGGACATTAGAAGTTATATTTATAAGTATATTTTCTGGTAGTCCAGCAGGACTACCAGAAAATATACAATTTTAATATCAAGATTTCAAAAGGCTATAACTTGAAAGCAGTTTGAGATAAAGGTATACTGTCAATGAGAAAATTGTTCAGCATGATTCAAAGTCTGTGATGGGAGTGAAATTATTCATATAATTTGCATATTATGACATCATAAGGTGGCCGCCATATTGGAAAATGTTCAATTTTGATATCAAGGTTTCAAAAAGGCATACTGTAAATGAGAAATATCTTCAGTATGAACTAACATTTGTAGTAGTAGTCGAAGTAGATTTGTCATCTAATTTGATCATTGTGACATCACCTGCCCAAACCTGCCCAGTAGTCCTCAATTTCAGATTTTTCCTCAAGCCCCATGCACAATTAAAGCTTTCATTTCAGGGACAATCACATCATAAAGTCATGAAATCTGGAGTTTGGTTTCAATATTTCCCTTTCAAAGAACTGGTAGCCATATCTGTTTGTTTCATTGGTGATGAGGCTCCAGAATTCATCATTTGGAAAAGGGATGAAATCAATGGGCTCAAAATTTGTCAGATTGTCTCCACAAAAACCAACAGGCTTATCAAATTTAGGCTCCCCTTTCGATACTCTTCCTCTTCCCTCAAGGACTCTCAGCCGCCATCATCATCATCGCCGTGATTTCCGGTGCGCCATTAACAGTGTGTTTTTGTCCCGCGGCTTCTCCCGCGTTGCCAGGACAACCGCGGTTATTTTTGTCTCTGCAACATTTTTCCATATTTGCGGTGTTATGAGCCCCCTGACACCTCGACCTGCTCGTTGATTGCAGAATGCTTCCACCCCGGCCACACTGAGGTGAAGCAGCCGATATGCTGATTGTGGACTATGGCGCGCGGACTCGCCGTCACTACTAATGTCCGATTCCGAGGAGGAACACATGCAGTTGTCCAGTGAAGCAGAAACTGAGGTAGCCAGTACCTGAAAAAGTACTACGTGGTTGGTAAACCGACCTTTTGACATCGTGAGTAAATGAAAAAAACACTCTTTCGCTCTGCTCTGGCTACGCTCAGCACTACTTCCACTGCTTCGCTGCGCGTCTCTGTGCCAGAGGATGTTTTTCAAATTCATTTTACGCTAAAACTTTGATTAGCGTAACCACCAAAAATGGTTCTCAGATTACAAGCACACATGTCCGCCATCTTCTGGTGAAAAGTAATAAGATTCGGCATCACATTTACAGATACAGCCTGATATATTCAGCAATGTTGTTTGTCGCAATATTGTGACTTTGGCACTTAAAGGGTTAAAATTATGACCAATTTAGAACCCTAATTCCAAAAAAGTTGAAATGCAGAATCAAATGATTTTTAAGTCTCAAAAGCCCTTTTCTTATTCATAATAGAACATTAAAAAAAACATGTATAATGTTGAAAGGGTCATATTTTACTATCTTGTAAAAATTTTTTTATTATTTAGTATTTCATAGCAGCAAAGCATCTCAAAAACGTTGGTACATGTGCAACAAAAGACTGGAAACATGGTACTAAAAAGAAATACCTGGAAGAACTTTTGCAACTAATTAGGTTAATTGGCAACAGATCAATGACATGATCGGGTATAAAAATAATCTCCCAGAAGTAAAGCTGTTTAGAGGTTCAGCAACCTGTGAAAACCACATGTTTTCACAGGTGAAAACACCTGGACAATAACTGTAAATAACATCCTGCACCTTATACACGACCCTGTGAATGTACTGAAATACTTCTAGTGCAATACTTTGTGCAATACTAGCCGACAGAACACTTTATAGACTGTAAATAACTCGGTTTACATTTTTGTATATTCTTTTTAATATTTATTACGTTGCCTTCCTTTTGTTGTAAATATATTTAATACTATTAATATTTCTATCTACCTCACGAATACCTTTTGGAGATGCACGCAAATTTCGTTGTAATGAACTTACAATGACAATAAAGGTGATTTTGATTCTGATTCTGATTCTGATGTACAAATTGAAACATTATTTCAAGATAATATTCAATTAAATTCAAAAATACTTCATTATTATTGTTCCTCAGTATAACACAAACACTTTAAATATCCCATCATCTATGGTACATAATATCATCAACGGACTCAGAATCTGGAAAAGTCTATGACCACGACTATGATCTTTGAGTTCTTGGGCTGCATGCATTAAAAACAGTCATGTTTTTAATGCAGTGCACCCTGAATGGACTCAGGAACACTTCCAGAAATCACTTTCTCAGCTCACAGTTTACCGTGCCATCTATAAATGGAGGTCAAAACTCTATCACACAAAAAAGAAGGCATACGTGAACATGATCCAGAAATGGATCAAAGCTCTTTTAAAATGAATTGAGGCAAAGTGGAAAACTGTACTGTGGTCAGAAAATCAAAATCTGGAATCTTTTTTGGAAACTATAGATGCCATGTCTTTTGAAATTAAGACGTCTGTGCTCACTTTATCCCTGTTAGCGCTCATTTCAAAAGCTTTCATTTCTAATGGTAACAGGGTGCATTAGTACATTAGAATGGGCAACCTTCACATCTGGAAAGGAAACAGCAACGCTAAAAGTTATGTACAAGCTTTAGAACAACAATGTCTTTTTCCAGAGAAGGCCTTGGTTCTTTTAGCAAGACAACACTAAACTGCATATTGCATCCACAACATGCAACAGGGATGGATTGGTACGAGAAGATTTTGGGTGATAATCTTGAGGTTCATGATAAATTCAGTGATCACTTTTTCAATTAAAATAAACTTAAATCTATTAGCCATTGTCAACAACTCATTATACTTGACACCCTTTTTCTTTTATAGCTGAATATAAGCAGCCTTGACATCTGCTCTTTCAGAGTACTCATTAGACCATATTTTCCTCAAATGAAGCCAGTGCACAATACGTGAGGTATTATGCCTTCATACTCCGAGTCATCCAGGTCATGGTAATCCTAATTACACTTGGAACTGAAGATGTCTCTTGGATTAGAAGTGGGGAAAAAAATGTAAATCTTCAAAGACTCAATGAAGAAGTTGTTCCTTTCTTCTTAAACACTTTAGACAAGATGTTTTGCCTTTCCTTGTTTTGCTTAAAATGTATTTTCCATTTGCTCTACTGCTGTAGTTTTCAAAAGTGCTACAGAGAAAACTAGTTTTGTAGAACAGATTATATTATGCAGTATGATGCTTTCACCAGGAGACATTATTATTAGGGGTGTAACGGTACAATGTGTTCATAGTGAACCGTACCGAACAGACCTTCGGTACGGTACAGTGCTGTACCGAACAAATACAGTCAGTTTATATGCATTTTTATATGCAACCATCACAGACTTAGAAGAATAGACTCGCAGCTCGCAGCAGAGGTCTTCGGAACAACCCGAAAACCCGAGGTTCCGACCCGACCTGAATCAGGTCTCAGGTCCATTGAAAAGACGCGACTCCGGGTTCGGGTCAGTATCGGTAGTTAGTCTCAGGTTCGGTCGGTGCTCTCTGACAGGCTGGGTCCGCGTTTACTCGAGAGAGGTAAAGATACTGGCGGTGGCAGCCAATGTCAGGACTTGGGGCAGTTAAATGATTATTATTAATGTGGCGTGTTTGTCATGAAACTACGGATCGCCAACATGACAACGCTGGATGAGAGGACATATTCATGACACGTCCTGACCGGTGTAGGCTATTTGTGTTAGCAGTTGCTACCAATAGCATCTGTATCCACAAAGAAAGTAACGACGTGGATTTATTGTTGTTTACATCACGTAGCCTATGTAGCCACTGAACCGGGTAGAAGAAGACAACCTTTAGGTAAGAAAATCAAGTTTTATTCAACGCTAGACAACTTTAACATGAGCAACTATGAGCTGTTTTGTCTCGGTTCTATTCGGGTATCTCAGGTTCAGTTCATGGTCGGACACTAAAGACTTGGGTCGGGTTGGTTCCAGGTCCAAATCATACCTGTCAAGTATCCCGTTTTGGCTGGGAAAGTCCCGTATTTTACTCTTCTCTCCCGCCGTCGTCCCATATTAGTATTTTCCCATAAATCTCCCGTATTTTAACCTGCGTTATTAAAAAATATAATACAGCATCGGGCGGAGTAAAAACAAAAAAAAACAAAACAAAATAAAAAAACATTCCCGATCTGTCACTTGCCTCGCAATAACTGCCACAGTAGTAGCCCCCTACAGGTACTGTAGGTGGTAGATGTCGCGAGGTTAGTGTGTGACATCCGATGAGTGACAGTGCACGAAAAAAAACAGATTGTTACAGAGAATAGGATGTTGTTAGACAACAGAACTCTTATTGCTCTTTTCTCATGTAAAATAAACTACTCTGCACCAGTCCACAAATACACTTCTTCCAAAACAGTCATAAAGAATGCAAAGTCTGCAACAAATGAGTACAAGACATTAAAAAAGTAAAGAAAAGTCATGTAAAATGAGATAAATGAGATGAAAAACTGTAAAAGAAGAGCAATATGAAATGAAACAATGTGTGGAATGAAAATCAAATGTAAATGTAAATACAAGCAATGTGAAATCCATCCATCCATCCATTATCTATACCCGTTTCATCCTGAAGGGTCACTGGGATCTGCTGGAGTCTATCCCAGCCGTCTACGGGCCAAACGGCAGGGGTACACCCTGGACAGGTCGCCAGTCCATCGCAGGCAATGTGAAATGAACAATAAATATGCAAATCCCTTCAAATAAATACTCTTCATATATTCCCCTTTTAGTGTTTTCATTTAGGCTATAAGCGAGTGTTTGTATATTGAAAATGTTTTGGCTAAATAAAAACACTCTTGAAGAAAATGGTTTTGCATTTTGTTCCCATACTGTACCGAAAATGTACCAAACCGTGACCCCAAAACTGAGGTAACAAACACCGAACCGTGATTTTTGCATACCGTTACACCCCTAATTATTATTATTATTATTATTATTATTAATATTTTTTTAAATGTAGTTCTTGTAGTAGTCCCAGTTCTTCTAGTAGCAGAAACATCCCTCTTCTTCATGTCGGCACTGCAGACACGTATTTCACAGAGCTCCATTTGCAGGGTCTTTATCAGCCCCTACATTGGTGTAGGTGCTCTCCAAGGTTGCAATCTATTATGCAAGTAAATGGCAAATGGCCCAGAAGACATGAGGGTATTGTGATGGGCCGGAAATATGAATGCATCACTGGAAAATGTCCTTTAAAAGAAAAGAAAATCTTTGGGAAGAACATTTATTTTGTCTCTGAAGAAAGCATCTTTGGGATTTTTTTTCCCTTTTCTTTTTTTCCCCCAAGTTAATAATTGATTACATATGGCCAATAGTAACTTCTTACTTTTCATGTCACTTTGGACTATCCTTAAGACTAATTGATACCCTAATTTTTGATCAAGAGAGCCGTTTTTCTGTTTTTGACAATAAACCAATAAAGCCTTTATCTGGATACACCTTCTGTAAGTCTCTGTAAACTTATATTTCTGAATGCATCATAATTATTAAGATGCTATTCAATAAACTTCAGACTGAAGACACTGAATTATTTATGTTATGTGAGATTAAAAAACTATAAAAAGCAGCTGAAAACAAACTTAAAATTAAAATAAAAACCAATCTGAAATTCATCTCACATCTCTGTTTCAACATCCAACTGCAATAATGATACACAGGATTGTAAAAGAACACATTCAACAGTGACTCTAAGAAAACAACAACAAAAAGCACAGAGCAACTTGACCTTTGCCATAGTTGGCAGCAAACCAATCACTGGCACCCATATCTGAACAGGTGCCTCAGGCCAAACTCTCCTCACACAGAGCAGGAGAGAGGAGGAGAGGAGAAAAGGGATTTGGTTCAGCCACATAATGGTACTGAGAATCTGTCTCCTCCCTCTAAAGCAACTCCCCTACCTTTCCCAGCCACAGGGCTTTTCCTAACACCTCCACACTCACTCTAAGTAATCCATTTGATTTTTTTCTTCACCATTTTTGATAATAAAGCATAATCTTGTTTCTTTTGCTCTTCAAAGAAGTAGGATGCACAGACTAGTCTGATTATTCAGAATTGTTTAAGTATTACATATTTAAAACATATTTAGTCAAGGTAAAGGGAAAATTTGTCTTTATGTGCTAGTCTTTCACATATATACATACCTTGGCCTGGGCTTTGGCTTGGTTGTGAAATATTATGTGGGTAGCTGGCGTCCTGGATTATGTTACTGAGCCAGCCAGTTCTTTGCAATGGAAAACTCTAACAGACAGATCAGAATAATAGGACCACATCAAGCGTATTGCAACATGAGCCTAATTTCTTTCCTAATAATATAAACTCCATCGAAGCTGTCTGTTGATTGTTCCAAATAGAAGGACGTAAACACAATCCCAGGCATGCTTGTACACAGACACAGGCATTTGTATGCTTGAACACACAAACACTAAATGGGCTGGTAGAAACGTAAATACTATTAGTGAATAAACATGCTTTGCCCCCACAAACATGACCCGATGACTTTTGGCTCTTTTCCACATCATCTATATGACATGTGTGTCTGCCAGCATGACAATTATGCTTTTGGAGAAAAAAGGACAAGGGTCAATGAGGAAGATCATCAGCTTCTTCAGACTCTGTTTGAATCATCACATGATTCTATGAGAGCTTATTTGTCTCATTGGCATTATTTACTGATAGATAATAATATCTCCTTTAAATAAAAAAAGTGTGATAGGATTATCTCTGAGGAGAAAATACAGAAAAAGCAGAAAAAAACAACATTGTGACCATTTCAGTTTAGCATTAAAAAGGAAAAGATTGACAAGTGGCGATAAACCAACGGTGTATGAAGCTTATATGAATGAAGCTTATATAGTATTCAGTCAGCACACTCAGTGTTCAGCTGGTTTCAGGATCCAACCATCGTCTATGGTCTTTAATCATTTATAGAGCATGAGATAGATCATACATCTCTCTCTGTTTCTCTCTTACCCCTGTCATGGATGTAATCAGTTTAGCTGTGACATTCTGTTTTTCTGTGGTTTTGCTGGATTCCTTGTCAATATTTAATTAATTTGCACAACACACAGGGTAAAGATTAAAGAACTGTATATTGGATTATCAAAGGCGCAGAGGCAGACAGACAGAGAGGTTGACTCATTGCAAAAAATCCAACCAATTACACTGGATTACTAGACTTGTTTGGCTCACACTATGATACTACATTGCATGCTATTATAATATATATTACAGTCTGGTGCTTCTAAAGACACTTATGGAGAATGCCATTATAGAGGCTGGCATTGCTATATCTGGAAAATGTTTAATAGACTATGAGTGATGCTAATCCAACAAAATCCAGTAAAATGTGGAAGAATAAAAACAATTCATCAAGAAATGACAGGAAAAAACAGACAGTGCACAAAAATATGCATGAATACACGGTAAATTGACGCATGCAGGAATATAATAATGAAGAAATATCAATTTATTTCTTACCTCAGATGACCATATTAAGAGTGGCTAAATGGTATTTCAACTCTTGATTACTTATTCCACTTATTGATTCAAAATGTTGGCAATTCATCTTATCTTAACTGACTTTTATTGATTGAATTAACTTTCAGTTAGTTAACACATTTTGCTCCCTTACATTCCACCTGTGTATAATTACCTCTTTTCCACTTTCAACTTCATGAATTTTCCCATACCTTCTCCTTTCCCCCCACAACATAGACATGTCATACATATATGACACATGCACATGTATGCACTCATATGCATATACAAATGTAACACACAAGTCTAGACTAAGCAAAATCTCATAAAATACTCCAAAGTGGGATGCTAAGGGTATGAGTGGAGGCGTGCAAATAGTGGAGGAGGTGGGGTGGAGTGGGGCAGTGAGGGGGTGGTTGCAGACCCAATTAAACGGACATTCTGCCTCCACTTCCATCTCATTCAATTTACCAAATCCACCAGACAAACTATTAATGTGTACAGTGCCAATGTGAAAACTTCTTTAACCCCGATTAAATTCAACCAAGGTCATAGCAAGTGTATGCTTACGCTGGCATGGGATCAAACTAGCCCTATTAAACATGATTTGAGGCAGAAGGGAGCCGAGGCGGCAAGACTGTGGCTGGTATGGCAGGGTTCTTGTGTAAACAGCCTGCATAAGGGCATTATTTTCTAAATCCCTCTTATGGGCTTAAAGGTAAGAGTGAACAGTGTTATAGCAAAGTAGTATTGCTGTTTTTATGGAAAGGGGCTCAAAGGTTCACAGCAAGGTCCGAAAGTCAGAGAAGTCCTATGGTGGCACAGTGACTTTGTAGGCATATTTTAATTGTGGTATGTAACAAGTACATTTTTGAAGTGATTTGTTTTACGCTATAAAACTAAGTCATTACTTTGACTTTCTAGCTTGATGACAAGAGCTTGTACACATTCTGGACAAGATTGTGAAACACTAAGTGGACCCTTATTTCTTTTGTAGGAAGTAAGGGGGTAAACAGCATCTTGGTGATGCTCATCAAATGTACCACATGAACTGATCACCAGCAAGCTTGACCGCGTCTATAAAATCAGAGGTTTTTGCAGTTATAAAATCTAGAGCATTGAGATGTGTTTTAACACAATGACTAAAGGGAAAGATATCAGCAATGATCTTTGGTTGCATCCACATGAACATTTTCATTTTGACATGTAAAACTTTTGTTACGGTTAAGCCTGGCATTCACACTACTCAAGCAAATTCGAGTCTAATGGGGATGGATGAAAATACAAACAATATTGTAACTGCAGCAACTTACACTTAGCCATACGTAACTTTCTCCAATTTGCCAAGCCTATGTCATGTGACTATCGCCAGAACATAACTCACGGATGCGCCTTAATGACATTATAAACAACAATGTGGGGATGGAGCAGAAACCACTGCTGACCTTGCTGGTATCAGCTGTTATGCAGGCAAAGTCTCTATTTATTAAAACTGCAGCAGCCTACATACCATTTTAAGAACAATCTGCGACAAAAGCTCTTTCCAGCAGCTTTTAGCCTTTTTCTACTCATGCATGCATGCACAGTGAGCTTAACTGAGAAAGTGATATGAGTTTTGGGTGGTATAATGTGGATGGAGATCTTTTCGCTGTATGAAACTGAAATACTAATTACTTTTATTTGAAACTGAGTACATACCACAGAGACAACAACAGCCGGGGAAAAAAAAATTCCTTGTATGTGTTTATGTAGTTACCAAATAAAGCTGATTCTGATGACTGACCAGGTAAAATATATTTCACAAAAAATGCACATTTTAAAACTGCAAATTAAAAAAAAAAAACTGCAGCTATCCAGACACAGGTTTATTAATTGTAAATTTTGTAATGGATCTATGATGGTCGTCTGTTGTTTGTCAGCGTCTAAACTTGACACATCGAGCAGCATTGAAAGACTGATGTTGACAAATTTAAACTACGGATCGGGTTGACTTCTATAAAAGACTATTTGGTTTGAATCCAGTTGGAATCATAGCTCACAGAATGTGTGTGGGCTTTTTTTCTGGGCAAAAATCCATAGCTGTGGATGAACGATGTAACTGAGGTCTCAAAGCTACCCCTCAACAGAACAACCACACACACACAGTTAGATCACCCTAACCTAGAAACACAGCTGAATGTCTGAAAGCAGAAAACTAGAAACAAACCATTAATGGAATCATGGCCTCAACACATTTTTGTCATGAATGCTTGTGCTTTTCTAAAGCCTAAAATCGCAAATGAAGGTTTTAAATTGTGGTTGAATTAATGTTACTAACCATTATATCTGATGCAAATGGATGTTGAGGTCCCAGTACATTTGGGGCACTAAACAGTAAAAGTAGTCTCTATATGTCAAACTGGATGCAACTTAGTTTTAGATAATACTCTCCTGAGACAGCTATCTGCTTCTTCTTGTAAAACATAAAATCTAAACCCGATGCAGGTGATATTATTGGAGCTGTTTCTTGACTTGAGGAAGGCCTTTGATACTGCTAACCAAACAGACTCATTTTTTGGGTTTTGGGTTTTTGGGTTTACAGTTATCTCTTGTGCTGTCAAAGTGTCAAAGGTAATATTTAGTGCTCTGCAGTACAAATTGACGCCATCATGAGGGCAAAACATCAGGGACTAAAGACATTTACATTTATGACACATTCCTTTATTTCTTTATTTGGATTGTTTATATTCTAAGAGGGGCAGCATGGTGGCTTAGTGGTTAGCACTGTCCTCCTGGTTCGAGGCCAGGGGCCTTTCTGTGTTGAGTTTGCATGTTCTCCCCGTGCATGCGTGTGTTTCCTCCAGGTACTCCGGCTTGCTCCCACAGTCCAAACACATGCATGTCGGGTTAATTGGTGGTTCTGAAATTGCCCGTAGGAGTGATTGTGCATGGTTGTTCGTCTATATGTGGCCCTGCGATGGACTGGCGATCTGTCCAGGGTGTACCCCTGCCTTTCACCCGAAGAGAGCTGGGATAGGCTCCAGCAGATCCCCGTGACCCTGCGGAGGATTAAGCGGGTATAGATAATGGATAGATGGATAGATTCTAAAGAAAGAAAATAATGCATTTGTTTCTTAAGCTACTCTAACAAGGAAGGAATGTAATGATATGCTCTGTTCTATATGCCATCACTTTCCATAACTGTCACACTGCTCAAAATTAATGAAAAAGCTCCACACAAACTGCACAAATATATAAATGTACAAACCTATACACTTGAAATCAATTTCACTCTGCCCTGTCATGCCTGTCTTGATGATGGTCCGCCTTCTTTTGTGTGAGGAACCAATCATTTACACCGCTGTTGCCTTAGGCATGTGGTAAGGTAGTGGAAGAGAAGTGACGTACATGTGTTAGAAATCCAGAGAGTACTGAAATCTCAGTATCAGAATTTAACACAGAGTCTCAGATGCACTGCTTCCCTAGCATCACTTCAGTATATCAAGTCCAAACAAGTCAAGACAAAATATAAGCCTGCTCTCCGGCTGTCACTGGGCATGAGCACTGGGCATGTGTGTGTGTACGAATGAGGAATGAGTCTTTTCTGTCCATCTGCATATTTCTTAGTTTCTTGGTGCACATTTCATATAAAGAAAACAAATTGTCCTTTTTTCACAAGGAAAGAAGGAGCACCATCCAGCAAAGTAAGAATGTAGAGAGCAGAAGTTGGTGTGTGGTTGGAAGTGGTTGGATTGAACCCTTAGAATAGGGTTTCTCAGCGGGGATGGTACCGCCCCCCAGGGGGCGCTCTGAACCTTTAGGGGGTGCGCTGGAAACGTCAGGGCTGAGAGGAAGCGCTCAGACACAAATGAGGGGCACCACGCCTTGAGGACTCTATTTCGAACTTCCACGGTTTCCCAACGTTTTTTTTTATAGTGCAAATCTATTTATTTTTCAATAAAATGTTGTGCTCAGATTTCCTTTCAAAAAATAAAGCTGCTGTCTGAGACCAAAACCCCGAGTCTGCTGCTTCCATGACCTGGTAAAATCTCCTTTTGTCTCTATGTCACAATCAGACGAGCCGGCCGGGATCGGTCGCCATGGTAACACCCGTAAACACACAGCAACAGAGAAACCCCTTTCCAACACATTTCACAGGTTTCATTCAACAACCAATGAAAACATACACAATACACAAGATCACGTAGGGATCCACGATAATTATCTTGATAACAGGAAATTATGACGTCATTTCAATAAGCCCGATATCATGATGAACAGCCCCAATAATATATATATTTTTATCAACACGGCAGTGCCTCGCTCCCACTGAAACCCGAATAACCGGCAGTGAATGTTATGTTCAAGTGACGTCGGCATAATCAGAAAAATGGTTTCTCAATAAGAAAAATCAAGAATGCCCCCTCATGCCAGAAAACAACTCGTTAACTCGGTCATAACTGTGGTAGTTGCGGACTTGACTTGATATTCGCAGTATTTTCCCACATGTTACACATAAAAAATAGAAAAAATAGATAAGGCAAAAACAACGACTTGCAAACGAGGAGACGTGGGAATTTATGTTACACCTTGAATGCAGCCTGCAGCACAGCGTGCTGATGAAAACAAACAACATGGCGGCAATCTTATGAAATTTCTTTAAAGTTTCCGAAGAAGATAATTCGCTGGTTATTTGTGACAAATGCTCCAAGCAAATTCCACGAGGAGGGAAAAATAGCACAAGCTTTAATACGTCAAGTCCGATCAGCCATCTGAAATGTAACCATTGCTTTTGAAAGTTTGGAAATCGCGAGCTAATGTGAGCTAACGTGAGCTAGCGCTAATGTGAGCAATCCAACAACCAAGAATTTACCAGGACACATCAGCGAGGCTTTTGAAAAATCCAAGAAATTTGCCAAAGGTGACCCACAGGCAAAGGTGAAATGGGTAGAAGGGAGAAATGTTTGAATCTAACTTGTGTCAGTACATTAATTTTGATGCATGTATTTCCATTAGTTCAAGGAGCCTTTATTTTTTATATCAGTAAGTAATGCACCTTATTTAAGTTGATGTGAGATATTAAATTTTTTTGATAGCTTTACAAAGATGCTTGAGAGGCTTGACAGTAGTTTTTTGTTGGAAAAATAAATCTGTTCATTTTAAGAGTCATAACTGTTTTTGGTTTTGTTCATAGTATTGATGTCATGATCTTAGGTATATGTGTGTGTTATTGTTATCGGTATTGGTTTTAAAAAACAATTATTGTAAGACCACGTAATCACGTTTAATCACAAACATTTACAGTACAGTATATTGTGCACCTTATATCCTCATACCCCCACCTTCTTTTATTTGTACTACCTCGATTATTTGCACTATTTTGCTTTACACTGCACATATTTTTTGTACTACCTCGATCATCTGCACTATTCTCTCTATATTGCATATCATTGTACACTGATGCGCACTGTTTTGTACTTTTGCACTCTTTTTTGCACTGTAACCGGAGATGCTGCTTTTGATCTCATTGTACCTATATACAGTGACAATAAAGGATTCTATTCTATTCTACAATCAAAAATGGCTGAAAACAAGAAAAAGTGCTGGCAGTACAATTTCAATTGCATAAATTATGGATTCATCTGCCGATGTGCTGCTATGTGAGTAGGTGTTCTCCAATGAAGCCATGAAGCCGTTGCGATTAAAGGAGCATCTTTCTAAAAAACATCCAGACAAGGCAACTAAAGACTCGGCTTACTTAACACGGATTCAGTCAAACTCTCCACATGCAGACAAAATACCAAAATCGTCTGAACCCCATGAGCTCTGGTGCACTCAGACGTGAAAAAGCTGGCAGCAGCCCACCAAGCGCAGGACTCCCACTAAAAATGAAGAGCAGCAGTCATTCCCTTTTGTAAATAGTTTTTTTCTTCTTTTTTTCTCATTGCCAGGCCAGGCCTTGTCAGTAGCCTACTCCGAAAATGACCGTTTGAAATGTTTAAGGTGCATTAATTGACGCACAAGTGGTTCCAGGTTTTGGTGCATGATGTTGTTGGCATCTTCAGTTACCCTACCCATAAAACAGATTTTCAACTAATTCTGCTGTGGTGGTATTTTTTCATAGTTCCAAGAATTTATTTACAAATGTGATGAATTAAAAAAATCATAAAAGGCGGTGTGGCATTTCTCTCTGTAGAAAGATCAATTTGATTTAAATTCAGTTTTGCAGTTCCAATCTCAGAAATTCAGCCTCACAGTCCAGAAGATCAACTGAAGAGGTTTCGGTCCCAGTGCAACTACAGTATTATAGTAATATTTCCACATTATTTCCATCATTTCCATTTCCACAAATTAAAATCCATGCACTTTTTTTTTTTTTTTTCGGGAGGGGGAATTAAGAGCATCATGGTGGCTCAGGGGGGCGTTTGTTCAAAAAAGGTTGAGAACCACTGCCTTAGAAGAAACAAAAGAGAAAAGCAGGTAGGCACGATTGGAGAGTTGCTCACGCAGCACAGGGACCATTTTGGTTCAAGGCTGTCAATCAAATATTCCCCTCACCACCACCACCCTAGATGCACATATGCACGCTCTCCTGTTCTTCTCTATCCAGATGCACCTGGAGGAATCCAAGCCACCCCGAAAAGCACAGAATCCCAAATACATGTGTGCGTGTGTTTGCATGTGTGTCTATGTGGGAGAGAAAGAAAACCCAGATGTTTCTCTGCCCCTGTCTCTCTTTCTCTCACTACTTGCCTGGTGGGGTGTTGATGGCCGTGGACGTGTGCACTCTGTTGTGACTAGTACCAGATGTGCTCCATTGACCCAAATCACCTAGGCAAAAGACATGCCACATAGTCCCGAGTCTTTGAGACCCACCACACAATCACACACACACCTGTTTCCATTCATGAGCCATGCTGGGAGAAGTGCATCCTGGGAAACACTGTCAATTTCTTTCTTCTTCTTTTTTATCTGTTGCTTTCACTCTCATCTTTGTCATGAGTTTCTCCTCCTCTGGGTGATGAATTGGGCCTGAGAGAGATTTCAGCATTTTGAGAAAACAGACCCAATGACAAGGTGGAGAGATATTAATTTAATTTATAAACACAGAGACATGGCACTTGGTAACCAGATATTCTGGGAGGAGGCCTGTTTGATTTGGAACTTGTTTCATGTTACTGATTCAGAATTAGCTAAAGTAAATACACCTGCATGACCCCAGAGTACTCCAAAGGTCAAAGTCATTCAAACATTTAAAGAATGGTAATTAAATTACCCTTGGTGCTGAATAACTTTAATTTGGTAGCTACACAAATTGCTTCCAGCTTTTGTCTTCTACAAAGCTCCCCCTTTAGCTGTACTTTAATATTTTATCAAGCAGGACTTGTAGCAACAAACAGCTGCTCATTTTGTAAATCTCAAGCAATTAAAGCTAATTCTGACCACTGAAAGGAGCCCTTGCTTTCACTTGTTCTTTCTGTATTTGAACAAAGCAGATAAATGGATGAAGAGAAGGAACTTTACGACACAGGCTAAAGCTAACATAAGCTCTTCAATGCCAAATGAACTTCCTCATTCTGCTGGCCTGATTTATGAAGTGAAATAAAAATGGGTCCCTACGTAGTATTAGTGGGCTTTGGAGAGGGGGCGAAGTGGGACCTAGGCCCCATATTTCAGCTGTCTTGTGGGGAGGTTTTGGCCCAGCTGGGACCCCTTAATATGGTTCAACTGAGGTCCAAGTGAAGGGAGCCACAGTGCTCTACAATAACTCTTCATTTTGATCCTGGCCTACTGCCAACATATCTACTACCTGAGTCTCTTTGAAGAGCGACACATTGGCCTGGGTATTTAACCATGCTGTTTGAGGTCCTGGCGCTGGGAGCAGAGAGAAGGAGAGTAGAGAGATAGAAAGAGAGACAGACAGAAAGAGATACAGATATGGTTTTAAAAAGGAGGAAAGAGAGTGAAAAAGACTGCAGTGGCAGAGGCAATAGAGGCTTGAACTCTGATGAAATAATCCAGTTTGTTGAGCTGACAGTACAAACACAGAGATGAGCAACAGCTACAGAAAAGTGGCCCCCTGCTGACCTGAAGATGTTTCATAACAATAAAACCTCATTCTCCCGGCACCTCTAATTATGAAGTAAACATTCCTACCTGCTTATTTAATCTTTATCAATAATGTTCTAAGCTTGCTCTCTCTCTCTCTCTCTCTCTCTCTCTCTCTCTATATATAATATATATATATATATATGTTTATATATGTTTACAAAACACACACACATTGTACCTGTGAAAAATGCCCAAGGCCAAGACAAAGATATTTGCAACCACAACACCAAATTAATGGGGGGTGGGGTGTCACTTTTGTAAAGATTTTCCCCCTTTATTTTGATAGAATTAACTGAAGGTAACTATTTTCATGCGTTTAAGTCAACCAGCTTGCAACCGAATAGCACTGTACAGAGGGAGCTCTGCTGGATGTAACTCTTGGCTTTGATATAGTTTGGGCTGGAACTTTGGCAGCGTGTTAAATATTAATAGCGATTAACCCAGTTCAAGCTCTGCAGCATAGAGCACAGACAAAGTTCAAAGAGCCTTCTGCTCTGTGAGGGCACTCTCTGCTCCCCAGCAGTTTAGCCCTGCTATCAGGAGGCTGCTGCGGCTGCTGCACTGCACCATAGACCAGACTGGTCTTTTTCACTTTAGTTCAAATACAGAGACACATGACAGAATACATGCAACATATGTGAACAGCATGTACAGTGAAGTTCTAAGAGGCTTTTAGGATATAATTAACCAATAATGAAAAGGCAGCCTGGCTAACCTCTCTTTCCCTTTCTCTTCTATCTCTATCTCTCCCTACCCCCAAACCCTCCCCTTGCCTCTTGTACTCACTTGCTGAACTCCTGATAAACTCAGCCTTTCAGAGCTACAACATTCCTCTGGCTGGCACATTCACCCCCACTAAATAGGCCTGGACACCTCAGAGATCAAACACAATCTCCATTGTGCTGCAATTACCCAGAGCTCTGTCAGTTCCCTTGCCCTTCACCCCCACCTAAAGACTTTCCTTCTCTCTCTCTCCTCTCTGTTCATGTAGCTCTCTCCACCCACACCTAAATCACTCCTCCACATCCCTCTTGCCCTATGGAGATGATGGTTATGACGCACTGGGCCTCAACAAAAGAAGGCTTTATTTACAGAGAGTCTTTGGAGAGGAGTTCAGGGCAACCGAGTGCTGTTAGAGGGGAAGTGTTGGCTGGATGCTTTGCAGAGCGCTGAGAACCAAGCCTGTGTACATTCGTTAACGCATGATCTTGTGACCCTTTTTACTCAATTGCATCAATTTAGAACATGTTAACTCTTTTCTGGGTAGGTCAAAGTGTCACAGTTGGTGAGTGCTTTTTAATCTAATGTATTCATGGAGAAAGTGCAGTCAACCTTTTGGAGGTTTGGAGTGCTTTGTTATTTATATTTGCTAGATCGAAGCTGAATTCAAAATGCTATCCCTGAATGTGATTTTTAATTACCATAATATGCTGGCTCACAATGTTGCTGTTATTCTTTTTTTTTTCACAGCCTCATAAATCTTCAGTGGTCAGACAAAAGTGTTCTTCAAGACCTTAGGCACTTTGACCATCAGTCACACAAACACTGTTAAGTCTAAAGTGAAACATAAGCTATAGGAACTATAACTCACTCAGATCCACAAATATATTTCCTGAATAGTTTGATACTGAATAACCCCCTTGTACCTCTAGTTTTCTGATATAATTTGTAAAGATGGTCCATTGAGTGACTGCAAAATAAACAGTAACAACGCTGAACAGATAAAGGAAAAGAAAATGACAAAAAGCAACCCACAATCATATTTACAGTAAGAGCAGTGTAAGCAGTCCCATGGCAAAGATGGGCTAAAATTCCTGCTGCCTGCTTTTTTCTGCCTGATGACTCCAAAGCAGCCAGAGCCATGGTGGGAATGTAAGGTCACTCTGTCTGTGTTCCGTCCCCAGTGATGCATCTGCCAATGAGTGCAGCTCCACTGTTAGCCATTATCTACCTATTAGCCTTGATTATCTTCTGATAGCCCAGCACCAGTTGGTTTCACTCAGCCTGACAGTCACAGCACTTTGTTTAACCTTTTGACTGCCGTGGCATCCACTCTTCAGTCCCGTCTAGCAGAAGAAATAAGGAGGGGGACTCTGCAAATGAATGGGAAGGGTACTAAGAAAACAGAAACAACATGGAAGCATTTAAGATCCTCATGAGTGCCATTATGAATAACACCTTCTCTGTGATGCCGCTGGGTGTTGTACTTGCCTTATTAAAAGTTGTGTCCTCATTCCCATCTGTCACTATCCTACATTTTTTTTTAAGTGAAATAAATAATAAATACAGGAGAGACAGAAACCCACAAACAAAATAACAAACCACCCTTATCTTTGTCTATACATTCCTGTATGTTGTCTGAGTGGCACAATGTGGACAGTTACATTCTGCTTTCTATCGCTAACTTCCCCCATGAGTCTTCACAGATCTGCCTGCCAGACATATTCAATTTGCAGCTCTTCCTCGTCCCCAGTCTGCAGACATGAGTAGTTATCTGAGACAGAATAAGGAGTGAGAGTAAAGACACAGAGAGTGGCTGGGATAACATGGAGCCACATGGAGCTTTGCTTCTCTGCCCTGCCTTGTGCTAATCTCTCTGGAGAGACAAAGGTGGCCAAGTTGGGTCAAAGCCTCTACATCAAGAGTTGCAGGCCTGGACAGCTGACCTTGGTTTGGGAGATGGGAGGTGACAAGAGACGTGGGAGTTGGAAGTGTGTATGTTGGGTTACAGAGGGCAAGCGAAAGGGGAAATGTGTATGTGTGTTTGAGTTACAGAGAGATAGGGAAAGCATGTTTGCCGGTGTGAGTGTTTCTGTGTAACTGATCTGTTTGTAAATGCGTACGATGACACACTGGACACCCTGTGGCAAGGTCTATTCTATAGCACAAGAGTTATGCTGAAAAGTGTCTGGCTTGTGGTCTGCATGAGTAAGTGTATATGTCTTTACAGCAATTTCACTTGTGATAAGCCCAGTGAAGACAGATGGACCCCCACTCCGTGACAACCAGAGAGGACAGACTGAAGGGGACAATATTTTGAGCCTTTAATGGGTCCCCGAGGAGATGAAAGCTTGAGAAAGAAAGGTACACATTCACCTTAATGTGTTTTAATAAATACATGTTATAAAAAAATTAAAAATATCACCCCAATTTCAAAAAAGGTGGGACATTGCATAAAACATAAAAAAAAAAAAAAAAAACTCTTTTGCAATGGTTTGTAAATCTCATAAACCCATATGTTATTCATTTTACAACTTTTTGGTGCAATTGGGGTTCCATATAATAGTATACACTAAATATTACTAAATAGTTTTATTAATAAATACAGCATGCTGTTTCTACACATCATCATTTCAGACCGATAACAGTTGAGTTTAAAAGTTTGGTTGGGAGTGTCCAGAGGAGATAGGTATTTAATAGATATTTTTTTTCATCTATATAGCCTAGACCTTAAATTGATGATATTGATGGAAAGCAGGAGTGCACAACTTCACTTATATGTTGAGAAGAACTGCATCCCACTGTACTAGAATGCATAACATGACTTTTTATAGAAACAATGACTGGAAAGCATAAAAATCTGGTACCCTGTGGACTTGAAAATTCGTGGTCTTTTATGAGTTCAAATTTGTGTGTCTGAGCGCACCTTTAAAGTCTACAATTTTAAATCTGTTTTTCAACATAGTTGTGGTTTTTCCTTTTCTCTTGAAGTGCTTACATTTGTGGTGTTTACACATCTACAACAGGAGACCAACAAGATTTGTTTTGAGATTTTATCGATCACCTTTGCACCTGTTAACCTTTATCTAACTCCTCCTGAGTTGTACCTCCATCTACCAATGAGAGGCAGTCAGACTTCAGGAAATAAGCACCAATTTTAAGAGTGCTAAGGTTCTATGAATATTGAACTAAGCAGATAAAAAAGAATTTATAGAAGGCCAGCCAGCTACTTGAGTTGCCTATTTTTGTTAATCCTCCTCTTTGCGCTCTATTTTCCACTGAGTCCCTCCTTTTCCTCTCCTTAGGTTAAAAGGCAGCACATGCATGTCTGAGTGTGTGCATTTGTGTGACCTGCAGGGACCTTTTGCAGTGACACAGACCAGGGTCATGAACTCAGAGCTCATTCAGCTCACCATTTATTTAGAATGTGACGTCCTCATTGAAGCATGGTCATAGATATACACGCACATTTTTTTCAGACAAGCATGGAAACAAAGACACAAACAAAACCTGCACCCATCACACTGTTTCTCTAGCCTTTAATCCCTCTTGCTTAGTCTGCGGGAAATTGTGTGCAAGGTCCCTGCCTTTTGTGTTCATTGCATTGAACGTAGTGAGCACTTCCATGCAAAGGCCTGTCCACTGAAAGGACATGTGTTTGAGGGACATGAAAGGTCAGTGAGAATGGGGAAAAAGACTGGCAGAAGACACACCTGATGCAGTGATGCAACAAACGAAAATGAGATGGCTTCAGGGGGGCAAGAAAATACAATCACAGAAAAAAAAAAGGCAGCAGGCAAGACCAATCCGGTTTTATTATGTGTAAAAGAGTGAAATTTTGAGGAGGTCAGAGCACTTCCATCTCAGTAGTGACCTCAATGATCTCTTGAATCAAATGAAATTGAGGAAAGCACATATGAAGCATCATCATTAATCTGATAATCAATGATCACAATGTGGCACAGGTGACAAGTACTGTGACATGACCCATGAACTCATCAAGCATCACATTCACCTCGCCACACAGTGGCAGATGCATTAAGAAGTATAAGACAGTAAGCACTTGTTCCTTTCTTTCAAGGCAGAGACAATCCTCTCTTGCATCCTTTGTTTGAATAAAATTCATTATCACGAACAAATTTGTCTTCATCTCTTATTAACTGGGGTTATGTCTTAACCCCCATTACAGATCAAGTCAATTATTCTATTAGTCATCACAATTACAGCAAACACGAAAGAGAGGCTCGCTTTGTTTCTCTTATGTTCTTCTCTATGTTCTGCAGAGCCAGTGTTGGCTGTCTATATGATGTTATTATGGTATGGAAAAGATATGTGTGATCTTTTTTTTTTTCTTGTGTGATGTGTGGAGTAATTTATACAACTGCAAAAAGTTTAAAGTAAAATCCATAGGATGAGAGGACTTCAAGTCCTGGATTTGTCACCTGCAAGTGAGGCGGAAGAAAAGGACCTCCTTTAGGTATAGTTTTTATTTATCTATTTTTTATGAATAAGATTAATCATAAAAAAAAATTTAAAAAAAATTTTTGCAGCCCACCTTTTGCTTTTCAGTGACAGCATCTTTGGTTTCCTGTATCCCGCTAAGCACTTTAGACTGATCGGTGCCTCAGGAGGCTGATAAGCAGATTATGCCTGATTAAATTCATATCAGAGGAATTTGAGCAGGAGACCTGCAAGGACAGACACACTCAGTGGTGCACTACTTCTTCCTTTCCCTTCGCCCCCTCACCCTTAAATTCAACCCTCTGCTTGTTTATGACTCACCCTGGCATCTGTTGAAATGCCTTCAGCAAAATCATCACTTACTTCAACAATATATATAATGACATATACTAACACATACACATGACATGTGGGATTTTGCGCTTTGACCTCAGGAACAAGGATATCTCAACCAACAAAAAAAAAAAAAAAAAACAAAGCTGACAGTGAATATGATCAATTTTCTCAAAAGTATGTTATGCCAAAAGTATTCATTACACCCACTGCTGATATATATTTTTGAGAGAACGGCTCTGATTTGTGTCTTTTTTTTCAATGTCTGTTCTTTCCCCCTGTTCTAGAGTAAATGAGTGGTAACAGTATTTGTTTTCTAATCTCAGGATGCAGGACAGTAAATCACTATTCTCAGACTGGCTGGTTGCCTGACAGGCTGACTGACTATGTACAAGGACATTAGTATTATATGCAACACAGAGCCAGCATGTCTGAGTGAATTAAAGTTCTGACTAAGAAGAAATGAAAAGCTTAAATGGACATTATTCAGTTGTGTTCTGAGAAATGTCTGTAGCAGCATCTCCATCTTCCTCAGCCTGTAGGGCTGTGTCCTGTCATGAAAAAAAAAAACAAAACAAACCAAAAAAAAAAAAAAACCAGCATGCCCAGTTGTCTTGCCTTTCACTGGGGGTGGAGACATCTCATTGTGCCAGGCCATGAGAGCTCTTGGAGGATGCTGTTCCCATATCTAAACCACATGCTCCCTGTGCTGTGACAGTCCTCCATACAACAGAGCAGTAAAACCCTGGGGGTGAATTCTTAAGTACTGCTGGACCATCTGTGGAGGTGGGCTCAGAGCTGTAGACTGACAGAGTTTAGCCACTGGGGTTGTCACTGACAGCCGTATTAGCACAATTCTGCTTCTCTGTGTAGCGCTGGCTCTGTGTGGGCTGGAAATAGGTTAAGACTTGAGCAAGACCAAGCTAGATCAGGCTAGAGTGGGGCAGATCTGACAGAAACTGCCATCATTTCCTGAAAATATAAATAGCACTCTTCAGTGTTTGTGTAACCTCCACAGGCTAGTCATAGACATTAGACACAGTGAAACATATATACCAAATGCAGCTGAGTAGCACACACGCGCACACACACACGCACACACTCGAGTGTCTCCATTTCTCATCCAGTGTTTTAGCCCTGAAGCATGTTATCCTGACCCTGGAGAGAACAGGTCAGGTTTGGGGCAGGAGAAGGTGTTTCTGATGAAGCCAGCCTTGTACAGACGCTGTGAGTGATGTTCAAATGTTGGCCTCAAGAAGGATGAGGTTGGAGAAATTAGAAGGTGATATCGGAAAGAAAAGCTATCCATAGTTTCTCACCTTCTGCTTGGAGTTAATATGTTTCTCTGTCCTTTTCAAAAACCTTGATGACTGATGATTCTTAACATCTGTCATTATTTGCCCTCCCTGTTCAGACTCTTAAATTCAGAAAAAAACTGTCTAGAAACAGCTGAGACTTCTTCCAATTTGTCCAGTTTATATTGGCACAAATTATTATACAACAGTGAATATTGACTGACCACATATAATTAGATTGATTTTCTCAGTACTCAATAGATTTTAATACAACTAGAAACTGAAACTACTGCTGAATTGGATCAAAATACAGCATATCAGCTAAAAAGAAGGACTTGCCACCTTAATGTATTATATATTTTTGTTTGTGACAAAGATAACCCAGTTTGGAGCATTCTTTTTTACTCCAAGTAATGATCAGTGGCTCAACCTCCTAGAACTCCTTCAATATCACCTGTGGCTCAGTTGTGCTACCATCTGTAATCTGGTCACCTAAGATGTATTTTAGAGCTAAGTCTGTTAAAGCTACACCTTCTTTTGCACTCTTTCTCCCAGCTGGTTGCCACAGGGATGCTGCTGTTTATGCCTTAGCCTGAGCCCAGTAAAAGTGATGACTGTGTGAGGAGTGTTTGACAACTCTTTAGAGGCATCCATGGAGCTCATTAGAAGGATAGATAGCCAGCCTGGTCACTAAGACAGGAGAGACAGATGAATGGCAAGAAAGATAGGATGATAACAGAAATAAAAGAGGGTGAGAGGGATGGAGGTAGAGACAGAAACAGATATCAGCATTCAGCAGGAGAAGGAGCAGTTAGTAGATATAGTAAATCTAAACTATTGGCAAAGTTGAATGCAATCTGAATATTTGCAACAGGATGTGTACTGTACCTGGATATGTAAGCAGAAAGCATTGTTTACCAATAACTAAACTGTATTTCATACATTCTGAACATCATTTAACATTCAGGAGCTATAATCCCACTGAGGCTTCACACTTGCATAAGCTTTTCTATCCACACCCTGTGGCACACAGTCCCCCACTAAGACCCTCCTCCCACCAATGCCAGTGACCTGCAATTGACCGTTTGAACCCTAATCTGGAGGTCAGGTGAGGTCCCACACTACAGAGTTAGGAAGTGGTCACTTTGTACTCCCCCCCAAAACAGTTTGTCTCAAAGCCAATCCTCTTTATTACCCTGATTTATAAAATGAGTAAGTTGAGCACAACGGAGGCTTAAAAAGAAGCTTTGTTGGCAAATTGCAGACTGATTCTCTCTGTAGTTTTTTTCTTCTGTACTTCTTTCATAGCACAAGAAGGGAAACAAGTGTGTTACAGGAAATATGTTCTTGTTGTCCAGTGAGAACCTGGTTTTCATGTCTCCCTTGTGGATCCAATGATGTCATTTAACTGACCACTACACACATGTGCGTACACACACTAACACATATATTCACTCAACACCACAGCTCTTTTTGGTCTTTACAAAAATACAAAAAAGCCAGCTGATTTATTGTAGAGCCTCCAGTCTTCATTGGAAATGAATTATTTGAATTGTCTGAGACTTAAAAAAACAAAAAACAAAAAACAAAACAAAACAAAACAAAACAAAACAAAAAAAAACAAGACAAAACAAAACAACGTTCTTAAATCACAACCAAAGACATTGTGGTGGGTCATTTTCATTATGTGCAAAACATCATTTGGCTCCCATGAACCAAATGCTGATAAACAACAGACAACAGAAAATATAACAATTACAAAAGTTATTGTCGCAAACCTAACCATTTGTTACCAATTTATTAATATTCAAAGGTTTTAGAGATTAAGCTTTAGAGTTTTAGAAGACTTATTTTTAAGTAATCTGCTAACTGAACTTTGTATAAATTTGGATTAAGTTAGAATAAAGTTGAACTTGTAATAGAAATTAAAATGTGGTCTATATGAATATAAACTAACAACTCGTAGGTGTATTATTTATCCTGGGTATATCTATCTATATATATCTATCTATCTATCTATCTATCTATCTATCTATCTATCTATATATATATATATATATATAGATATATATATATATATATATATATATATATATATATATATATAGATAGATAGAGAGAGAGAGAGAGAGAGAGAGAGAGAGAGAGAGAGAAAGAGAGAGAGAGAGAGAGAGAGTAAGGGAAAGAAAGGGAAGTTTTTTTCTTTCCAGTGTTTTTTTCTTCTTCTGTTTTTGTACTCGTCAGTGCTCCTTTCAGTTTTTGAAATTCAGGAATTGTGTTTATTTTTTTTCTCTTGACTTTATGTCTGGATCTGGGAGAGCATTTTTGACCAGCCATGTGGTCACATTATTATTATTATTGTTATTGTTATACATATTTTTTATATGTGACAATATGCAAACACAGGATTGTATATACAAAATAGTACATCACTGCACGTTGTACATTGTAAGCTATTTGCAATGCCATTTAATGCCACAAATGAGAGGTTAGGACGAAGGTCAGGGTTAGGCTTTGGTTCACTGGGTGAAATGACATGTGAGAACAGAAAAGTGTGGTAATATCCATACAACTTGTCCTGGTTTGTTCTTTATGTGAACTTTCATGACACCAAGCTGTATACAAAGGATTGCTCACTAATGTTCTTTACTTGCATGGTTGCATTTTACTTAAGAAAACAGATGTATAATTAAAAGGCAAGAAACAGACAAAGACAGACATTGAGGCAACACATAGATATGGGATATGAAATTCAGAGTTATATTTCTTTTCTGAAAACTCTTTTTATATTGGTGGAACCATGTTTAAAAATAGAAGAGAATAAAATGAAATAAAATAAAATGAGATTTCCCTCTTTTTTATGTTGTGTCAGTTCTTTTGTTTCCACTTGAATATGTAGAGGTACAAAGCTTGAACAACAATAAATAAATAAATATAGAAGTGTGTGAACACAAATTTCCAGCCTGCATGAATTGGACACACTGTAGTCAAATTGCTTACCCACTTACATCCTTTAATATATGCAGGCCACAGCCATTCAAGATAGTATCTTCATGCTTTTTGTAGACTGTCCATACTTATAACCTTGGATATAATCATCTCCTATCTCACTTTGCCTTCTCCTTCTGGCTATACACAGAAGCAGCTGTCAATCAAAGAGGACACTAATGTGCTCCATATGAGACTCAACAAGCAGGGAATTCTGGAAATCCCATATTCTGCCCTTTTTTTACCCTCCTGTTAGGAAGACAAATTTCTTTATTGACACGAGTAATGTGTTGTTCTGAGGCAGAGGAAGGAATTTCTCTGTTTCTTTTTTTTAACAGTCTAAATACTGCTTATTTGAAGTAGTGGTAATGGAGCAATAGATAGGAAAGCATGATGTTATAGATCTGTGGGGCCAGCTTAAGAGTTCTTGTTTTGAAATAATTAAATGTGATCTCTCGTGCCCTTGATCCTGGGGGGTAAAGGAACACAAGCAGGTGAAATGAACCACATAATTGAAAAATCCAGGGTGCAATCCAAAACTAAGTGGCCTACTGAAACCATACCACGGTGGGCACAACAAATTTAATAAATAACTGCTAGGCACTCCAGTGGGGTTAGAGGGGCTCTGCAGTGCTGTCAAAGGGGCCCAATGTTTCCAGGGGTTGCAGAATGTCCACCAGGAGAGGAGGTGACACCAAGTGTGTTGTCAAGCGTAAATCCCAATGCAGAAGGCCCTCGCGAGATGGGTGTCCATATATCAAAGGTCTCACTGACTGGGGCTGCCATTTGATCTCTGCTCAGGAAATTCAAAATTCCAGGCAGATGAGGGGTGAAACTGAGAGGCCCTTAAGCCCAGCTTGTGCTAGTGATTAGGGGCAGCTGTTTCGATTCACATTTCGAAGGACTTGAACTCTGCAACCTGCCACTTTTTTATGTGGTGGGCCGGGGCTTGGGCAGAGCAGTGAGTAGGCAGTGGTCATGGCCATGGTAATAGTAATCAAAAAAAAGAAAAATAATTTCACCTCAACAATCACTGCTTTTAAAACAATGTGTAAAAGCCATGTGGATCCTTCTGACTTCTTAACAAGCCAGATTTAGTTAAAAATTCAAGAAAATATATTTCAATCAATCTTTTAAGACAACATGGGTGAACAACACCAAATTTAACAATGCTTTTCTTGCCACATGCCTCCCAAACACGCCTATGTAACAGAAATCTATGGGACAAGGTCCAGCAATATCACAACTGTTAACTTATTTTTACACCCAGTAATTAATCATTTATACTGTTTTGCATTATTAATTGAAAAAAAAAAAAAACCCTAACAATGTAAAAACAGTTTGAAAGCTTATCTATAATAATATTACACACACATATCACTTTAAGGTGACATTATACTTTTCAACATATCGTTCTAGTCACACGTGCTATAAAGTTTTAGATAAGAGAGGTAATGAAACAAAATGAAGGTCACTCTCTTTGCTGGAATGAAACAAATGGAGAATTGCATTGGACATCAGATTGAAATAAAATAGTGGCGTGAAAAAAGGCAAGACATTGACTCAAAGGGAGTGGGAAAGGTGTTTGACATATCGAGAGAGAGAATGCGGCAACAAGCGCTGAGTGGTACAAGCACATAAATGATTAGTCCCAAACATGAGCTGACAGCTGTATGTTTGACCTTGGTGAGATTTGAGCACAACAACCCCCAGCGTTCATTTACATCCTTTCTCTGCCAAGTAATTTAGGCACAATTCTTATTCTAGTGAGAGGGAGGAGGAAGGGGTGGGGACTTCAGGTCAAGCCCTTCTAAAAGACCTCCCCCAGTCAACCAAGTTCAGAATGAGGTGCTGCTGGCATTACAGGCAACATTCACACGCCACACAGCCCTTTTTGACCATACTGACAAATTTGCATTCAGAATCATATTAAGTGTTGATGCATAGGTGTGTTAGTGAGCAGAGCCTGTAGGCCCCCTAGTTTTACTGCCATGTAAGTTGGGGGGAATGTTCAGCTTATTAGACCATGATCTATCTGTTCTTAAACAGCCATGCAGGTCAGATAACAGTTATGATTGAGGTCAAGGGTGAGCAGACATGATACTCAGTAGATGACCATATTCACCAACAGACCTACAGCAGCGTTATGGAAGAGCTTGTTTATGTCCCATGTTATTTTCAAGAATTCAGTCACTAGATGCCAGGATGATACCAAAATCTACAATTAATGTCTTAACAGAGAGTGACATGACACCAAATTGGTGTCAAAACAAAAAAAGTGCCAACATTTTCTCTCTGTGACCTTTCACTCCTCTTTAACCTTTTGAACTTTCCATTCTGCACCTACCTGTAGATAATCCTAAACTAATGAATGTCTTATCAGGGAGTAACAAGAAGGACCAGTGACCCCTTGACCTGCCACAGCTATCTAGTAAGTGATTGTTTAAGGACACTTGTCTGAGAACACATTCAAGGATCTAAGGCTCATCACTCACATGAGATCAGGCAGAACCAGCCGCAGGAGTTATATTGCTCTGACCTGCAGCCCAGAGTGTTAAGAAGAAAACCTAACTGCCATGTGTGATCATATATGTGATCCTTATGAAATTGCATTCATTATTTTATACTGTATGGAAATAAATAGTATTGTCCATAATTTGAGCATAAAGCCTCCACCAGAGGGCAAAGAATATTGAGAGGCAGCAGTTGACTGGATCAGTGTTCCAGATCCTATGAACGCTGCTTTGCCATTCACCCGAGTGAGAGGAACTCTCTGCCAGGCGTTTGTGCCACCCTTATGTGCTGTGGGCTGTGCCCTGGATTTATGGCATATTTCACACTCCACTACAACGCAGAGAGCCAGTGATCTGGACCTAACACTGGGGCGTTAATTGGTCAGCCTATGCCAGTAAGGAAGAAAAATAACTCACGACTTTCTAAAGGTGCTGTGGAAAACACACCACATTTTCTGTGTGTATGAAATGATCAGTCAGTGTTCCTGCACCTGTATGTGTAATACACTGAAGTGAACATGTGTGGGATGTGGTGATATTTAAAGGATCGGACAAAAAAAAAAAACACAAAGAAAAAACTGGTGTTTAAAGCTTAGCACTGACAAGTTTGGCAAGTGACAGTAAAAACACAGCACACAGTACACTGTAGTACTGTGTTCTCTTCACCAAGCAGTGGACTTAATGTGGTTTGTACACACACAGAAGATATTTTACTTACAAATCCTGACATGATTCCACATGTTGTCTTTGACCTCTCTGAGCTTCTCTTCCTCACCTCTGTCCATTTTCATTACATTCAATACAAACATAAAAGCACTAATTTATAACCAAGTGAGAAAAGAAATGTAATCTCTGCAACTGTTGAGATGAACAGTAGCAGACTATGTACAGTACATGTGCATATCAGTACTTTGCTAATGCTAATTCAAACGTATACAGTCAGTTACCAAAGTACTTATCCGCACAGATTTTATTTGCTTCCTCAGATGCGACCACAACATATAATTGCACCACACTGCTACGGCCAAACTGTGAATTATCTTTCTAAGTGTGCATGGAGTTTGGTTAACCCAAAATGTTAGCTGTTAACAAAGAGCAGTACATCCAGCACTAATGCGCCAACTCAGCCAAGTCTTGTGGCTCTGAAATTCCTTTAACTTTATTGCATTAAGGCTAATTATTTTTAATGTGCTGTGCCGTAAACTATTACTTTAGGAAGACCCTGTTCTAATCACCCATGGCCTTGTTTATATAAACCGGTAAATTAGTTAACAACAGTAAGTCTCCTGCTCCCTTATTCATTTTGTCTGGACCTATTCAAAGAGTGTTTGTGTAGTTGCAGATGGGCAGTAAATCAAACTCACTGTAGCATTAAAGCGCAGCCAAGACTCTGACTTTTGGTTCCAATTGAGGCTATGTTTGTGTTTGACCCTGAACGAATGAACCACACTCCACTTCAAAAGCTACTGAAGATGATTTTACAATCACACAATGTACATTATTTGATACCTTTGTGAAGCTAAAGTTTAACTCAAATAAGTAACATATGTTTATTTTTTTATTTATTTTTTTAAATGCTGGAGCATTTGTTAGTTTTTAGTTTTGTGTATTTTGTGCATGCATCCTTATAGATACATGTATGGTCTAAGTGTAGGGGTTTTAAAGTATAAACATCAGGAGCATTTAAAATTGTATCTTTTCCCTCTCAGCTTTGTCTTGCTGGTTTCCCATTGACACAAATGCAATGCTGAAAAAGAACCATTGATATAATCTTCGACCACGACAGGCATTAAAGAGCCTAATTCAGGCTGATTCTGTATTAAGCAACTCTAAAGCTGATTTCAATTGCCAGCTCCTCAGTTGGGGGGCAGCAAGGACGAATAAAGAAAAGGAAGGAAGGAAAGAGGCAAGCAGAATCTAGCTGGCAGGCAGAGTATAGCACCCACCCTCGGCCCAGAGCCTGTAAACTCAGATTAGGGGGTGGATCAAAGCCTGGATTTAATCTGGGCCACTGGGCAAGGGTGGAGATTATGGTGCCATGGCACTGTGTGGCACAGAGGTTTGCCCTCATCACACGCATGGATATGTGCAAAACTGTGTGCACGGATTGAACCTATTCAAGAATGCATATACACACAGAAGCAAGCATATACAGTATATACATGCTATATGCAGCTGTGATTCTAAGAAACAAGGAGGTGATCTGAGTTTAAACCTTGTTCCATCCTTCAAAAATGGCTGCAGGCAAAGAAAAAAAAGACACAATGTAACTGTGACATTGAAGGGAGAGGAAGTGTAAAAGGCAAAGAAGGGCTTAGAAATGAATGTTAAGGGTTGACAAAAGGCAAAAAGCTCCATAACCTCCACTCTCCACCCACGATGCTCTACAACCCAAAAAAAGAAAGGAAATTCAGTCTGCCTAACATCTTTCTTACACAATCTTCCCAATACAACATAAAAAGACAGTCACAGACCCATCAAACTGTCAGTATACCTCTACTTTTGTAAGTATACAGAAAAAGGAAAGCAGTGTAGATCTTGAGAGCAACATTTCCCAGTTGTTTCCTCTCCTCAGGTCCTGAGCTCAATTGTACCAAGTGTGCTGTAGGCCTTCCTCATCAGCAATTAATCCACCATAAACTTCCCAAAATGACAGACAGGGTTTTCAAACTTGCATAAAACGTACAACAAATATATTTGTAATATTATTACTGTATAGCAGAATTAATTATAGTGAGATCAATAATCAGCTACAGGACTTTAGCTATGTGAAAAAGATGTGCACTTGTTTATTTTACATTTAGTGGTGGATTTATTTTTTTTTTTTCTCCAGACAGTCTTTAGACTATTCCTTGTGAGAGGTGAACTTCACAAGATGTTTTGATCGCTGAGTCAGTTTATAATATGTCTGTAGGGTGTATCTTAATTTTGCCTTCCCCCAACTCCACCCACGTACCCCAAAGGCAAAACTGTGAATGTCTTTAAAGGAGTAATGGGGAGACATGCCAGAGTAATGTAGTGTGCCGTTTTTTCTTCATTTCTCGAAGACACCCCCCCCCCCCCCCCCCCCCCCCATCTCTGCTGTCTCTTCTCACACATATACTAGTTATATAGTACACACATGCACACACAGACAACCCCTTGCAAACCCTCGCTTTGCTGGTTTTCCTTGATTAAAGTCAAGGCATTGGGGTCTTGGCTTAGCTAAGTCTGGGACAAAGAGCAATATTTGTGGGGTCCGTTCTCCTTCAAAGACCCTCTTGTCAGGGGAGGCTCAGAGTGAGCTCTGGGGGAGCACAGACCAGCTAAAGGCCAGGCCATTTATCATAGTCCACCAAATGAAAAGAGCCCAAATGTCTCTTTCTTCCACCCATCTCTTTTTCTCTTCCCATTTCTCTCTGGCCTCTCTTTTTCCTATCTCTCCTTCCCTTCATCTCCTTTCCTCCCCTTTGTCCGAAATAGTGGGAGTAGGGCAACAGTAGCTCAGTGTCGTTACTTGTAACAGAGCTGTGATTGGAGGGACTGCTTGGAAGTGGCCCTGCTCGTGCTGGGGCCTTGGATTTTGTGTATGTGTGTCATGGGGTGATCCGTCAGGCTGCGGTGGCAGAAGTCGAGCCCTTGAGGTTGAAAGGCTATGACCCCAGGAGTGCTGTGTGTGTGCGTATATATGTGTGTCTACCGAGACCCGCCCCGGGCTCAGGTCTATTATGGCCTGGGCCCAAAATAATGGGGATCCAGGCAGGGACAGGGGACCACGAAGGTTTCATCTGCATACTTCAGGTAGACACACTGTGATAGGAACTGACAGGGGCATGACAGGCTCAATGGTGGTGGGGTATGGTGGACAACTATGTGCAAGTGAGTTGAGAATGAGCCCGTATGTGTGTGTGTGTGTGTGTGTGTGTGAAGATATGGCACCCGTTGGGATCATTTACTGCTAACCTCCACTGTTCTTGGCCCTGACTGAGAAAAATCAATAACTAGTGATCTCTCCTAACATAATAAGATACAAAATAGTAAACAATGGCTTTGTTTACCCATATGTGTGTGTACCCCCTCTGTGCCTTTGTGGAGGTTGCTGGCCTGCATACAAACAGGGCAGAGGGCACACACACGCGCACACACACGCGCACGCGCGCACAGAACCTTGACAGCCGACACACCAGTTCCATGATTCCCTCCTTCCCTGCCTTTCTCTCAGCCTCTTTTCTTTTGTCATTAAAGAAGGAAACACTTTCTCACTCGGTTTGTTTACTGGTTCCCACCTCTCTTTGGGGAGTTAGTAACAGAAACAGAATTTGTTCTCAGCTGGCCGCCTGCCTTGTCCCTGAACACACCCCACTCCTCCTTTTCCTCCACTTCACCTCCTCTCTCTTTCAGCATCTTCTCAGCATGGATGAGTAGATTACATATGCTTCCTTTCTGAATGAGTTCACTTGTATATAATTGACTGAGTTATTGTGTGCTTATATGAGTCAAGATTTTTTTTCCATTGGAATGTCACAGTTGTGTTTAGTGGGACAATTGTAGGAGAATATATATATATATATATATATATATATATATATATATATATATATATATATATATATATATATATATATTTTATATATATATACATACATACATACATACATACACATATATATATATTAGGGCTGGGCAAGTTAACGCGTTATTATCGCGTTAACACATTATTTTATTAACGGCAACATTTATTTTATCGCGCGTTAACACATGTTGCTTACGTGCTTTTGTTTCGAAAAGTCTGTTACTGGCTTCTGTGGAACTGAGACAGAATTGGCAGGTAAACATGCGGAAAAGCTAAAACGGGCATGGAGAGCGGTAAAAATTTGTGTACTTTACAGTTCGGGTAGCAACTCAGGTAGCAATATTAACAATTCTGTCTGAAAACAAAAATTCTTGACTGTAACAAAACTTTCAACCCCCTTTGTTCAAGACGATTGCGTCATTCCTCCATTTTACATCAGATCTGCTCCATGTGTTCACTGTCGCTGTTCTCTTACTGGTTACTTCAGTGTGGCTCTATCTAGCGGCGCAGATGTGTAATGACAACAGAAAGTCTGGTCCTATACTATAAAACGACCCCCATTTTTGAGAATATGACTTCTAGATTAAAATATCATCCTATATTTGGGCCAACACGGTAGTTTGATCAATTACTTATTCAACAGCAGATGGTTGTCCTGGAACACTGGAAATGAGCATCTGAAGATTCTGTGCTTGTCGTGATCTGAGGAGAAAAAGACTTATGTCAGACGCAGAGCTGGAGAGCGCTTTGGTTTATCTATATATGAGCTGAGTTTTCATTCAGATTTCCACAATATTGCAAATATTATAGTATGTGATTTCAGCGCTGCCATGCTACCTGAACTGCCACACAAAGTCATTTCCACGTCACGTATATTTTTGATCCAAGTCTAAAAATAAATTATAAAAAAAACAGGCATTTTTTCGTTTTTTTTTGTGTGTGTGTGTGTTAGAATAAAAAAATGAAAAACAAAATAAAATGTCGCTTTTTAGTTGTTTTTTTTATTTTTGATTGACAATTGAAAATGGAAAGAACGAATGATACACAGATTGGTAGAGTTACTGAACTTTAACATGGACATTTTTATTTCAAAGTTCTCCCAGACGGAGGATTTGACAGAAACAAGGTTATTTGTAACCGCTGCCGAGTTGAACTCCCCGTTAAAAGTTTCTGCTGTTACCTCAGAAATTGCCTGTTTTAATGTTGATTGTTGATTGTAAATATTTATCACTTAACAACACAAAATAGTAACAGCACAGGTGGAACTTGAGAAGGAGTAATGAACTACAACAAAAAAATATAAAAAGAAATGACAGGAATGCTGTCATGATGGTCGCTGGCCAAAGGCTGAGTGACAGTGACCCACCCAGTTTCTGGTCTAAGGTCACATACTTCGGTGCATTACTAAACCTGTGGCAAGATGCACCCATTGAATAGGCAGCAGCCAAGGCTTAAGTTGATGCAATTATGAACCAATTACTTACAATGATCCCCTATGAAATCTGCTATGACATCAATAAACTGTGGGGAAATAAGGCAGGAAAAACATTGATATTTTTAAGGTAAAATGTAGGAAAACAAGAAATGGTTGGGGGTTCTTTTGGAAGATGAATGGCCTCTAAGATAAATGCATGTGGGCTATAGCGGTCTGACCCCCACTCTATACTACCCCACTACCATGACATCAGAACAGAAGGGGAAAACATCCCCTCTTTGTGGAAGAGCGTGATTTAATTTGTACCGTCCAACAAGGGGTAAATATGTTTGAGCTGTCTTGATATGCCTGCAGTGGCGCGATCAGGTTCTCACGGGAAACTGCTCTGAGAAGGATATCAAGCCTGCTGCCTTACAACTTCACTTTTTGGAACTAATCTAATTTCTGAGCTCTTCTTTGCTTTCACCCCACTCCCCACCCTTTGCTCCATCTGTTCCTGTGCTTCGCTCCTCTCCTCTCGCGAGGCTGTCACTCCCTGCTGTCCATGCTCCATGTCATTCCAGCTCCCGGCCTTCCCCAGGGATGATCCCTGCGACCTCCTCCGTCTTACTGGAATTTGACGTCAAAGGTCTTGTTGCTAAGAATGAGTTTTGTTTAGTAACAAATATAACCCTTTGCTTTTACTTTGTTCTCTCACTCTGACTTTACTGATTAAGAGTTTGTGTTTGTGTGAAAGAAAAGAGCTTGATTTTTCACTCCCACCTTTTTCCTAATTTTCTCTACCTTTCTCAATAGATCTGCCTTTTTCCACCTTTGCTTTCCTTGCATCAATAGATCTTCTCTGGATTTCTGCCCCCTGGTCTCCTCTCGGTTCTCCCTCGCTCTCTCATGTATTATTTCAGTCTACAGGGGCTCAGGGTGGAAATGAAATATGGCGGCCAAGCCTCAACGGGCATGCTCATATTCTGTGTAATTACCTTGGGCTGAGGACTGGGGCTAGGTTCACTATCTATAAATCTGTGCTCCTCACTGGCCCCGACCAGCTTTTGAAACCCTACCCAGCCGACGCATCGTGGTGAGACTCTGACCCATGACCTTTCACACTGCTAGGGCTGCTGGGAGTGACCTGTGACCCTGCGCTGGGCTCTCTTGGAGTCTGCTCAGTCTGACCCCTCCAAGCTTCATGACCTCCCAAGTCACAGCTGTGCATGATCTGTCCTTAGGGGACGGAAAAGAACATGTCAAATAGAGAATTTTGGGGTACTAGTCTGTGGGTGTGCATGTGCTTGCTGATGCAGATAAATGGAAGTTGATTGTGAGATGTGTGCATATGACTATATCTGTTCATGAGTCTGTATATCCTCATCCTTCACTGCCTCTTCATCCAGCATGGACCCTCACAGGGGGATGTGTACTCAGACATAGGTAGGTTCCCAAAACAACGTGTCTCTTACAGCCAGGGCCATAACATGCAGACAGGGTAAGACAATCTATCTGTCATACACACAAAGGTCATGGACCCATAATGGTGGTGTGCCTCTAAGCAATGATAATGTCATCTGTTAAAAACATAGAGATAGATTTATGGCAAAGTATTGATCCTAAAGATACATCCAATCCACAATTATGTCTCATGTCTGTTGATATGGAGATTGAAGGTCACTCAGCTTCAGGTCACCTTGTGTTTGCTGTTATCAGGTGTTTTGATTCTGACCTCTAGCAGAAGACATTTCAATGCCAGGTGTAGGACCTTTCTCCTTTTTTCTCCCACTTTCCCTAATGCTCTGTTTTCATTTCATTTTTCAAACCAAAGTTGGTTATTGATGCTCGGATTCAAAGAGTTAACATTTTCTGTCTTCTCCAATCCTCTCTTCATCTATCGGCTTGATTAAAAAAAAATCCTCATGCATTTTCCTGCCATTTCCCTTTTCATTGCTTCCTTTAGTTTGCAGTTTTAATGTCAAGTTTAACAAGAGCAGAGGGCACGTGCTGCATGTACCAAAGCAGTCTCCTTCTCTACCTCTCTTAGCTCTTTAGGACAATTTACTGACCCAAAGGAGAGTCTTTCCCTCCTGGTGTACTTTTCCTTTCCTGCATTCATGATCTCTGGATGCTCTCGCCCCCACTGGCCTTCTGGGCCCTGTGTCCGACCAGAGTGGGGCCTCTATGACCTGCAGCTGTGTTTACTGTCAACACAGGCCAGTGTTAGGACAGCTGGATGAACAAGAGAAGGCCAGACATAATACAGCATGAGCAGCACACACACACTCCCATACAAAAGTGTACATAAACATTTTTAAAATGTATTAATTTCACAAACACAAACTCTGAGGGGGGTATACTCAATGCACAAATAAATCAGCATCATGAAAGTTTTATGACACCTTCAGTTGATAATGTTTGGATGCAGATATGATGATTTCCTGTTTCTGCTTTGGATTGAGTTTGGAAGCATTGTGTCAGCGGTGACACATTTTTGGAAGGTCATGCCCTGCTCCATTACACAGAATCACATGGGTACCTGCACATGCTTGTTTCCATAGGGCATACACTGAACCAGCTATGGGTTCAAGAGGAAAAGCATACATCTTAGACCTCTGCTTCCTTTACCCCAATGTGCATACACGAATACAACACACACTGAAAACAGAGTTATACTGAGCAATGACAAAACAGTGCACACTCAAAAATCCCTTTGCACTTATTATATATCCTCTCTTCCTGTATGTCGGTTGATTCAGTGAGACAGACCATGGTTCACACACTCTGCATCCTGTCCTGCACTGACACACCATAATACACACGCACACACACGCACTCCCACACACACACACACACATACAAGTAGTGCTTTAATATTTTTTCCTGGGATTTCAGCTTTCATGGGAGCCTGCAAACCCCACCACAGTTGTGGTATGACTCCCCCCATGTGTCCTGTCAGGCCTGGGAGAGAGGAAAATCCATTGGTTCCTATCAATCAGGAAATTCCCTCTCGCTACAATCAAAAGTGCCATCGTCTCATAATAAATAACCTTTAAGGGACCGCGTGGATGATACAAATAATGGTTTGACTATTGGTAAGAAAAATAGACATTTCCATCCACAAGCTTGGGTAAATGCTTAATTGGAGTGTTGACAGAGATTATGTTTATTTGAATGATCTTACAGAAGTCAGCAGATCAAAGTTTTAATGCAGTTTATACTTGGGGTGCATCTTTCTGACTTTGTCACTCTTGATACCAATACCAATACCCACAAATCCCTCGCCAAATCTTTATTGAATCTAACTAAATTAGAAAGCAAACTGATTAAAAACATGAATTTGAAGGGAGTTGATTCAAAAACTTGTTGCTAATACACAGTTCACAGTACTGACTCAGTAAATTATTTTCCTCAGTGTACCCTATTGTACTCATCTATATCATCTATCCATACATATCCCACTGTAAGAACAAGAATCTCCTAAAAAGGCATCAACACTCCCTCATTTCTATTGACATAATTACTTAAGTTGCTAAGGAAGTTATCCATAGCAGGTTATTGACAACCTGCTTTTTGTGCCATTGATGTGATGTTGCATATGCTGATGAAACCTCAAAACTTTTCCTCTTGTTTACCTTAGGCAAAAATCAAGCTCGGCACATAACATTTATGGATAAATTAACTTGCACTACATGAGCCCTCAACACCTTTAAGTCATACCTGTTGTATTTTTCTCCCCTTTTGCATGCATCTATATTGTCTTTCCCCCTATGGTATGGTTTCTATGGAAACAGAGCTTGTGGGAAAAAAATGTATCAAGATTGAGTGAGCTATTTTTTTCTTCCAATTTCTCTCTCTTTTCTGGTTTTACTTTCTGTCTCTAGCTCCCTCTCTCATTCACTGAAAGTCAAGCAGTGTGTGGAGCGATCAATATCATTAATCAACACAACTCAACAGCACTCAGCTCTGCAGGGAGAGATGAAGAGGCACGGGGGAATGTCAACATGCCGGCCTGGAGTAGTCTTAACCAATGATACATATCACACATCACATGGATGAGAGCAGGGGCAAGGAACAAGAGACAGAGAGAAACTGGAGAGGGAGACAGAGAGAGACAGATAACTCAGAAATGGAAGTATGCTTTCTAGGTAGAGGTAGAAGTGAGCTGGCAAGTGAGCAAGAGAGATTGAGGTGGAGAGATAGAGAAGTTATTACTCGGTTGTCACCTACGGTCTAAAATCCCATATGACATCAGCAGTGAAGGAGTGACGGAGGTGGAATGTTCATTTATCTGACTCACTCTGAGGTATGACTACAGTCAATAAGTACAGTCACTCTTACACCATCTACTGGAACTCCTACTAGCTGCTAAAACAAATACCTTCTCATCACTGTCCAGCTTTATTTTAAGAATAGGACAACTGTTATGGCATTTTATGGTGACTGTCTGCAAATAATGGCAAGTGATAACTGGACATTAGGAATGTACTCATATGAAATACAACATTGGTGACCTGTCAGGGGTTTCCCCACCTCCAGCCCAGTGATGACTATGATCCCATGTCCCCGGACAGAATGAAACATCTATAGGAAAAGTATGGAATGGATGAAATACAACTCTTAAGTTTGTAATATGGAATTATAGCGTAGTTCAAGTGTTGTATTGCAACTCGCATGCTTTACAGACATTCATTCAAGTTGTTGCATACAGTGACTGTTTCAAAGGCTTTAACCTTTTCAGGCATGAAGCAACATGTGAATTTCTGATTTTAAAGAGAAAAATTAATAAAAGTGTGAGTGGATGGTTTTACATTCTTCAGAAAACTTTCAAGTTTTAGGTGGTTGGTTTCAAAAATGTTTCCTTCAAAGCAAGTCTGAAGTCTGAATGTATTATGATAGTGGGTTTGGAGCCAAAGAGAAATTACGGGTGAGCAGGGCAGACCACAAACTCACTTTCCAAAAAGTTGGGATGCTGTGTAAAATGCAAACCTTATGCTGAAGCGAAATAAGCTTGCATCCTTGTGTTATTGATACATAATGACAAACTAAGTTCACCAACAATTTTTGGAAGCATTTCTGGGCCTATGAATTGATATTCACTACAGAATTATTTCTGTTTTTAATGCACCTTAAGGCCTTAAGATTACAGTCATTCAGAACTAGTCTTTGGTCTTGTCCTTTATGTTTAGACATTTCTCTTGTCTCTAAAATGTGGATTAGAAACCATAGTTGAGGAAATCTTTCTCGCTTTCTATTAATTTTAAATATAGAAACTTTATTCTTGCTGTAAATGGTCTTTTGATAAACTAATACACCATTCTTGATCTTAAAAGTGAACAACTAAACTGAGACTAGGATGCACCTAGCTTTTAAATATATTTTCTTTCCTAACACAGGAACACATGTAACGCAGTGTTAACCTGGTGGTGCTGAAGTTAGCAACAGAGCAAATATTCACTAAATCTATGCCATGGACTGAGGTTTCATTTTAGAGAAGGCAGGTTGCATATTTACTGCATAAACCTGACACAGCTTTACATTTAAAAAATGGGAACAAAGGTATCATATGGATGTGCATTCTGCACTATTTATAATGGTTGAGATTTGAATGTTATGGAAAATATAATGTCATATCAAAAAATATATATATAAAAAATATAAATATAATGTCATATTTTCATGGTCTCAGTCTTGCCAAATGGTGCGCTCATCGTGATGGAGGATTGAAACACAAGGTGACATCTTAAAGAAGTACATTCTCACAACAGTTTCAGTACTCAGCTGATTTTGTTTTTATCCTCCTTCACAGTCTTTGAGTGATGAGTTCCAAAAATAGCCTCAATGGGAAGAAATCAAAACAAAGTTAATTAATTACAGTTTTTTGTAGCAAAACAAACATTTAAAGCATACACAGAGAGGATATTTATGCTTTATGAGAAAGTCCATTTTCACTCTTAAAGTTAAAATAAAGAAAATAAAGAGGAATGCATTTTCTTGCACAATGCTCACCCACTCAGCAACCCCTTCATTATCTCACTTTTCAGTTTGTTTTAGCTGCTGAATAATTTCTCCCTCTCTGCGGATCTCTCTTGCTTCTCCTTACTCCCTCAGTTTTGGAGGGATGACTGCTGCAGAGCTGACAGTAGTACTGGTCCTGCACTGTGGGCCCGGGGTGGGAGGTAAGTGGGAGGCTTTGCTCGTCATGTCAGCCATGTTGCTGGCAGCGGGACTTGCCAACTCAACTTAGAGTTGTTCTTGAGTAGTGCAAACAACTTGGATTTTTTTTTTCTCTACAGCTAAAAAATAGACTAACTCCAAGCCCAGAATGACTGGCGTATTAATGATGCAAATGTCATAATGTTTGGAAACTTGTGATGAGCCTTGTATAAATGACTAAATGTTTAAAATTAAGAATCAACATAAACTCCCGTGAATCTTTTCTAATTAAAAAAACTCATTATAGTAACCAAACAGAAAAAAAAGAAAAAAAAATGTTGAACAAATAGTTTAAAAGAATTCTGTTTATTCTGGTAGCTATTTTGCATTTATCTGAAACCTCTCAGAAGACAATGCTCAGAATGTAATGTCAGCACAGCTGTATGAATCACTGGCTCTTTAGTGAAAAGCCATGCGCTCAGATCTGTAGGACTGAGCTGCGCAACAGTACACATGTTCTGAGGGAGCATAGCACACCCGGGCAGATTTAGAGACTTGTTTATTTCTTGTAAGTGTGCAAGACAGAATGTTTTCCCGCATTAATATTCAGCATCAAGTCAAACACAACAAGGGAAATAAAAGATCTAGAGCTGGAAAGACAGAGAGTGAGAGATGGAGGTATGGAGGTGGGTCTCCTTATACTGCTGTGAGGAGGCAGATTATTTAAAGACTGATTGAGATGCCAACGTCAGACGGATTGGGAGCGTGAAGGCAATCAGTGAACAGATAAGGAGCTGTTACCTGAAGACGCAGCACTGTGCTGGCTGGTTGGGTAGTCCTCCCTGCACTGTCTGATAACAGCCCACTTTTAATGACCAGTGAAAGCTGGCAGGAGACGGACACTAAACAGATCAACCTCTCCTCCCCTCCGGCTGCGCCTGGCTCAGCTCACTAGATATACTATGTCTCCTCCTCTCATACCATCCAACTATTTCCCTTGTAGTCTATCTTTCCATCCTTCGATTCCAACATCCACCTATTCCTCAAGCAATGCTAAAAGCGATGCAACTAACACACACACTGCAGCCAGTTGCCATAACACACATATAATACAAGTGAATATTGATGTGCAGATATGCATATGCGGAAATAAATCATTCTTGTATTTCTCGAATGTAGTACTTTGTCTTTATACTTTTCTTCATTTCCATCAAGAACACAAGATGCACATACTTCCACTAAAGACACACAGTAATTTACACAAAGGCACTCTCCTAAACCTATTCACTTTGAAAGTAGGCACTTCTCTCGCTTTCTCCATCCTGGTGGATTACAATTAGCCAGGGATTCTCCTGTAGGGCATAAATGTGTTGCTTTCAGATACAGGGATCTATTTGACTCTAATGTAATTATTGTAAGGAGGCTCCTGGTGCCCTCGTCAGCCACAGATTAAGGACGCTCTCACCCACTGCTTGCTCTCACCTTTGGTTTTCTCGGCTGAAACCATGGTAAACAGTCTTAGTCATTTTCCACCTCTCTTTCTCCCTCTCTCTCAGCATCTATTTCCAAGCTCTCTTCCAATAACATAACCCTCCTGACACCTCTGCCTTTGTCTATTTGCTCTCAGCCTTCAGGCCAAGTAAGCTGATAGGCTGTCAGGGGTCAGCTGGCTGTGAGTGATTGGCTTAATGGGCAAGGCCAGAGCCTCTGCCCGGGAGCCAATGAGGAACAGCAGCCTGGCCTGTACCCCTTGTTGACCTCCGCTAGCCTGCAGCAACAATGACACGCCTCTGCAAACATGGCCTGGGGCAGGAGCATGGGTAGCTGCCAACAGGGATCCCCCACACACATACAGTAACATTCAAAATCACACACAGACATACACAGTACGAGATTATGCATTTGGCTGCCAATTGAAGATCCCTGACATCTCAGCTACCTTTCCAGTTTCCATTTCTCTGTGTCCTTATCCTTCTCTTTCTCTCATTCCCTGTGTCTTATTCATTCCATAGCCAACTCATCATAACTCTGTCTTTGTGAAACACAGTTCAGACATCAAAGTGCCAGAAATATTAATCCGACCAAAAGTATCCAACAGCAGTGTAAGGATGAAGAACCAGGTCGAAGATAGGTGGAGGGGCGGGAAAGATGAGTGGGTAATGGCAAGCAGAAAGACATAGGGAATGAAAATAGATGGGGGGAATTAAAGTACGACATTTTGAAGCTTGAGTGGGAAGCCCCAACACCACAATTATGGCTCACTAATCTTTAAGTACAATACAGGTCTCACACACTATGGCTTTCTGCCTTTCAATTAGCATAATCGCATAACATAATCCCATACAAATGTGATGATCACACAATTTCTGAAATCATAAACCCTTCCATCCAGACAACAAGTAGACATAAAAAAGAAAGCAAAAGTAAATGATCGCTGATTTACTTTTCAGATATTTTACTATATATAGTTTATCTATTTAAGCAAAACAAAACAGAGAGCAAGCCAGATTTCATTGGGTGAGAAGAGCAGGTAAACCTTAGTACACTTGTGTCAAACTCTAGTCCTTGAGGCCCGCTATCCAGTATGTCTTCGATATTTTTCTCTTTCAGCACACATGATTCAAATAAATGACACCAGTTTGTCATCCCGGTGTACATATCCAAGACATGCTGGACAGCAGCCTACGAAGACTGGAGTTTGACACCTGTGCCTTAATAGGTCATCAGTGTTGGGCCACAAGCCATGGGTTACCACCGCATAGTTCCCTGAGATAAGGAACCTAAAAAAAAAAAAAAAAACTCAAAAACCCAACATGCCGGGCAAGGTTTTATTGTTTAACAACAAGGTCTGACAGTGATGTCATGCCCTCTTACTGGCTAAAGACCCCCATATCACAGCAAGGGTCCCCGGCAAAGGCAGATCGCATCACCGCAGCACAAATGCCGGCTCGCCTCCTTGTCTCTCTCTCTCTGACCTCGTCCAAAGCAAAGGTGCACCTCTGTCTGGCCTGCTCCAGCAAGGTAATTAGCTATAGGTCCTCCATTCCCTGGCAGCCCTGATCTGAAGGAGACCCCGCTGGTTGCCCAGGACAACTACATGCGTGTCTGACTGTGACGCATCTATGGAGCTTCGACATACGGAAGAAGCGACGTGAAAGAATCACCCGTGCGCCCAAGACGCGTATCCGGCATCAGACAAACCAGGAAGAAGAACAGCAACAGCTGCTGTTGCTGCATAACGCTGAATCTCTCCATTGACTGGAGAGGAAAGAAAGAGAGGACGAGAGCCGCTCCTGGATACCACCGGAGGGTACGTTTAACCTGCCCTATCCAACCGAATATCCAACCTGGATCATCGGTTCCAGCTTCCAGGGACGTCACAATGCCATCAATCGCCTCCTGAGCGATCCACATAAGAGGCTTTTGTGTCTGGGCAGAGCTTAGTTTAGTGTTGTTTGCTAACTCCTTTTCTTGTGTGTCACATAAGTTTAGAACCGGACCATTGGTCCCGCTGTAACTGGGAATTGCGTTCATGTGTTTTTTTTTCTTCTCATTGCGAAAAAGCATAGTTAATCTCCGTTTCCCAGTTCAAAGATCAGATCAGTTGGCTTCACATCGCTGCATCTTTGGGGAAACGACAGCTTAGCGGTTGCCGGGTGCTAGGAAATATTTTAGATTTGTTGATTTAACTCCGTCTTTTCCTGTCCTTTCTTCTACTGAAAACCTGCCGTTAGTCGGCGGCCACCTTGATTCCGGAGTGAGGTTACCACATGACCTCATCCGCCATCTTGAAGCCCTATCACGTGAAGTGGTGGCCATCTTGGTCAGGAAACGTGGGTACCACGTGACCTTGCCTGCCATTTTGGAATGCCTCTCACATGCTACAAAGCCTTCTTTTGTTTACTTTATAATACTTCGTGATCAGTAAATCCCAAAACAAAAGCTTCGAATTATCTGTTTACCCTAGACGTCACAAGGACGGATTTACTGCTGTTTCATCTTTTTTTTTCATTTTTTATATATATATATCTATATTATATATATATATATATATATATATATATATATATATATATATATATATATATATATATATATATATATATTTATTTATATATATATATATATATATTTTTTTTTTTTTCATTTTACACCTTACTTGTCAACCAGACCTCAGCAGCCTGAACACCCCCCCCCCCCCCCCCCCCCCCCCCCCCCCCCCCCCCCCCCCCCCCCCCCCCCCCCCCCAGCCAGTAATACCACGGCTACTAATCCAAAACTAGAATCACAACAACGCGTCAGGCGAATGCAACAGAAAACAGAGCAGCCCAGACGAATATTACGTATGCACACAAGCACAATACACATGACTACACAAAAGCACCATAAAAAGTACATTAAAACAGGAGGAAAACATTTGAAGCATTACAGAGCATTAACAAAACCCTTTAAGACAACAACCCGAAACGTCCCGCCTAGGGCTCGTCACATGTCGCTGGCCATTATTACTATATAAATATATTTTTTTCTTTTCTTTACTTTATAATGTTCTGCGATTTTAATTAATAGATATCAGAATCTTGATCCAAGTGTTTGTTAATTTTAATACTTGTGTTAATAAATGCTGATATATTCTAATGAGAGAACTTGTTTGAGGTTATTTTACACAAGTTTGTAACATTTGTTGGTTGAAGAGGTCTGTGCTCGGACTCACACCTTCAACGGCCATTTTGAGACTCATTGTGCCATTTAGTCTTTGTTTCCTGATTATCAGGTTGTGCCCCGTTTCAATTTATTAACTTTGTTAATACATTAATTGTTATTAACAACTATCTTAAGCCTTAAGACAGTTGGAAATAACCCCGTTCATAACTAAACAAGCATATATGCACAACAACAGTCCAATGACAATGCACACCCAAGTACACAGATAATCTAGACTGTCCAGCTAATTTTAAATGCATAATTGTAAACTGTGAGAGGAAACCTTCCAAAGTGAGAACTAAGGAGAAACATCCAGTATTCAAAGGTGACATCAAAGCAGAAGTAGTGAAATTGCAGTTCATTGAATGTCCACTAGAGTCTGGTTGCAAAAGGAAGTCAGTCTCTATTGAACCCCATGTTAGAAGGTCAGCAAAATAAACATTTACAGCCTGGTACAAAACATGGTTTGGTCTAAATAGGAACATTGTAGATCCATGACAACTGTGCAGGAGTAAGTTTTTTTTTTGCATCTTATGAGGTAAAATACCCCTGCCTTTCATCCAAAGGGAGCTGGGATGGGCTCCAGCAGATCCCTGTGACCCTGTATAGGATTAAGCGGCCATAGATGATGGATAGATGGATAAGGTTAAATCATATAAAGTCCAAAATCCATGCATAAGGGCTGTGGCATTTTTTTTTCTTTGAGTGACAGCGGTATTACAGTTGATGTCAAAGGATTCAAAGGACTCACAAAGACTTGCAGATCAACACACAGCCAGTCACAACAGTCTGTTAGTCCAATTGACACCACACACAAGCACAACAAAATGTATTCTCTTTAGAATATCAATCAACTTTATTTGTATAGCGCATTTTAAAAACACACATAGGTAGCCAAAGTGCTGTACATTAAAACAGAAATGGGTTACGAGAATAAGTTAGACATAAAAACATAATATGGTTATGTTCTGTTTCTATTCACTGCTCAGAAGTCAAAATAATGCAAACTGCTGAGTAGCTTACATGATGACTACAATGGTTAACTATTATAGCCAATAGAAGAGCCAATAGATAGCTGTCAAATGATGTCTGACTATTTGATTGGTCAGCTTTGTTGAATTTTTATAATTTTACCTGATGTGGTAAAATTATAGAAAAAAATTAAATGTTGTGGCTTGAGAGTGGGACATTAAGGCTGCCCTTTATCACCAATTCTATTTATAACTTCTATGGGCAGACTTTAGAGGCACAGCAAAAGAGTAGAGGGGTCTGGTTTAGTGATACCAGGATCACCTCTCTGCTTTTTGCAGATGATGTGGTCCTGTTGGATTCAACAAGCTGTGACCTTCAGCACTTGCTGGAGAGGTTTGCAGCTGAGTGTAAAGCAGTGGGTATGAGAATCAGCACCTCCAAATCTGAGACCATGGTTCTAAGTCGGAAGAGGATAGACTGCCCTCTTCGGGTTTGGGATTAGGTGCTGCCCCACCCGGAGGAGTTTAAGTGTCTTGGCGTCTTGTTCGTGAGTGACAAAAGAATGGAGCAGGAGGTCAACAGGCGGATTGGTACAGTAATGTGGACTTTGTACTGGTCTGTGGCGGTGAAGAGAGACCTGAAGCGAGGCTCTCTGTTTACTGGTCAATTTATGTTCCAGCCCTCACCTGTGGTCATGAATTGTGGATGATGACTGAAAGAATGGGTATGTAGGGTAGTTGGACTCTCACTTAGAAATAGGGAGAGAAGGTCAGTCATCCAGGGGACTCAGAGTAGAGTCGCTCCCCCCCCCCATATCGAGAGGAGCCAGTTGAGGTGGTTTGGGCATCAGTTTAGCATGTCTCCTGAACCCCAGTGTTTCAGGCATGTCCATCTGGGTGGAGGCCCTAGGGCACACCCAGGACACACTCTAGAGATTATATCTCATGGCTGGTTGAATGGCTGGGTGGTCCCCAGAGAGCTGGAGGAGGTGGCCTGGGGGAGGGAAGTCTGGGGCTCTTTGCTCAAGGTGCTTCCCTGTGACCTGAGCTTGGATAAGTGGAAGTTAATGAATGGATAAATACCTGATGTGGTACAAAAAGATTCATGTCATGGATATAAAATCTAACTATAGAGATCAAAACCAATTTCTTTACCAGATTGTAAATTTGTTTATTTTAGCTGCAAACTTGGGCATTTTAACATGGCAATCAATGGGGATTGTACTGTTTCAGAGCCAGCACCTAGTGGTCCATCAAGGAACTGCAACAAAACCTTCTTCCTGGTAAGCTTCAACCTAGAAATGATGATGCTGGAACTTGTTTACAACAAAAAATGATCAATGTGAGATAGCTTCTCTAGTATTCTGATTCTGATTGAGTCAAATCAAACACAACAGGTAAGAAAAACATTTTACCATTTGTTTAAAATTGGAAGCATATTTAATTTCAGACAAGAAAATAAATGCTTGTAGTATCACCACTACTATTACCATTGTGATGTATACATTCTTAAATATTCATGAATCTTTATTAAAGATTAATTTATTATTGTCATGTTCGGTTAGTCAACACAGCATTGACAAAAACAAGGACTGCTGAGTTTGGTCGAAACTCCAACAGTCCTTGTTTCAGCTATGGCAGTACTCATTTCAGATTTATTTTTCCATACTTGTCTTGCTAGATTTAGGGTGAATTCCAATTCCTTTCTTAACCCTCAATCTCAACCCTTGCCCTTAACCCTCAATCTCAATCCTCGCCCTTAACCCTCAATCTTTGGCCCTCAATCTTAACCCTCAAAAGTAAGTGTAAGAGCTATCTTGTGACTTAGAAATGGTACACCCCTCGAGTGCAGTTAAGTCTTCAGACTAAAATGTATCAGAGCCCGTGTTATCTCTGTATTCCCTGAAATGACACAGGGATAACATTGAAAAGAGCGCTGTATATTCTCCAAATAATAGCAAATAACACAATAGAGGATACATTATTCAGTCCTCCGTCGCTACACAACAAGGTATACAAGTAACATGAAGCCGGCCGGGATTGCCGGTCCGGCAGCAAACATCGTAAAGTAAAAAAATAAATGTTACACAATAACGATGTTAATCCATGAAAAAAGTCTCAAACAAAGACAATAAGATGGTTTCGTAACATTTATATCTTTAAGAACTAGGAAGATACTTACATTTGTAGCTAGCTTTTTTTTTGCACCATCCTTTTCGAATATGTCTTGGCTAAATTACCCCGTGCCTTCTGGGTAGCCCTTACTTCCAAGGGTGGTGCCGGAGAATCTCAATTTTGAGGGCAATACTGCCCTCAAACTTGTCCCTCAATTTGACGTTCTTAGAATCGGGACAGCACTTGTACTTAGCGGGAGCGTGCATTTTTGAGATTGAGGGTTGATATTGAGGGTTAAGGGAGGAATTGGAATTCACCCTTAGTGTTGCCTTCGCCACATTTGATCACAACATTCTATGACAGAGGCATGAACATATTATTGATATTGAAGAAACCACACTTTGTTTATGTTATATTTACCTGAATCCAGTTTGTTCATGTGAACTGGGAGTCTTTCTCACACACTGGCCCTGTGGTCTCTTGTTCCACAGGGTTATGCACTTGGGCTAGGCCTTTTCACTCTATACATGCTTCCATTAGGTACTATTATTACGCAGCATGGCATAATTCAATTCAATTAAAAAATAGTTGATTAGTCCCCAAAGGGAAATTCATTGTTGCAGTATTTGTCATGTCTTAAGTATCTTCAAAAACTCAGTGTAGAAGGTAATTGCTGTGGGCAGGAAGGATCTCTCATAGTGGTCTGTGGTGATCTGAAGAAGCCTTAGGAACCGATCTTCCGCCAACCCTCCTAAAACCGCTATTATGGGATAGCGGATAGCGGGAGAGGCGTTCCCCCACAAAGAACGCAATCTTGCACCTCCCTAAACCCACGATCTTACCTGCGCTAACCGTTATATTATGCATGGGAGTGGTTAGGGTGTTCAACCTGTTAAAACAGATAGTTGGTGCGCTCCCGGTAAACACGGCCAGGCAGAGCCGCGGGAACATATTCTCAGCAGGGGGTGCTGGGAGTCTGGGACAGCTGTGCCTCTTGGCGCAGCTGATGTGCTTTTTAAAATACTGCACAACGAATCATTGGATGTGCATTTAACGATCACGAAGAATTAATGTTCCTGTCCCTCCTCGACCACCAAGTTTCAGACATATTGGAAATAAATTCCCGCATCCAACCTTTTCCAGCTTGACACCAGAGCCACCGAGCTCTACTTGATGATCTGACCTGTTTAAAAACAGATGTGACTGATGTAGGCCATGACGGATTTTGAAGGGAAAAGAACCAAAGATCTCCTTGGTTTCCTCCACAGCAGACATCTGAATGAGATCATGCCACAGCTGTACAGACTGACGTGTCTGGCCATGACTATTCTGACATCCACCACAACTGCTGACCAGACATCCTCTGACCTTGAGAATAAAAACGTATGCAAATAATACAGTGATGCGTAATCGAGAGGTAGAGCCGTTTGTGCATGTCCACATGTCACCAGGTGGACGCACATTTATACCATTTGGACGCACTCTTTTACACGCCGACATGCGGGTTGTGCTTTCCGCAAACTCGGTATCTTGCGATTGCGGGTAACGGGTGGTCAGACCACCCACAATCTGCGATCGCAAGATACCAAGTTTGCAGCGGCTTTACGGAAGCGGAAGATTGCATCAGCGGTTAGTGGAGGTTCCTAAACCCGCAATTTGTGGGAAGCGAGTAGCGGCTAGCGGGAGGTGTACGATTGGGGCCCTAGTCTGAAAACACTCTGTTGCTGAACCACTGTGTTGCAAAGAGGATTCTCAGGGACGCAATTAATAGTTTCCATTTCATGAAAACATTAACTTCTCAAATCCAAAACTCCTTTGCACAATCATCTCCAGAGGCTCAAGAACAGTCTCCAGAAGAGAGCCAGCCTTCTTTGTTCAGTTTCTTAATGGCTCTGATACTGCTTCCTCAGCAAATGGCTGCATGAAATTTCACTCTCCTTAACAGACTTGCTGAAAATGGTGAAGTACCTAGGCTTCTTCAAAAAGTAAAGTCTGTTCTGACCCTTCTTATAAGGTGTTGCATCTCCAGTCCAGTCTCTCAACCAGGTGAACACCACCATCTGAACCTGCTGTGGCTCTGTCCAGACTTCCATCTCTCTGATCCTTCTACTGGTTGAAGCCTGTGATATTCATCCCTGACCACACATTTCTTATGTTGTTCTGCAAGGCTTGTTCTCCAGCTCTGTCCCTGAAGGCTCTTTTTTTGTTTTGTTTAGAAGCTCTTTCAAGTCACTGGTGATCCAGGATTTGTTACTGGGAAAGCACCTCACTGTTCTGGTAGGGATGGTGTTGTCCACACAGAAGCTGATGTCATTAGTAACACACTCAGTCATGGCAATAATGTCATCTCCATGTGGCTCACAGAGTGCATCCCAATCTGACGCCTCAAAACACCACCGCAGAGTTTCTTCAGCTTCCTATGATCACCTCCTCACAGTCCTTTTGGTCACAGGTTGCCTCTGAGTGATGGCTTTTGTAGGTGAAGGAGAGAAAGACCAGATTATGATCTGCTTTGTCCAGAGCAGGTTGTGCAGAGAAGCTGTATGCATCTCTGATGTTTGCATAAAACAAATCCTATGTTTTCTATCTAGTGGAGCAGTGGAAAAACTGTTGGGAAACATTGGGAATATGAAAGAGAAAGAGATACTATTGAAATCACCAGTCACTGTTCTCAATGCACTGGGTTGTTGTGTCTGTATTTTAGGCAACAGCAGAGCTAAATGTAACACTGGTCAACTCTTGGTAGATAATAAGGGCTAAAGCTCACAGCTAACAGTTTAATATCTGGGCTGCAGGAATGATGTTTCATAGTACTATATCCTTGATTACACCATACATTGTTAACAAGCACTGCAAATCTCTGTATGCCCTTCCTTTGTGTAAGCCAGGCAGAGAGACACATGAGTCAGGCTTATGGTCCTGCAACCATGTCTTGGAGAAACACAATATACTGCATTGCCAAAGCTCCAGATTTGTCCTCAGCACCTCAAGCTCTTCCATCTTATTTGTAAGAAATCTCACGTTCCCTATTAAGATGGAGGGAAGAGCTGGTGTTAACATCTTCTTTCTGTCTCTCTGCTTTGCTCCTGCTCGACCCTAAGACATCTCCTCTTTAAATCGTGGACGACTCGGGATATAAGTATCTCTTGTTGAGATGGTTACTCATAACAGCAAAAGCAAGACGTAGGTGAAAAATAAAAGAATTAACCAAGGAAATACTTAAAGCAGCACAGCATCCTCACCCCGAATGAAAAATAATTCAAAAATCTAAGTCTGAAAAAGACTTTGTTGAAAAACTCTAAAATATGCACAAAGACAGCAAAAATCGACAGAACTGCTACAGCAAGCTGCCACCATATGCAGCATTATTCTCTTAGTCTTTCATTTATATGTAGATGATACTCTATCTATCCTTGAAGCTGGATGAAACAAATAAGCTATCTGTATTGTAAACAAATGACATAAGTTGTGCTTCCAATAGCAGGGATCTGGGGTAAAACCTAGGAGGTTGGAGCTGTAACATAGCGTACCTCCTTTTCGGTCCTTTCAGCTGTCATGTCTCCATTTAGTGACAGAGCCAAGGGAATGTACTGACTAAGCAAACTACCACCCTCTGGTAGTGATAGTCTACCACTTTTGTTGTTTGTCAACCTCTAATAAATTTTTTTTTTTTGGGGGGGGGGGGCAGGAAAAAAACAAACTAGAGTGACGACAGACTCGAAGGGGATGTTAGATGGCTGAAAAATGTAATGTCTTGCCAACAGCATTTCCTATCAGCACAGAGTCAACACCATCTTCCTCTCAACAGTTTTTTGGATGTTCTGTGAGGACCTAACCCACAGCACGTACATGTTTTAGCCCCGTAAAAGGTCCCCTGAAAACTCTTGCAGAGCCATTCCTTGTAATGGAAACATGCAACAATGATTTATTCCCCATAAAACTACGCTGGAAATACACCTATAAAGATCTGGATGACTGATAAATTCCTGCTACCTAACTTAAATAAGTCTTAAAAAATTGTTGTCTTTGGGCCTGGCCACTTCAGAAATAGACTGTCTAATTAATTTAGTAACTCTGGATGGTATTACTTTACCTCTCATACTACTGACAGTAGTGTTGGTTTCATTTTTGACCAGGATTTGTCCTTTAAATCTCACATTTAAAGGATAAATTCTTTTTCTAGAACTACCTTCTTCCAGCTTTGTAACATCCTATTGAAGTGGTGCAGAAAAGTCCATGCATTTGTTACTTCAAGATAGGAATACTGCAATTCCTTATTAGCAGGATGTCCTAAAATAACTTGAATAGCCTTTAGCTGATCCAAAATACTGCAGTGAAATTTCTGATGAGGACTTGCTGGCAAGACCATATTTCTCCAATCTTCCCTTCATTGGGTTCCTGTTAAATATAGGGTAGAATTCAGAATGACACTTTTGACAAATTTAAATCCCTTCAGGGCCCAGCTCATTCATACCTTAAAGAACTCATAGTTCCATACTATCCTAACTGAGCACTTTGCCCACAGTCTGGATGCTTGCTTGTGGTTCCAAAAGTTGAATGGCAGACAAAGGCTTCAGTTATCAGGCTCCTCTCTTGTGGAACCAGCTCCCAGTTAGAGTTTGGGAGAGATGCACCCCTTTACCTTTAATATTAGGATTAAATCTTTGATTAAGCTTATCATTAGAGCTGGCTCAGGTGCCATGAACCTGAGGGGTGGGAACTGTAACTGCTGGGGGACTTTCAATGAAACCAAGGGGGGTTTCCTCATTCTTCTGTCTTAACTCTTATTGTTTTATGGGTCATTATTATTACAATTAAATCTGTTCTCCTTTGTGTGTCAAAGACAGATATCCCTTGACTAATCTAGCTATGCTTGCTGGTTTTCCTTTACTGTTATTTCAGAACCCCAATTCATAGAAAAAGATGGCAGCCTCTTCTGAGTCTGTTTTTTTTTTTTTTTTTTTTAACCATTTTAATTAATTTTTTTGTACTCTACTGCCACTTTATGCTTGTTCAGAATGGAATCAAAAGAGAAGATTTAATGCTATCTTTTGAGTTTCTAACCTAAGCTATTTTTTTTATTTGTTCTTGTTAAACTATTATTTGGCCTCATTTGGCATTGCATGAACTTTGACTTTGGAGTGTACTGAAATGAACTGAATTACAATGAATTAGAGTGAACTGTAATATAATTGAACTGAATTGGATTGTCTTTGATTCGACTGTTTCCAACATGTCTTCTCTGTAAAGTGCCTTAAAATGACTTTTACTGTAAATTGACTGTACAAGCAAAGGTGTATTGAATTAAATTGAAATGAACAGAGGCTACTTGAGTACCATGGAACATGAGGTGTAAGATGGCAGCACACATCTATCCATGGTTTTGCAAATCTGTGCCTTTCTGGTCTTCCCACCCCTAGTGGCTTCCTTTGGTTATTACAAGCAAAGTAAAAAGGATCACCACTTGTGAAGCTGTCTGTGCTGATATTTTCCTTGTCAAAATGACAGGTACATTACCTTGAATTTTTGTGAGGTTCAGCACATCAACATTCTTCCCTTGTTTTGTCCTTCCCCTCACACTGAATCAGTGCCTGCCATTTTCTCTGCGGATAGGATAGAGATCTTTCAGCCACTTTACCTACATCTTGTCAGCCATGTGATAGATGTGTAGCTTCTTTGCTTTGGATTTATGTGATTTACATTCTGCAGCATCGTGCTAGTATACCATGATTGTTTAGAGGTAGAAAATGACATAAAATGAATGATCTGTAGCACTTGTTTTGGCTTTTTGCTTTCTTTACTGGAAATAGTTGTGTCTGCAAAAAGCCCCAAAAGCAATGCATTATGACTAGTGCTGCCACCTAGTGGATGAAAATAGCACAGTTTTGGGCCAACCCGGTGGTGCAGTGGTTAGGGTAGGCAGCCCATGTATGGAGACTCTAGACCTTAACGCAGCGGTCACGGACTCAACTCCAGGCCCGTGCGACCCTTTTCTGCATTTCCTCTCCGTTCTCTCTCTCTGCCTCCTTTCCTGTCTTCTTTCACTGTCAATAAAAGCCACTAGTGCCAAAAAAAATAGCAGTTTTTGTGGAACTTGAGTAGCCTCCATCTGAAATGAGAATGGATGGACATATTTTATCAAAATGAACAGGAGGTAATGCTAGTTAGCATCATAATTTAGCATGACCTAAGCTAAGGCAACTATTTTGCCTTTTGCTAGCTTGTGGTGCCTGAGGTTAGATAGACATGTTCCAACCAGTTGCTAGACTTGTTTTTTTTTCTCCCATTTGCCCATTTTTGGATTGACCAGGACTGGACTGACTCCTTGAGAAGTACTCCTAAGAAAACTTACTCCATGGCTGTGCCAAGCATTAGATGTTATTTATCCAAAATAAATGGGTAGCATGTATATATTCTCAGTTTATTCAAATCATGTCAAATACATAATAAAAAACATTTTCATAATGTTGAAAATTACATGCCATCATTCTATATTTCTCCTTTGCCAGGTAGTAAAGAGTTAGTTTAAGTATTAATACAAGATAAACACATAATGACAACAGGTCCAATAATCTAAAAACCATTACTAGGGTAAAAGTAAAATCAAATAAGAAAAATTCCAAGTACAATCGAATTCTCATCGATCTGTAATTTGCATGAGCTGTCAGTTAGCACTAACATTCATGAAACTAAACATCAAGTAAAACCACATTTAACCCCCGGGAAAACACATGGTTGGCTAGTGTGTACCAAAAGGCAATACAGTGAGTGTCACAATAATATCTGTGCCTCCCACTTTCTCTCGTCAAGACTGACCTTGTGTAAACACAGGAGGAATGGGTAATGCTCCTCAGATGTGCTCTAATTGCAGTGTATGTAGCTCTCTCTCAGCGTGTGTGTGTGCATGTGTGCGTGTGTGCATGTGTGTGTGCGAGCGCAAGCACATGATGTATGTGCAAATGTGTATTCCTTGTTAAGAAAGCTGAGAGTTGTGCACCAATAAGCGTTTGTCTGCAAACCAGCAGAGGTGCTGAGCGTACAGCATTAACATGTAAGCATAGAGTGTACTGAAAATATGCAGTAAATTTTGCCAATAATCTTGATTGCTGAATATGCAAATTGCAGTTAGTACTCATTTTCCACACATTTTTCACACACAAACACACAAAATAGTTTATCAAAAATTTAAAGTGAAATCAGTTCATATTTATTTCCAAATACCTACCAGCATACAAGCAGATTAATAAAAACAATACAATAAAACTAATTTAATTTACTGTGATAATACTCTTTCCTACGTTCTTTATAAGATTATTGTAAAAGGCCAAAACTCAGTGTATTCTTTTAGGAATATCTTCCCAGAGTTACTATCTAATCTTGTAGAGACTTGCAGCTGGTGTGTTGGAGTATGTTCCACAATTCCAGTTGGCTTTGAGCAGAGGTCAGGGCACGGACTCCAGACTACATCAGCATCACACAGTTCAGACTGAGACAGGCTGATGGCGTTTTCTTCTGACAACAAAAGTAGTAAGACATAACTTCTCATGTATTCAAATCTTCTCATTGATTTAGGTGATTCAAACAGGGTGTCGATTCCACAAAAGTACAATTATCAAAACAAATACAGTCAATGGAATTACTGAGCAGCTAAACACAATTAGCTGTTTTTGCTGGATTTTCTGTATGAGATTAGCTGGATCCATGATATGTTTACCCATCGTGGTGCCGGTGAAGCTGCAATGCATTAAAACCTAAACACAAAACCAAAAGGACAAATAAATCCTTTGTAAGATAAACAACCAAGCATGACAGAATGAAGGAGAGAAGGTAAACAATGCTCGAACAGCATTCAGCTTGAGGTTTTAAATATTTAAAAATCATGTGTTTTCTATAAGAGAGCCGATTTGCTACCATGCAGATATATTGCTGTATTTCTTTTTTGTTTAAAGAAGTGTGTCTGCTTGACATTTATGTACTGTGTCTGTGTTTGTTGTCGCATTAAGTAAACTCACTGAACCCCTTTCCCATTCGTTGATAAGAACATTGCTGAGACATGTAACACACACATAAATTTTATTTTAGTAAAAGGAAGCTATAAGTTCATAAACATTAAGCAAGTACCCAATAAAACAACATTTTGTTAAAATTTACCATTTCTCATTGAGACTTGATTGTTTTATATGATCAAGCCTCATTGCTGATTTTAAATGGTTACAGTCCACAAATACATGAACTTGGGTAAACAGAATGGATGTGTTGAGAAGTAGAATGAAAACATGAGGTGATAAAAGATTTTTCTTTTCTTTGTTGAACTGCAGCGAAACCTTTAGAATGGAATAATGAGTCCTGGATGTGTTGGGAGCGTGGCCAAGGCCAAGATGTGGGATGCTCCTTGTGAGACTTAGCTCAGGGACCTCATCAAAAGACTGCAAACACGCTCTACTGTATGCGCATGTTCAACTGTATATTCTAATATATTCTGTTTGCACATGGTACAGAAATCGTATCTTTATAGAAGTCTCTGTCAAGTTAAGCCCTGTAAGATTCCATTGGTCATAAAAAAAAGACAATTTTTTTTTTTTTTTTAATCTATCTCAGTGTTCAAAAAAGACAATGACATAAACAATTAAAGGATAACTCTTTGGGATATGTGTTACAGTTTATGGTGTTTCAACATCAAACATAAGAGTGCTTTGTGGCAAATATACATGACTAAGTCATAATGCAACTGTGTTATAAATTTCATCTTGAGAGTTATGGACTGGGCCCATAAGTGCATGGTTAAATATCAAATGCATGAGAATACATTCCCTACCAAGATATGTGACACAGCAACAAATGGCTGAAGAGATTTTTCCTCTGGGCCAGAGGGTGCAATAACTGTCACTTTAGTTTAGACCCACAGACTCTCAGCTCTGTCTGGTCAGTAATTTGTTGAGGGAGGCCTTGGTATTAAAATACTTCTTTGTAATAAAAAATATAATTCTCAGAGACCTGGCTTGATGCTCTGACTGAGAACAGCTCCCTTTAGAATCCTTCCCTGTCTCTGGCATGCACCTGTGTGAATGTTAGGGAGAGGTAAAATATGTCAAGGTTGGGAGCATGAGGTATAACTGTGGCTCAGGGTTTAAGGTGCAAGGTAAAGCATGGGATTATATTTGTGGGGTCCCATGTCAGTCAGTTCTTTCTCTGCCTTTTTACCCATTTTGGCATTTATAAGGTTTTATGCTGTGCACTTTATATTTATTGGGGTGTACACTTTGAAATGGCCGAGGCGGATAGAAACTAAAACTTCCAGTAATTCACTTCAGTGTTTTTCAGTGATACATTGTAAATATCGAATGTTGTGTCAAAAATAGAAAAGTTATATACATATATATATATATATATATATATATATATATATATGTTATTTGATCTCATTATCTGCTTGGAAGGAGAATGTAATGTTTGAGTGCATGCTGTATAATGAGTGAGATTCCAAAGTAGGATATTGTCTTTTACTTTGTCTCTGTAGTCATATTCAGAAAACTCACACTCTTATTTTTGCTCTGCCGTTGTCATTCCACTCATGTGTAAACGTGTGAAGAGAACTAATATTAAAAAGTAAAAAAGTAAAGCGGAAGGAAAACAAACATCAGGGATGAGAAGCAGGCGGAAGCCCGTAAAGCTTGGTGACCCAGGTCAACTCTCTCAGATACACATCGCTAAGAAGGGCTATAAAAGTTCAAGAGGAGGTGTCTCTGTCAAGCCAGAGAAAATAAACCCAAGCCTGACTATACAAGGACATCAGCATGGAACACACGGAGGCCCAGTCTGAGTAACAACAACAAGCAACAAGGACAAAATCTACATCCATCATTCAAGATCAGATACAGTGCATCTTACATGAAGGAACACAATTTGTCCATATAGGATTTTCTTTTGTGCACATTCTAACCACGCAGGTGCATTTATACACACATAAATTTCACTCACTGGCCTCCACACCTTAGACATGTTTGCACTGGAATTTCATTGCATGAAATGCTCACATTCTACTACATGATTGTGAGATTTTAGTTGTGACAAGAGAGTAACCTGACATTTAGTTTAGTTGTGAGTGGTCTACATAACTATATATCAGTATACTTCATGCTCGACCCAGCAAAACTAATAACCATACAGACAAGCCATAAAAAGTACCAAATAGGTATATAAAAACCATAGGAACTCCTCCTCCGGCCAGCATAAATAACCTACAACACTAGCTCTTCATCATCACTTATTGTTGTATGTACATGCTTTGGGTTTGCTGGAACATGATTGGTCGGTGCATTCATCAATCTGATAGTGATCAGTCCCATATAGGGGAGATTAATCATTAGCTCTGCAGGGGCAAATGCATGGCACGGCAGATAGTGATTATTGATGGGTTAATCCCAAGTCCATGGCTTTGCATTCAGGCAACAGCCTCAGGGTCTATAATGCAAAATTTTTTTATCGCTTTCTTATTAAGGCATTACGATTTGTTGGTAATATGCAGAATAGTAATGCTCCAGAGGGAAAATTAGGCCCATTATGGCTAATACACCATATTCATATCAATATATTTGTGCAGGTAGCTGAAGCAGACTACGAATCTGCAATTTTCAGTACACCATGAGAAGGATTAACAAATTTCCTGGTTATACAGCAGTGAAACTGATGGAAAACTAGAATCCAATCACCATCATTTCAGTTTTTTTTTTATTTAATCTTTTTTCTCTCTCCAACCTTCTTCTCTTTTTTCTCTCCCTGCTGTACATGATGTCTTGCAGAAGTGCTTTTAAAAGCCCCAGAGGGTAAATAGTGCTCGAAAAGTAAACAGAAATGAGCTGACCTTGCCAGAGTTTTGGCTCTTGACAGCAGAACTGCTTTAAGACTTCAAGCAGCAAGGGTCACAACTATAACAAATCCATTTCAATGCCAGCAACACATACATGCATACAGTGAAAAAGCAAACAAGTTCCTGCCAAAGGAAAGTAATTAATGAAAACTCCAGAGATAGAATATCAAAGAAAAGGGAAAATGATAGAGACAGTGGAAAAGATAAAAGAGAGGGTGGTCTTCTCATTGCAAAGGAGTATTACTAGTTGAGAAATGTAGGAGGAGGAGATGAAGCACTAACACCATAGAAAACAGGGTGAAAAATTCCTCACCAGTGTATTTAAAGCCGGATGTGAGTCATCTCACCTGGCATCTGTTTTGCTTTAACCTAAAAGTCAAAGTTCACGGCTCTTAGGTTCTGCAGAGCGAATCTCTACTCCAAAATGTAACCTCAGTAATTTAAATATTATACAGTTACACTCTGAACAACTGTTTAAAATGATGGCTTCTAAACCATGCATTTCCTAAATGGCCTAAATAATAAATATAATTTTATTCAACCCTATTCCACACATACAATTAACTGTTTGTCCTTAGCTTAGGACAATAATTTCTTTTTCTTTTCTTTTCTTTCCTAACAACTGTCTACATATATATATATATATATATATATATATATATATATATATATATATATATATATATAAAAAAAGAGAGGACTAAAATTACAGATAGTGAAGCACAAAAGGACAAGACAGACAAAGACACAAGATAGTTATGGGTGTGGTGTGTGCAGTTTTATGCCGCATGTGGTGTTTGTGTGGTGTGCTCTGGTGTATGTAAATGAATGTGGGGTGGTTGGTGTAACTCCCCCCCCCCCCCCCACCAGAGCCTAGGCGCCCCGGCAGCCAGACATAAAGCTGTGATGTTAACCTCTAACAGTTGCTCAGCATCAAGCAGTGGCAGCAACCAGGTGGGATCAGAGTTGGTGCTGGTGTGTTGGGCCAGTATCATGCAGCAGACCTTTACAAATGCATTGAATTTCCAGCCAGGCCCAACAGGAACCATCCAGCACAGCCATACCTCCCACATCAATGAGCACTACCTGGGTGATGATCCCACCACAACCCAGAGCCAACAGAAAACAGACCAGCCAGAAACCAGGCAGGTCACTAGCCGGTACAACTTAAGTACACCAGCAGCACAAGGAGCATATGGCACAAGGACAGGGGAAGGCGCCCTCAAGTCACCACACCTGCACCATCACCTGAGAGGAAACAGAGCAGAAAGGTGGACCATTTTCCCCCTCTAGTGAGTCAAGGTGGAGCAGTCAGATCATTGTTGGAATAATTCTGACTACCTGACACCACTTATAGCAGAAATGCATTAACTTAAACGCTAGATTCAAAGCTACATTTTGGGCTTGGAAATATCATATTTCTTTTCACATAACACTGTCATCATTTGAGGATGTGTTATAATATTGCTTAAAATAAGAACATAGGTCACAGAGTGAAGCACAAATGCCTAAAATGTCAGCAAATGGCAAAGTAATAGCTTTGACTGACAGTAAAGTATAACCTAATCAATACTTCAAAGATACATTATACTCATTTAAGTATTTTTCAGCAGTATTTTTTGGACAGTAAAATGTCACCACCTCACAAGATTTATTAGTCTACATCGAGATTTCCATCTCAAATCATATAACATAGCAAACATGGGGAAAACATGGTCTTCTTTATTTTCAGAAGCACTTCAAACTTGTGCGTTAGTCCTTGGAGGATCTTCCATTCCCAGCGCTGGATGCCCTGGATTGGGCCAAGCTAGAGTGTGGTGTGTGTCTCCTCAGGGCAGTGTTTGTCATGTTGGAGAATCTTGTTATATACTCCACGTTCCTCAGCCCAGTGATAAGTCATCGTTAAAGCTGGCTAACCTGGCAACCCGGTGATAAGGGAGCCATGTTCAATCATTACACCAGCCAATATTTCAAATTCCATATTGTTTGCCTGTGGTAGAAGTTTCCACTCTTCAGCCTACATACACACCACACACACATAAAGCTTCTTTTTCTACATCTGTCTTTGCTGCTTTGTCTGTCTGTCTCCCTGAACTGGGAGTGAGAGGATGAGTGGTGTTTGTAACCCTGTTAGAAAGGAGGAGGTAATGTTAACACAGACCAGCGCCTGTCATGCCAGCAAGACATAATGTCCTTTACTAAGGAGGAGGAAAGGGATTATTCACAAGAAAAGAAAACACTCCTCAAACTCAACTTTCTAAATATACACACAGGCTCAGAGGTAAAGGGAGTTTTATTTTCAAAAACTCTCATACAGGGAAGACCTGAAATAGATGCTGTAACAAAAATGTGATAAATGCACTTGATCTTAATTTATGATGGGTAAGTAATGAACAAAAGTCACAAACTTGAAGTAGCCCTGCTTCAAAAAAAAAAAAAAAAAAAAAAAAAAAGGAAAAGGAAAGTGCTTAAGTGCTCTGTAGTCCTGATAAAGTGAAGTAGGCTGCTTCTCTGAACTTAACACTGTGAAGATCTGTGAACATGCTCACAGCCCTTGTGTAAACATTCTTACACATAGTCCTCCCTCTGTTTAGTGGTTTTGAGGCTCCTCCATGGGAACCCTACCAATAACCACAGGCATCAGGTGGAGCCTGACCACATGTGAGTGAAAGAAAGAAGGCCCCGCATGCCCTCATGAGTATCATCCCATCAACTTGGTGTCCTTAAAAATTCTTCTGAGCTTTCTCTCTTTCTCTATGTCTAATGCATATAAAAATCATATAAAAAACAGCTTATGGATTCGGCTTGGGAAGGCAATGCTCCTGCGGCTCTGTTTATACAGCTTTAAGAGAAGGCAGTTTAGCAGGTGCATGGCACTGTAAGTACAACCGCAATCCACCGCTAAGAGGATTAAAAGCTAGGATGATATCTTTCTAGTAAATAACATTTCTCTGTAAAGAAAATACAGCAATAATGGAGCTCTGCTCATTCGTGTGGCTTCATCCTCTTTGCATTGGAAGACAAAAAGTAACTGAGAACGAAGGAGAGAATGAGTTTATGGGCTATGAAAAAAAAAAGCCTCTCAAAACTAGCCTGTGTAATAGGGTTCTCTTTGGAGGGTGTGGAACCAGCGGCAGCATGCTGGTCGATAATATTTGCCTCCTTCTACTCTGTAATCCCAAAAGCGTTGCTGAACAAGTATGCATTATAAGCATCATAAGCATTTCAAACATCTAGTAACTTCTCTGAGAGTCCCATTCATGGACAAGCTAAGCTCCTGTGCTATATTGCATTCCAAACTGGCAGGGATAGATGTGTATACCTAGGTAAATGGAGATGAATCACTGAGAATAAATTTCCATCAACAGAATGGGCTCTGGAATCATCATAGGGGCTTTCCTGTGCTGACAAGTGTTCCTCGTGCCAGAAAATGCCATGATTTATCCCTATTTAAGCTGCTGCTTGAAGTTCAGTTGTGTTGTAGCTGCCCAGACATAAGAGTGATATCGGACTCAATGGTCAAGAGTAAAGACATCTGCCTCTCACAGAAGGGCTGAGGCAAACCATATCAGACCAGGAGAACACCTGGCCAGAGTCAAACATCTGACCAATATGGAAAGTGGTTCTTCTTGGATCTCTCTGTCTTTGCTTTTAACTTCTCAGTTCCTCTGGAGCAGTAACTCATTGCAATCTGGGGGCCGTCCTCCTTTTGTGCACTTATAAAGAAAAAAAAAAAAAACACTGGATGTTTATACCTGCTAGAACCCCAGTCAAAGCCTAGGGGTGGAGTTAGTGAACTGCCCACTCTCTCCACCCTGCTCCTCCCTCTCCTAAAGGAAACAATCGGCTTGTTACGAAGGCATCAATGGCTCTCCCAGCTGGAGTCTCTCTGAGAATAGATAGGACACAATTGTGCATGGGAGTGTGTGCATGTGCACAACCAGTGTTGTGGTGAGCACTGTTCAAAACACAATCCAAGACGAAGTGGATGGGTGGGGCAATGGACTTTCTTTCCACCTCCTATCAGACAAAGCAGCAAATTCTGTTGCTGTTTTGAGTGGAGAGGGAAAGAGGGCAAAGTTCTGCCCTTGAGTGGGTATGAAGCCCTCGATCAGTGACCAAGGGGGACAAAAGGGCCTCTTATGAGCAAAGCCTCCACTTACTCTCCAACATGACTAAGTTAATCCCCTGAGCTGGCCATTTTACCATTACCACCGGAGCACTGATTTAGTGTAATTGCATTTGTAAAAGGCATGTTTCATGTTGCAGCCAGCCAGTTGTGGAACAAACCCTAAGTACAATGTCTTCGCTGTAGTTTGTAATTGAAACTGCAAGGCTAACTATGGAGACTTTTCTCCTGGGAAATGCAGGCAAAATTATTTTTAGACAAACTTTTGAAAATCTTGCTTTGCATTCTTGGCATTGAACAAAAACCAAAGCCTCCTAACTACTGCATAAATAAAAAAAAAAGTGGTGTTCCAGATTAAAGGTAAGTCCTGACATTTTGGCACAGTGATGCCAACAAATACCTGGAAATATTATTGTTAGGTTGGAAAACAACTCAGTGCATGAATTTAATGTAGTTTTTGCAATTTGTAGAAAACAAAACTGACAATGCAGTTGGGTAGCAAAGAAGGCTCACAGATTACAACAAAAAAAACAAATGAACATCCTATATGCCACTATATTTTTCTTAGAAATACAGCTGCAGTACTTTATTACGAATACTGACACAGTATCCATAGAAAGAGAAGAAGTAAGAGGAAAAGAATAACACTTACAAAAGCAATAATCTCATCAAATCCATGGAGGGCCATTACAAGACTTCAGAACCTCTGCCAGCAGGGATACAGTGTGTACCAAGAGATCAGAACTCTTCTTCTCTAGCCAAAGGGAAATATTCTAAACAGTGCTACTGGGCTTTTTTTCTGTTTCAAAGAATCCCCTAAAATTGCTGTGGAAATATCCTGAAACCCAAATGTGGTCTCATCTAACTCTGTAAGGAAACGATCACAATGAAGTGTGTAACTTTCTCTGCTAGCACCTCCTTATTCCAAAAACAACTGTACTGCATTCCCAAAGTTGTTTTCCCTTGGATCAGCTACCACTTCAAACTGTCAGTGAAATAAAACTGACATGAAAATAATAAAAAGTGAATCCACCAAGAGTAGGTGGAATCTGTTAAACCCACCATAACTTTGTCTCTGATGTTTCCTGTTAAACTAATGGAGATCTGTTACACGGTTTAAGATAGCTGATGCAATTCTTCTTTCAGTGACTGAAAATCAAAACATTGGTCCAAATGATCATGACTCATTTAACTCTAGACACTATGAAAAAAAAGCACCTCAATTTCAGAGATTAGCCAGAGTAAATCTTTGCTCATACTTGTTAACGTTCACCAGTTATTCTTCTGCATGCAGGTTGGTGCTTATTACAGATTAGCCTTGTGAAAGGGCACAACAAAGTGCAAACTTGTAGCCCTCTACCTGTCCTCTCCTTTACCTGCCAGACTGACAAAGTGCATCTCTTTTATCCCAAAGGTTTCAAAGGTTCTGTTCTCCCTGAATACAAAACAGTACTGCCTCTTGAACTTTTGATGGTGGCTGAAAAGGAAAAGAAAGTCAGAAACACCTCTCTATGAAGACATCACAGGCAGGGTTCAGGTGAAGTTCACCTGAACTCCATCCATATTCAAAGGATTTCACTTCTTCTCCTTCTCCCTCTAGCTAGCTTTACTTGTCTTGCCTTTGCCAGTGAGGTGAAAGAAAGTCCTATTCAAAGGTAGAGCTCATAAACATATTGGAAAGGCTAGCCAAAGGCTTAAAGGCCATGGTGAAATAATATTAATCAGAACCTTGTCTTCTTTCATGCTAAACAAATTATCAAAGAGAAAAGGTGCTTAAAAGAAACATGAATGGACCCTGTACATGAAATGTTTGCATTTGTCGGTACTTAGGCTGAAAGGAAAAAGGATACCATTAAATGATGTGAGGTGTTTAAGGGTCTAAGGATAAGGCATTGATTACTGGTTCTCATGTTCTTTAATCACCCTGTACTGACACTTTACCACTGCCAGAGAAGGACACCCCATTGTCTTAGAGACAGAAAACACAGAGTTTAGGGGTCCATATGCCACACTAATTGTTTATTGACTGTTCACAGCAAGGAAGAAGATAATTAGGGTCATTAACTAGTGTAACTAAGCAGACACAAGTTGTCAATTCCAGATCCCACCAGGCTCGTTCAGTATATTGTAACAAGCTGAGCAGGATAACTGGTGCTTTTCCATGGGAAAACAGCTGGAGAAAGCATGGAAACAGTTATTTTCTGTTTTCATTATTCCACAGCCTCCTCTGTTCTTCCTCCTCCTCTTCATTCCGTTTTTGTTTATTTTTCCTCCTACAGAGAAGGTCATATACTTCCCCTCATTGGGCATTGTGCACTCCCTTTTTGCCCCTGTTGTACTTGAAGTGTTGACATGAAGAGAAACATACTGCAGATGTAGATGCAAGAAAAATGTGCGGTGGGTGACAAAAAAATATACTGCATACTCACTCATATACAGATATGGTTCAAGGGGATCTAAATAATGCAGTCTAAATGAATGCTGTGAAAGTACAGCTCTTCCTTACTTACAAGTTAAATTATCATACACAATGAAATGCTCTTCAACTAAAAGTGTTCTACAAAAACTTCTCACAGGATACAAACATATATATATGTTTATATATATATATGTGTGTGTGTGTGTGAGTGTGTAAAGAAGCATAATTTGGAAAAAAAAAAGTTTCAGCACCAACTCATCAGCCTTGGACAAACCTTGGATGAACACATTCTCCTCAGTTTGTTGTTTTGGAATCCCAGAACAGAGTGCTCTGATGCCTCGATAGCTTTTAGTTAAGAGGTCAAGGGAGTCACAAAATATTTCAAGAGCAACAGTTGTCCACTGTAGTGTTTTAACTCACTCCTCTGTCCTGTTCTTGAGATGAAAAATAAATAAGTAAGTAAATAAACAATTTTCTAAATCAAATTGTAAATCTCAAGTAATAGCTGACTGATTCTTAAACGTAAGCTTGAGAAGGAATGATCAAATTTACGTACAAATACATTGCCAGCATGTGAAAGGGCCTTTTGGATTCACTTTTTCACCTTGCTGTGTCCACTGACAAGGGTTCCACTTCAAAGATAGTATAGGCACACTTTTTAATAAAACACAGAGCATGTTTGGATTTTCTCTGGTGGAATTTGTATTAAGCGGGTGTCGAGGAGGTGTTGAAAAGGTCCAAGGGAAACTGGCTTTTGTGAGGACGCCCGTGGGGTCCTGAGGCTCTGGAGCATGTGGGCAAAACCATCAGTTACTCCCAGATGTTATCAGGTCACTACAGCAGCTATGCCTCAGCTCCCGAGGGACACACAAATGCACAGCTGGGGAAGGCATTAGGACACAGAATCTGAACCACAACCAGAAGGAAAAGGCTACAGGGGATTTTCTCCTGCGTGTCAAATGTGTGCTCATGAGACTAAATATGTGGATGAGTGAGAGAACATAAGAAGTGAACAGTGATATTTGTGTGTGAATGCACGTGTGTGTGTGTGTGTTGCTACACAGACCTATAAATTCATCACTGTACACAGTCGGCTTGCTTTATACTGTCCCAAGAAAGATGACTGCTTTTAAAAAAAACACACGAAAATGACAACAGAAAAATGAGAAGACACAAACAGACTCCAGAAAGGGCATGCAAAAGTAAAATAAGACTTTTGTGAGAAAACAGAATGCTTTAATAATAAAAATATTTTTAAGACATTATAAAGAGAAAAAAAAATCTGCTTAATGTAGACCCAAAAGATCTCCTAGTTTGGGGAGTACACATAATCTTGGATTTGCAACAGCAAAGATAAATCAGTGGAAGAGAGGCCCATTGTTAGAAAGCATCAACAGAGGCATGGGGCTGCAAGCCTGGAGCACCCGTGTCAAAAGTGCTTATTTGCGGTGCCACTTGGACATGACAGGACTTCAAGGAGACAGACTTGGGGTTAGCCTGCTACAACAATAAATGTCAACCAGGACCTGCCTTTCTATGAAAGACATGCAGACATGCAAAGTAGCTCACATCAGCTACAGTTGATATACGCCATTAAGATCCATGATTCTTTATTCTATTTCCCCAAGACACCTGATCTTAACAAAAAAAAAATTCTTTTTTGGCATATTGTAACATTGTATTAATATTAATATTTTTGGCTCATAATTAGCAGCTAACACGCTAACAACAACAAAACAAAAAATCTGGTTTTCTCTGCATGGAACGAGCACTTTATTCTGGCACTGCAGGAACTTGTAACATCACACAGGTTGTATTGTTCAGCTCCTGTTGGTTAACTGAGAATGTAAATCTATACACGCTGGGCTTCTGTTTATGCTCACTCCACTTTTCATCTAACCCCGTTTTCTTCTGCCGTCCCACGACACACACACTCCATTACCCATAAGGCCACATCATTACACATAAGGCTACCTTCTTAAAGGGGCCAGGCTGGCTCACAACATTTCTTCACTGTGAGAGAACGCGCACAACATCCTGTGATGTTTCTGCGATTTAAAAACATTTTTTTAATTATATTATATATTTCTGAAAAATCTGCAAATAACTAAAACCGCGGAACTTAAACCGCGAATTGGCAAGGGATCACTGTGTGTATATATATATATATATATATATATATACACACACATAGGGCATATAGCATGTTCATATGTTTTTCTTATTGTAATCTGTGAGCCTTCTTTGGTACCCAACATTGTCAGTTTTGTTTTCTACAGATTGCAAAAACTACATTAAATATATATAACATTCTAAGAAATGATAATGACATCATTATTCATTATATTTATATTTGATTGTACAATTAGAAGGTATGTATGAATTCTATATATTAAACCAGACAAATCCATCAGCGAGGCACTGACTAAATGTTTCTAACTGTGTGTATCCCTGTTCTGTTTCTTCCATTTCCTAATTTCTTAAATAATGCTACTCATTCATAGTAGGCTTTTTCATCCATTATGGATCAATACCATATTTGATTTTGTTTGTTCTTTACGAAGTGTCAGTGTGCACAAGTCAAAGGGAAGCACCCCTTTGTTTCATCCTATTAATAAACACTAAAGCATTTAATATTTCATTTCTTCTACCAAAGGGCCTCTGAGACGTCACCGTGTTTAACACCCGATGTCTGCAAAACTCCTCACACTTTCTGTCTCTGTCACTTCCCTTTCTGTCTTTTGGGTTTGTTTGCAACCAAGCCGTCTGCATAGGACTGTTTTCTGTGACTTATTAAATAAGAGTTCATTCTCTTGAAAGCACTTCTACCCGCAGGACCGACCGTGGCTTTGACTCGACTTTGTGTACATCTATTAATAAATTAACTATTCTGTCACAATCTGAAGGAAATATTCAATTATTCACAGATTGCTATGCATAATTCCATCAACCACGTTTTAAGCAGGGCTATGAATATTTTTTTGCCATTTTACTTTGGGTAATTAAAGCAGTAAATCTCTTTGCGAGTCACACAACACTGACTATGGTTCATGTTATAACAAAAAATAAAAAATAAAAAAGGAAAACAATAAACATTTTCTGTTCTGGTTAAGTCAGCATTAATCAAAAGCTTCAGGTATGAATATCCAAACAGTGGTTTAGTTAATATCTCTTATCGGAACATAAATCACTAATTTATTAGCAATCTTTCAGCAGTGGCAGACGGGAACAGGCATGCAAGGGTGTGGGGGTGAAGGAAAGAAGCAGAAACATATTGAAAGGGTGAGGATGGAGGAGATGTTTGAGACAGCGGGTGTGAAAGAGTTCGAAAGACAAAGGAGTTTGAGTTTGTGTGTGTTTTTGTGTGCTCAATCGTGATACAGAGAGTGAGATCAGTTTACGACACTAAGTGTGTCCTCTGGCTCTTTTACACTCATCTGGGATATTGCAATAATTTGGGAAAACATGTACAGTGTGTCTCCCTCTCTGCCTCTCAGTCTAACACCTTCTTCATTTGCTCCCTCCAGATGAAGACAGTGTGCTCACAGCTCCTCTGCCATATGTCTCAGCAGAGACAAAAGTGCCTCTTAGGGTTTTCTCACAGTATTTTTCTCCAGTCACACAGTTTGCCCCTGGTCGCTGCACTAACCCAATTAACAGGAAGCCCATAGCTCCCCCAGGTCAGATAAAGACACCCCCCCCCCCCCACCTCCTCTTCTTTCCTCACACACTCACTTCCAGCACCGCACGTCTTCTTGTGCTCTCTACCACCCCTTCTGAACTTTCTGAACTTCACAAATATAACAACTGCTCACCATCCAATTTCACTGAAGTTACACAGTAAATTTCAATTGGTTATCATGATTAAGGTTTACTCATATGATACAATAGAAATTGCTCTAAGTAAGACCCCCCCCCCAAAAAAAAAGAAAAAAACAACTCGGAATTATTCAGAATTCTCTAAATATTAAATTCTATCTAAGAGAGATTTTTTGATATTTTACTTACTGTATTTTACACTTGTTTACAAAGGTAAATTCATTGCCACCTGTTGTCAAAGAGTCCAGCAGCATGTGACCAGAACACCGTAGCGTGGAAACAGATAAGACAGAGACAGAGCACAGGCCGAGAAAACAGGCTGAACTGTAAAGCCACAAACACATCAATCAACCTCCTGCCAATCCTTCCTCCTTTTCTCCTCATCTCTGATCCTCTTTCTTTGTCTCACATTCACACACTTCTATCCTGGCTGTCTCAATTAACCCATGGTTAATCTTGAGCCTCCCGTAGCAACTTCTAAAAGCGATCTGGGTAGAACGGGAGATGGTATCTGCCAGGAAGATTACAGTGCGACAGGCAGATCAAAGAGGGCCGGACTTCGGGCCCCGGCGATTAGCGGTAATTAAATAAAGTATGTCTGTTAAACTTCATTAGCAGCTGGGCGTTTGCTTCACCAGAGTGGGCACAACTCAACCATCCTTAATTAAAAGATAATCCACAGGATCGCCCCCTAATCTTCTACCAAAATATGCTCTACTCCACCCATGATCAAGGTTTTCAGTCCGTCACTACTACAGAACAGTCCGGTGGGTGGAGGTGAGCGTTAAAGCTGCCAACACTCTGAATAGCAGCCAGGCGAGTGGGTTGCTCCTCGCTCCTCTCTCTCAAAACCCCGACCTGGAGAGGAGTAAAGACGAAAAACCTGCCCCCGATAACATCAATTTAGCATGCTATTATCTCCAATGGTAGAAAACTACACTCTGGCAAAGTCTGACATAAATCTTGGAGAGCTGGGGGACATTGAATATGCATGAGCTGAAACAGATATGACACTGCTGGCACATTAATATTCTTGTCACTGGAGGTTTTCAAACTTTCAAGTCGATGACTTGAGCGAATCCAGTATGGAGTTTCCATAAAACAGGGCAAAAGAATATTATACATAATTAAAGACCTACAAGCTTCTGAACTCTGAGGGTGAAAAGAGAGAAAATGTGTTGCAGAAAATTCCATAGAATTTAGATGAATCCACAGTTTGAATAAGAGTGAAAGCATACAACTGTATGGATCAAATACATTCCCTATCAACATCAGGGTTATTGATAATCAGGGCCAAGGAGTACATGCTTGACAATGATTAAGGTAATGTAAGCATGGGAAAACTCATTATGCTACTCTTTCAAAAACTGGACACAAATACAGTTTAGCTGTCAAAGTCACTTAGAAACATGACAATAAAAGGATAGACGACTGACGGCTAGATTGTAGCTTTGTTCTGCAAATGTGCACATATTGATCCTCAAGTTGTGATAATTACATGGTTCAAAACTGACATCAATTCCATGGTTGAGTATTCCTTCCTAGTCCTCTTTGCTCATAGGTAAGTGCCCATGCCAATTGCCCTCTCTATTAAACTAACTCTACCTTTGTAATCAAGGGTCATCTTCAATCCAAGGCCATCCCTAATCTAACATTTGAGGGGATTACTCGTTCCCATTCTCTGTTTATATTTATGTCTATAAATTGTGGAGCCCACAGCAATCCAAAACAAACTGGCCTTCCTGTATTTTCCCTGCTTGCTGTTTCACAAACTGTTTACTCACCCCCTGTCAACTTCCATCCCTGCCCCCTGGCCCCTCCGCAACACCACATATAAAGCCCAAAAAAACAGAAACACACAATTAAGTGCACAAAGCAGCTGCCCCTGAGGCCCAGTTGTCCTCGCTTTAGCTCACTTACGGGAAGACACACTGTGTGACCCATCTCTACCTTATTGAATAAAGATGTGTGACCACTCTCCAAAACAACATGTTCTTATACTATTTTTCTCTGGTTTAACCATGGGGTTAAAAAAAATTATGTAGTCAGAACAGTATAATGTCCTCAAACTGATCAGACATGCTTTGAGGTTAGGCTCAGACTGTGTGAATGTCAAGCTTCCTAGAAGAGGGTGGAGAGATAGATGGCCCAGTGATTCTGCAATGGTTTCCTGGCCAAGGAGAGGGATGTAAAACCTGGTTGTAGTTCAGTGATTCAGGCTATTGTCTTTCTGGTCTATCAGAATGTCAAAATTAGATGAGACAAAGCACCAAGCACAAGCACTACAAACACTATCTATGGGAAACATTTAGTATAAAGCAGGCGTCTCCAAATCCAGTCCTCGAGGGCAGCTGTCCTGCATGTCTTAGATGTTTCCTGGCCACATCACACCTGATTCAAAGGAATGGATCACCATCAGGTTGTTATCGAGGTGTGAATCGGATGTGTTGTGGCAGGCCTATACTTGACAACATCCTTCTTTGTGTTTAAAAAATGTACTGTGGATTTAAACATCATCATCTTCAGCTTGGGTCAGAGTTAACATGCACATATTGACAGGGTTGTATAGTTGTGTGGTGTTTATGGTGCAGGCTTGCCTGAAAGCCTGCCAGAGAAAAGAATCAAGGATAAAAACTCAGTACCAATGGCACAGAGAAAAGAAAAGCAAATATGGATATTTCTTTCTAAATCATGTCACGTGTAAATCAGAAAGTGGCATTGTTGATGCATGTAATGCATCACCAATGCAAACAGCCAAACTAATTCACCAAATAACAACACCCCTTTGCGTGCATTAACTACCATTTAGTTATTGTTTTGCAGGACAGACTCTAGACCAAAGGCCTATCACGCTAAATAAAAAAATAGAAGCATAAATTATGTACATTACACATAAGCAAACTGCATAAATACAGTGCACAGCAGTAAAGGAAGTGCATAGCAACACAGTATTTAAAAGGTAGCAATCAATCACATACATGCAATACAGGAATATAAAATGAATATGAAAGACAAGTGTACGCAGTGGAATTTAAATACATTACACCAATTTCAATTGAGCTACAAAAGATCTAACCTGTCCTTGTGCTATTAAACAATACCATTCAGCTTTGCAGGTATAAACCTTTTAAACATACTAATACTATAATCACAGTTGACAAGGCCTCTAGTTTTCTTCTTCAAGGAAATAATACTGACCTCTTCATTCTACAACAAAGTTGGAACAGCTGTGACTATAGCGATGAGGTTACCCTGGTCACTGTAGCTGTAGCAGTAACAGCAAGAATACAAATAGTAGAAAAGGAGAACGGAGTGTAAAAGAGAACACTTGGTAGAGAGAAAGATTACATCCGCAGCATTGTTAAGACATAATTCATAAATTGATCCAGCTCATATAACAAAGCCAGCAAGCAGACACATAGCCTGACCTTCACCATCTCTTTTAGCAGACCAACAATAAATAAATAAAACCTTGCTTCTTTGACAGCTGCTATCCGTAAGCCTGAGCCAGCAACAGCCATGCCAAACCTCTCTTTACCACTCTTCCTTTGCTTCTTCCCTTCACCCCTCCTTCGCTTGTGTTGTTTGTGTGGAGTGTCTGTGAACCTTTGGGTTATTCATCATTTGCCATTATATATCTCTCTTTGCTCTCTCTATCTACCCCTCTACCTTTCTCCCTCCAACAGATTCATTTTGCCCTTGACAGGACCCAACCTGTGTTATGACACTGGACACCCCATGTGCAGCTACTACTGTGACACTGGATGACAGGCATTTAAAGTCTGCTTGTTCCCAGCTGGACAAAGCTTTAGATAGAAGACCCAGTCTGGCAGAGTAGGAGGTAAGAGGAGTAAGGAGGTGGTGGGGTGAGAGACAAGAGTTGTGCAAGGACAGCACAGCCTTGTCACACCATTACAACTCGCTGTTGTTGTATCATCGTCTCCCTCCTGAAGGTGTTTTTCAGCTCCAGCTGATAAAAAGCCCATGGGCAAGGTGCTTAGGTCAGGTCTTCAAACACAAGGGGTAATCCATCCCGCCTCTCTGGCTCTTCCTGGCCGACACCACTGCTCTCATTTCCCAACTCATTGCCTTAATTTGCCGGCAAGGCCAGATCCTGTTGGTGTCAGCGAGCTTAGTGAATGGGCAAATGTCACAGAGTTGCAATGGCACAGGGAATTGTCAAGCACCTTGTATCGGACATGGCAGCTGCACAGGAAGATAATAGATTAATTTCATGAGTGTCTGTGCCCTAGAGGACAATTGCTTTTTCTTTTACCAATCCCATTCTTGCAGGATTGTCACCCCAAACGGATACACACATTTGCTGTACATACAGTAAACACACTTTCTCATAAACCCACAAACCCCCATGACTTTCATTCTCTACTTTCTGAATTTACTGGCATATATTTCCCCTTTTACACAGAATAGGTTGCAAGCAAAAAAGGCCATTAAAATGAGGTTAAAGACTTTTAAAAAAGTGAGTAAAAGCAGAAGTAGAGATGAACTTCCAGCTAAACAAATGAAGGAATTTTCACTACTATCACTGCTATATGCAAAGGAACTCTTGCTCTGCTTGGCATCATACTGCAAGATAGGTACACTGCAGATGAAATCACATAACAAAATGTGTTTAAACTGGTGAAACATGTTGCAGAGATGAGTGAAGATGAAAAAGCAGTCTGCTTCTTATTGTGTATTCACGGACAAATGTTTATTCTGGTCAAAGAAACAACTGAGATGATGGGCAGCTGCTTGTCCTTTATGCAAATACATTCTCAACATGAGGCACAAAAGAGAAGTATGTACAGTATAAACCACAATTAGGTGGACTGACAGTTCCTACAATGGAAACCTTAATAAAGACATGAGAGAAAAATGAGAATGTAAATTTGTTAAATTTCATGCAAATGTGAATCTTTCTGAAAATATTTGAATACATAATTTGAATACATTCACAATACTTTTGACAAAAAACAAATAGCACAGCAGCTTAGTTCTTGGTCAGGGCAGCCTCATCTGACCTTGGTATGGCTGAAAGGCAGCCCATCATGTGTTTAGTTGAGGAAGTGCATGCCAAAGTATGGCTCTGAAGTCCTCTTTTATGCATCTCTTTCTGTTGCTATGATGATGGAGAGTCAGTTTGGTGCTTGAATGATAGGTCTGAAACCGGGCAGTTTAGCAGGCATTGAGTTTTGGCCTCACTCCACAAACCACAGCAGTGCACTCTCAATTTGCACTTCAGTAAAATCTCTTCAAGACATTAGAAAATAAATGATTTTTTTTCACTGACTGAATCACAAAGAAGAGAAGGAACAATGGAGGCATTGGGTTGTTGGAGACCTCAATTGAGACATACTACTGAAATGTATAGCATTATTATGAGGGCATGCCGGCTGTGGTCCACTCTTCTTGTAATGATCCACATAGTTAGCATTTCTGATCCTGCGACTTCCTGATAGGAGTAAATTTCTGGAATTCCTGTCCGCCTACGAATGGAAGCCATGCTAGGCAGCAGATATTAGCAACTATGAAGTCAGCACACTGCACAAAGGGGACCCAAGAGTAGGGTTACCAACCGTCCCGATTTGCCCGGGACATCCCGTTTTTTAGGTGAATTTTATTAGCCCCGTGAAGAACTGCTCCCGTCCCGCATTTCAATCATAGTCTTGACAGCATTTTTTAATGGAATGTTTATGAAGCATTTCGTCCAGTGATAGACTGCTGATTGATGACACATTCTAAACAGGGAGTTTTGATAGGCTACTATGCCCCAAAACTCAATGTTTACAAAGTATTTTGTCCAATGATAACAGACTGGTGTATGATGACACATTCTGATCAGGGAACTGTGATAGGCTACGCCGACCTGCATGTATGCGTTGCTATGGGAGACGGTTGTAATCAGTGAAGTTTACTGAGGGAAATGGATGAACCAGCTAAAAAAAGAGGCTTTGCAGCTATAACAAGGAATCAAAAAGGTCGGGTTAAAGCCACTACAGACCCTAGAAGAGCATTTTGTACTTTATGCCGCCGCGAGATATCGATTGGCCATGGTGGCGAGCACGACTTATCCCGTCATGAAGACACCGAGTGTCATAAAAAGGCTGTGCTAGCTAAAGGAGCAAGCAACATCACTTCATTCTTCGCCGCATCTACTGCTGAAATTGACAACATTTCTGCAAGCGAGGTGGCCTATATATACCACACCATGAAACACGTTCACAGCTATAACAGCGCTGACTGCACCGTGAATTTAAACGGGGCTTTATTTCAAGACTCGAGTGTCGCTAAGAAGATGCAGTTGGGAAGAACCAAAGCGGAGATGATCACCATGAATGTGTTGGGTCCAAGCACTGTGGGGAAAATAGTCTCCTATCTTTCTTCAGGTGATGGTGAGCCCCTTTATTTTTCACTCGCTAGCGATGCCTCGAACAAGGGAAACAGAAAAATGTTTCCAGTGTGTGTGAGGTACTTTTCCGCGTCGGATGGCGTAATGTCTAAGTTGTTGGATTTCTACGAAAACAACGACGAATTTGCGAATGGCATACATAAGGCTCTCCTTTCCTGTCTTGACACATATGGTCTTAATGTTGAAAACATCACCGCATATGCCGCCGACAATGCAAATGTTAACTTCAGAAAGCACCATTCTGTCTACAAATTGCTCACCAGCGTAAACGATGGCATTCTAAAAGCTAACTGCCCGGCCCATGTTGCACACAAGTTGTGTGAAACATTTTGTGTGCAACATGCATAATTAATTTCACAAAATTATCCTGAAATTAGTAGGATTGTGGTCTGGATAAGAAAACATAATCATTTCTGGCATGGGTAGGGTGGCAAGACGTCAGTCTTTTCAATGCCTTAAAATGCAGGAAATTGCATCTAAGAAAACAAAATTTTTTGGGGGAGGACCCCCCCAGACCCCCCGTCCAAAAAATGTCCCTCTTTCCAGCTTCAGGGAGTTGGCAACCCTACCCAAAAGTGGAACAAGAGACCGACTCCGGATGATTGTTCAGGTCACCTTTGGAGGTCCTAAACATTTTAAAGTCATTTAGTCACATATGGAGTTAACCATTCATAATACAGGAAAACAATTCTCACTCTCTTTAACCAAACTGAGGAACTGTCTGATTTGGGGATGATTAAACTCTTTCCAGTGTACATAAATAATAATAAATAAACCCCTACTCCACCAATTCAACACAAGTAGATTCATTCAAACCTGCCTGACTGCAGTAATAGCACCAATCTAAGAAAGTCAGTCCTGTAGCAGCCCCCACAGTAAACTTGTATGGTGGATGTTAGCATAGCTTCTTTGAATGCTAACTAGTTTCTAGACAGTCTACCAGTGTAACAGGGCCTTCACCAGGGGCACCCAACATCTGACACAGTCAGAACCAGGAAGAATGAGCAAAACAAAAGTCTATTCAGGTCTGGGTCCATGTATAGACTTGCCCACCCCCTTTTGAAATTCAAAACAGAAAGCAAGAGAGGCAGAGAGAAACTGAGTGAGAGATAAAATGAATGGATGAAAAGCAACAGAGAAGAATTTTTTAGTTGACAATGCCGTTGCACAGGACAGTAGATGACAGCCAGCTGTCATGAGTGTTGTGTTCTTCTTTTCTTTATATCTTAGGCCAATGAAGAGGTTTGTGCTTGTGTATACATTCAAGTATTCATACTTATAAGTCTGATGAATGTATGATCGTGTGCTTTCTTTTTCCTCTTTCTTTTCTTCTTTGTTAAACTTGTCACAGGAGCATCTAATTGAGCCGAATAAAAAACAAATAACTTCAAAATCAAAACTGGCCTTTGACCTTCAAACAGACTAAATAATTGGAAGCAAACAACTACTTATGTTCCACAAAGTTATCTTAATCATCAATCATTTAAATTACATGTTTTACATCTAAGTCACAGCCCCTCTACAGAGCCTTTATTCTAGTACCTTATTATTAAAATCCTCAGCAACTAGGCAACTATTGCAAGCACCCTGTTCCAATTAAATTAAATCAAATTTAAAAAAGAATTTTAAGAAAAGCAAAAGAGACTATCAACATTATATTTGAGGTTTTTACAAAATAATCTGTTAGAAAAAACATGAGCAAGAGTCTTGTATGAGCGTGTAGGTGGAGTATGTAATACTGTCCTGTGTTGTCTGGGGTGCTCTGAGGTCAAACTCAAAAGGGAGACACAACATCCTGCTTTTGGACTCACTTCTGGTCTTAAGTCACCTGAAGAGGGAGGATCACTGCTTGCCTTCACCACAGGTCTCTGACAGTTATTGCTCCTTGGCAGCCCATAAATCTGCAGCCCTGGGATGTTTGCTGAAAGGGGGATCTGGGTCAAAGGTCAGTGAGCCCTGTCCTTTGGCCCCCACACACCAGATGGCACCTCAAGGTTTCTCAGGCTGTCAAAGGGCTTTCTCTCTCTCCCTTTTTCTCTCATCCACTTTCCCTCCCAACACCCCACTTCATTCGCTAACATATTGTCACTCTGTGTTTCCTCCAATCCCACTCTTACCCATTTTTTTCCTTCTCACCCTTAGGCCCCAAGGCGGCAGGACTTTACCCCTCCTCATCATACTCTCAGAGATTTCTCTGCTTTTCTGGCAGTTCAAATTTTCAGTGCAGCATAAACAACAAGGGAAACATGAGCAGACAGTGAAAAATGGTTGTAAAATCCCCGTCAAATACCTACAGTCAGTGTTAGGCAGGCACACTGCTAGCACTGGCATTATCATCCATTAATTACACTATTTTGAAGGATTTTCCATGTTTTCTTTTTTTAACCCCTACTTCATTTCCCCTTCCTCCCTTCCATTTTGTTTAGCAAATAGCTTTTATAATCCTCATTGAAGAAATACTCTGTGTCAAAATGAATAAATTAGCTTGCTTTATTTTGGAATAAACCATTAATACAGGAATGGTTGGTAATTAATTTCCTGTAATTGCCCCACTGGGATTGGTGTCAGTTACACCCACTCCATGAAAATGCTGCATATTAGCTTAAACATGGCTTTTACTGTTCCTCTATGCGATTTGGGTACCAGCTTTGGTAAGAAGAGAGACTTTAAGGCTGGTGTAGGAATTATGAGCTGAGTGCAGAGCTATTTGATTAAGTCAGTATTTAGAGACAGGGAAATATAAACACAGTATACCACATACAGCACCTGATAAAATTAAGTCCAGCAATTATATGATACATACATCCACACACACACACACACGTATATATATATATATATATATATATATATATATATATATATATATATATATATATATATATATATATATATATATATATATATGTGTGTGTGTGTGTGTGTGTGTGTGTGTGTGTGTGTGTTTGTACACAAACACACATAAGCGTTTAATGGCTGACATACAAAAACATACTGTGCATGGGTTGTTATCAGTTCCAGTTGAGTATATAAGATGGAGTTAATACTTGAACTTAAACCTAAGCCAGAGCTTTTAGCATCACTGGTTATAGCAATAACTCTTTGTACATAACTCTTCTTTAGTTGTAATACCCACACTAGGGTGTTTAACATCTCTAATTTGTCATTTCCAGGGGACGGCTGGGAGAGCAGACTGAATTGCCTTCTCTGGGCTAAGCTCCTTATGTTCACTTGTACATATTGGAGGATTTGTGTGAGTGAACTCAGTGGGTCCAGGTAAAGTAGTCCCACTCCACTGGCTGTGTAAACAAAGGATATGAGAGAGCTGCTGCTTTGTAGCCTGTCTCAGCAAGAGTGAGTGGGTCCAACTTTGTAGTTTAAGACACTGAGGCAGCGCATTAACATCCATCTCACCAGCAGCCTGATTTAGGAGTCTTCTCCGACAGATTCTCTCTACACCCAACGTCCCCATTCAGAGAAAGAGCAAGCCTTTCCTGCAGCGTTAGGCAAGATAGCAGAATGTTAACTGGCAAGTGTGTCACCCTGGCAGAGGTTGGCACAGAGAGAATGTTACTGTTTCCCTCCTCTTGCTTTCTCACTCTTTTTCCTTCACTCTCACCATTCAGCACACATGAAAGCAGGGCATCCCCCCAGTGAGCCTGAAGGGGCATGACTTAAAAACTCAAAAACAGCCTCAGTCAGTGCCGATGTTCTCCCATTCAAGATGAAGCAGTGATAACTACAGCTAGAGGGAGGAGGGAGCAGAGGTTATGGAGCCAAAAGACATACAGATCTTAAGCCCCAAGTCAGGAAACATGGGGAAAGAGCAGGATACTGGAGTATGGGGCTACTCAAGGATCCATTGTTTTTTTTTTTCAAAATCAAAAACATGCATTTTAATAGTCAAGTTCTGTGATTATGCATATACTCACACAGACACATTTTATTGGACAAAGCTGCAGTCAACTTACATACAACTGACGTTGACTAAGAGGAGCTGCCACTGAAAGACAAGGATCTTCAATTTCTAATCAAATACACACATTTGTTGTAATTCAACTGTAAATTGTGAAAATGAGAAAGGAAAATAAGAAGTGGTAACCGCCAAAGAAAAGTACAAGAATGCATTATAGAAACCAACATGAGGTCATCTTTATAAAGAGAACCAAACTTTAAAAGGTGTCAATCAAGTGGCCATGCATCTCTGGAAGTTTCTTTTTTGTAGGACCATTATTCACAGCTGTAAAACTAACTTATATTCAAGCCATCTGCTTTTCCATTCTGCTACAAGCTGACACTCCTCAGTGACACGGTTGAAGAAGAGGACAGTGTTACTGGTTGAAAGCAAGGGAAATAATACAAACAGAAATACAAAAATTCTAAATGAAACCAGAAATGTCAGCTCAAGAGAAAATAAGCAGTTGATGACATGGCAGTCTACATGGGCTGACTCTGGGCTGAGGTAAAAAGAAAACAGAAAAATAGAATTGAACCACTTTGTTAAAATTTCTTTCCCCCTCATGGTGACACAGGTCATACAAAGACAGCACAGTTGTTAGGTACTGACTTCAGTCTTATGGTGTTACAAAAAGAGCTGCAAATCTATTCTTTCTAAATATGCACTTCACAAACACAGAGATTGATGTGGAGATAATCCATGTAAAATGTGTCTTGCTGGAAGTCTACCTTCAAACATTTAAACAGAGACACTCCATCAGGATTTGAAGTTGACAAATATGGTGAGGTCTTAAGAGAATCAATACCTTGGGTGTGGAGTGGAGGCCATCTGCCAAAGAGACTGGCACAGCTAATGTGTCTTATTCTGGACATCAAGGTTGAGTAACAAGTGTCTTGTGAAGTTTAGGATTCCTTTTTTTTTCCCCAATTCAATATTGCTGAAGTAAAGAAAACATTTCGATCTTAGGTTTCGATTTAATTTTTTTACATATCACTGACAAAGACAAAAATATAATTTGGCCAGATTCTAAAAATTGAGGTTGTAGAAGTCTCATATATATTAGTTTTGAATGACCTCAGAACAATCTTGGGAACTCTCCTGAAAGTCTGAAACAAATAAATTCATCATGGTGGGAATCGAGATAAGGAAACAGAGAGCGATAGCAAGAGGAGTGGTGTGAGATCTCTAAGTCATGTTAAAGCAGTGGGGTAGGGCACTGTCATGGCAATGTGTCTGAGAGGGCTTCAGCCTTTGGCTCTTTGTGCATTTTAACACACCATAAATCACGCTCCTCGCTCAGCTCTGCATTACATGAATGATATATTTTATTTACACTATAGAGGAAAACACACATGGTCCTTATTAATCATCTCCCACCTTTAATAATGAGTCAACTTCCACTCATTCATCACCACTTCCAAAGCCATGCCTGCAGAGAAGCACACAGGGGGAGGAGGAAAGAAAAACAAACATAGTCGGCTAACAAGGTAGCTGTTTGAGAAAGGAAACTCGAAATGCGATTGTCACATTCTTATTGCATTAGAAGCCAATACTGTAATGTGGTACAGCCTGATGATTTTAGCCTATGGGATTCTAGCTATTTAGTATGTCACTCTATGGAAGTAAAATACCTTGATGACATGAGAACGTTTCTGCTCCTTGACATGTTTATACAAGCTTGCTTCAGCACTATTACTCATTCTCATTTGTCTCTTAGAAGTCTCGTCTTATGATCCAGCAGAAGCATAACCACAGCCCTATGACATGGGTGTCATAGAAATCTGTCACATTTGCCAATGTGGCTGCATTACTGTCAAAGCTCATCACAATGAGGCATTTAAAATCTCAACCTTTCTCCACCCCCTCGCCCACTAGAAAAGATGTGCATTAAACGATAGCTGATTTCCTGACTTTGTTAAAATAGACTTAACCTAACGTTTAGCAGTCAAAAAATATAAAGTACACCATTTCATAGATATTTATTGTGCTTGAAAGAAACATTCTTTTACAAGTGGCATTAAAAGTTGTCCTTTAATATGATGAGGATTTTTAGAGCTCCAAGTCAGAATAGAGAGGGTGAGGAAGCTATTTTAATACGTTCCCCAATGTAGGAAATATAATACAACAATGAGATAACAACTGACAAAAGCCAACTTAACTAAATCTGTATGTGAAGGAAAATAAAATACTTGCCATGTGAACAGCTGGAGTGTTGCTATGGAGTGTCAATACAATGTTTGTAGCTAATGGAGGATTGTTTGGTGATCTTTGATGACTGCTGACATGATGCTCTTCTAGAGGTAAAACCAGAAGCAGACATCAAGTCATTTAAATGACATCAACTTTCACAAGCTAAAAAAACAAAATGTGACAATCATACACAGCCAGACTGACAGCTTGTTCCCATCCTCAGGTGCATTTTGCTGTATTGTCAGTCAATACCAACTAAAAGATCATCAGCATGTGTGTATTTTCTGCTATTTATCCAACACACACACACACAACACACACACACACACACACACATATATATATATATATATATATATATATATATATATATATATATACAGTGATCCCTTATTTTTCGCGGTTAATGGGGACCGGCGCCCCCCAGCGAAAATTAAAATCTGCGAACTGGAGCCGGAGCCCCCGAGCCTAAATAACGTGTTTAAAACATGTTTAAAAACCGCAAAAAAAAGTAGTGAGGCACTGCAGCAAAGCAAGACAAAGGCTCAACTGTGGTCTCTCTGTTACCTTCACAGCCTCTGGTCTCCGAACCGTAGTAAAGAAACCGCTGGTATTGTGCTATTTTTGGCTCGTAATTAGCGCCTAACATGCTAACAACAACAAAATAAATAGTCCGGTTTTCTCTGCATGGAACGGGCACTTTATTCTGGCACTGCAGGAACTTGTAATATCACACAGGTTGTATTGTTTGGCTCCTAACGGTTAATACAGAATGTAAATCTATACACGCTGGGCTGCTGTTTATGCTCACTCCACTTTTCATCTAACCCTGTTTTCATTCTGCTGTCCCACGACACACACACTACATTACCCACAAGGTACAGCCAGCCTGGCCCCTTCTTACAGGGGCCAGGCTGGCTCACAACATTTCTTCACTGTGAGAGAATGCGCACAACATCCTGTGATGTTTCCGCAATTTTTTCTTGATTTTTTTTTAATATTATATATTTCTGAAAAATCTGCGAATAACTAAAACAGCAGAACTTAAAGCGCGAATTGGCGAGGGGTCACTGTATATATATATATATATATATATATATATATATATATATATATATATATATATATACATATATACATATATACATATATATATATATTAGGGCTGGGCAACGATAAAAAAATTTTATTCGCAATTAATCGCATTGTATACGCAAAATCAAATAATGAATTAAAAAGTAGTGTAAAATGCACTTTTATTTAAATCTTCTGCTGCCATATGAACTAAAGTGCCATAACATTTGTTGTTCTTATCTTAAAAAAAAAAAAAAAAGTAAAATAAAGCTTATTGCCACTGCCAGGGCATTAATGTCATCTTGTTTTCATTAAAAAAAAAGTCTACAAACAAAATCCAACAATCCAATTGTGGCTCAGCACAATCAGAACATTAAAACAGGCAATTTCTGAGGTAACAGCAGGAAACTTTTAATGGGAAGTTCAACTTGGCAGTCGTTTCTGTTGAATCCTTCGTCTGGGAGAACTTTAAAATGAAAATATCCATGTTAAAGTTCACTAACAATCCGTGTATCTTTCGTTCTTTTCATTTTCAATTGCAGGGCTTAAGGTAAAAAAAAATCCTGAGCCTGAACTTTTTTCCAGGGGTGCAGTAGATCCAACATTTTAGGCAATTTGGCAAACAACTTTTTGACATTGTGCTTAGTAATGCACAAGATGACCTTCAATTTAAATGTGAATTTTAAAAAGTAAAGGTTATTAAGTTATAAATGAAGACATGTGAAAATCAGTCAAGCCAATTAATCTAATTCATTTAGCAACCATTTAATTCAGTAAAGGGCAATTTGTACAAAAAAAAAAAAAATCCAACTTTTCTATTATTTTTGTTCAAAAGAATGGTAAACTAAGTTATAGGAAATACATTCCATTTGGTCTTGACTCCTCTCCTCTTTCACATATTTGTAGAGGCAGTTATGTTATTAGATGTTATTCCTCTGGATGCATCATCATCAAAAAATTGAACCGTTACATTCAGTATTTTTTCCATGTTTTGGGTGGTTGCTTCATCAACATTCAGAGAAAACATACATCCATGGAGCTGATCACACAGACAAGGCAAGTTTAGTTGTATAGCACATTTCGTGTAATTCAAGATGCTTTATATAAAAAATGGACGTTTCTTGAACTCTGGTGCTATGTCATGTGGGTTCATCTAACTGGCATGCTGATTAGAAACGGTCAGTTTTTTTAAAGCGTTTTTATCAACCGCTACTTTTTTTAACACAGATGTATGAGCGGTTGAGCGATCGTAAATGATAAATAATGTTCCGCAATAAACAAGCACAAATGTATTTTCAAGTCACTAATAGATGCGTCATCAGGGCCGTTACGTCCGCTGTGGCTGTTGCTTCTGGTTAACGGCTTGCGTATTGGAGCGCGCGGACAGCTGCTTTATGGCCGCAAGTTGCATTGACTAGCTTGCTGGAGCACAACACACAAAAACAGGTACCAGGCTCCCGAAGCTTCTGGCACCCAAACGGCTAACAGTCTCAGCCCTTATCCTCTATCATGCCCAGCGCCACTTGTTGCTTCCATTCAAACAACCACTGGCTCACCTCGGATGTGTTTGTGTGTGTTTTTCTTTCCTGAATCATAGCGAAACTCCGGAGATCCGACATGGAGCCGGAATACTTTAAGCCCTGCAATTGGCAATCAAAAATTAAAAAAGGAAAAAGGGACGTTTTATTTTGTTTTTTGCTTTTTAATCTAACACAGAAAACGAAAAAATGCCTGGATTTTTGTATTTCAATTTAAGACTTGGATCAAAAATACGAAATAAAAAAATGGGCCACGGGACCGAATTTGTTTTTAATATTTAATTTGTCCGGTTTACGTGACCCGGAAGTGGCTTTGTGCGCGGACGTTCCGGTAGCATGGCGGCGCTAGAATCAAATACTAGTTTGATCAAGGACTTAATCAGCAGCCGTTTGACCCACGCTGAAATTTCCTGCACGTTGCAGCAGATGAGTATCCTGTAGTGATGGTGAGATGAAGCCTCATGAGGCATCGAACCATTTGAGCCAATCAGTTCCAGAAAGAGTTCATTACTAGAAGATTCATCTGCACACGACACCACCTACTGGCCGAGTGTATAATCACAGGCAGCTGGATCTCAACCACAGCTGTTGCTAGAACATCTAGCAACTATTGTCGAATGACCCTGAGAGATCGTTGGAATCAGCTCAGCTTCTAATCAATAATCACTATTAACTCTGTGTGTTAAAGGAGAGACGGATGTGACATGAGGAGGTACATAGGCTGAGTGGAGTCACTGTGTACTCAGGGGAATAAAAACAACCCATATGTTTATCAAAACAGGAGTAGGAGATAGCAGCCGCGGGTGAGGTAATGTAAGCACGAGCCGGTAACTAGTCTAAACAAGTGAAGTAACAGAAGGAGAGGTGATTTACGTGATTTGTAAGCAATTCCTAATCAATGAAATGTATGAAATGTGGGTGTGATCAGAAACAAAATGTATTAGTAATTTTTAATTTTTAACATAGTGTATGTTAAAGGGGAAAACTTATTTTTGTTGGGTCAAAAACGGACAGAGACAGAGCGGAGCGCATGTTCCTCTCTGGAATGTCAACAGGGCAGGAGAGAGGGCGTAAGTGTAAACATAAGTGACTTCGCCATACACAACACTGGGCCAGGTGTCTGGGTCAAATGACGATGTCATCCGCTCAGCTCAGAAGTGGCCTTGGCAGAAGTGGCAGAGTCTCTGCTGCAGACGGCAGATCATTTACTGAATTCTGTTATTAAACACGAACCAATGAATCAATCAGTTAATGTAACGTTGGAACATACATTGATAAGTAGATCGTTAGAAAAAGGGTTAGCGTTAGCTGATAAGCTTTAGCTTAACGGGCTGTATAGCCAAGTAAACAAGGTGACCTTGCGAGGCTTGTGTGTGCCATGATGTCATGATGATTAAGGTGAACGCCCCTGCCAAAGCTGTAAACATGTGAAGTCATTGTGGGATGTGTGTTATGCATGATTATGTAAAATTATGCACGCCTCTGTATATGTGAATAACCAATCAGAAGTGTCATGTGAGTTTGAGGGAAATTATGTATGCATATGCAAAGGTGAGAGAACCAATCAGATGAAGGCTGGTGCAGGGCGAGCAAGGAGAGAGAGAGCACATAAAAAGAGAAGGCAGAAGGACTCGGGGTGGATTCCTGGAGCGATTTTCAGACGAAGAAGGACTAGCTGAAACCTGGACGAGCAACCCCCATCTGGAGGATTAACTGGAAGGAATTACTTCAAGAAAAGAAGACAGAAAGACGCTTGGAACAGGATCTACGAATTTTTCCCAATTCTTGAAGGAATAATTGGAGCCTTTTTGGTTAGCCTAGCTCACCGCTAGCAAGGAGGAGGGGCCGAATCAGCATACCGGCCGGCCTGATCGTTTGAGCTCTCTCTCTCTCCCTCCCTGCCAGCGGCCTTGAAAACGCATGATGGCCACGTGTGTCTCTCAGCCTGTCCTTGACCAACCAGATGAACTGATCAGTAAGCCACAGCTTTAATCTGCCTTTTTAGAATTATAAATTGTATAACCAATCAATGCTGTTGCTTAACCTTGCTAATCTGCTTTAATAAATATAAAAACTGTCATAAGACGTCGTTGTGGACATTATATCTGTATTCAGAATTTTGAAGACTTGTTTATGCCTCTGCACTAACACACAGGTTCTTATGGGTTATTTTAGCCACATTTTTGTCAAATTGTCCCTGAGGCTCGCTGTCCGAGCCGCTAAAGTTTCCTAGCCTGTAACAAGAGCCCAGATCGTGAGAGAAGAGCTGCCGTTAACAGACGTGACCGATAGCTGGACTTCGAGCCACCCGGCTATTCCTCTGAAGGACAGTTATTGGAGTGAGCGGGGCATACGTTTGGAAGTAGGCAGTGAGAGCTAGGCGTATCTTCTCGACACCAGCTTAAATAAGTTGAGGAAATCTAGTGAGAAACCTCTCCTAGACCGCAACTTCTTACCCGTAGGATGGAGAGCTGGTCCCGGTGACAGACTCTGCTAGTCAGAGACTGAACCAAAACTGGGGGATTTTACACTATCAATTAGTTGCTAGATGTTCTCCCAGCTGAATCTTTTTAAGATTTTCTTGCTTTTTCCGCCATTTGTTGCTCCTGTTCCAAATTTTTTGACACCTGTAGCGTTAAATTTGAAATGAGCTTATTTTGTGTACAAGTGTACAGTGTTTTTGATTTTATTTAAGAAAAAAAACGTCCAGGGTGTCTGCCTGTCGGTCAACCTATACACACACACACACACAAATATATGTATGTATATATACATATACATATATATATATATATATATATATATATATATATATATATATATATATATATATATATATATATATATATATATATATACATATATACACACACACACACACACACACACCTGTTCATACCTGTTCATTAAATATGCTGCAAGGATCTCTGAAGCTGTATAAATGAGTTATAGAAAGGGAGAACAACAGTTTACTTTGCTTCTATATGATTTTGATTATTCTGTAATGGTTTAGACTAGGCGTATTTCTGTGCTCAATGATCCAAGAAAATGGATATTGGAACATAATAATATAAACTTTTGAGAGAAGTGAAGATATCATAAATTGGGTAGGAAAATGTCTGTTATACGAATGAACAAAGGGTCCTTTTAATTTTTGTAAAAGAGGGTGAGGTAAAAGAGGAACTACCATATTTGGTATCAAGCAATTGCTCCCACTCCCATTAAAGGTAAAATAATCTAAACGTATGTGACCCATTATAATACTGTTTAAAATCACTGTGCAGTGTGTTTCACATTTACATCACTGAGGGCTGTTGTCCTGCACGTTTGAAATATTTCCCTGCCCCAAAACACTAGATTAAAATGACTGGTGTTTTGGAGCAGTGAAACATCTAAAGCATGCAGGGCAGCAGTCCTCAAGGACCTGGACTGAGAACACTGTGCCATATAATATGTACACAAGATAAAAGTACACAACGTTCAAAACAAAATAACTCTACAAGCAAAAGCTAGTATTTAGCAAGACTTCTCTTTGAAGCAAGTACAGATGTAACTCTTTGGAGATTAATTAACATAGCACTGTATCAGCTAAAGTATATTCAGTAAATTAAGTCATTTGGTCTGTAAATCTAGAAGATTTTGGATGAAATGCTGAGTTTAAAAAAATGTGTCAGTTGCTATCCTAACATCCTGCATATCTTTTCTAAAACGTCAAGACGGTTCCATCCACATGAAAACTTATCTTTTTGGCAAAAATCACATGCTTACCTCTTGGTGATTCAATAAATTGCAGTTAACAAATATTTAGTCTTTTGGTCTTTTCCCTTCCTTTTCCCTGACATTTTCACTCCTTTTTCAAACCAATAAAATATCAAAATCTATGATCCCATAATCCTATTAATAAAGCTCTCTTGTCAATGTTCCATTTATTTTCCCACTAATCTCCTCTTCCACTTTGTCTGATCTCTTTGTCTTTCTCCCTCTCTCACACCTTGGATCTCCCTATGTCCTTTGGCTGACCTGAGTGAACATTTTCCCCTTTGCAAGCTTGAGAGAAATTCAGATTGATGCCAGATAAAATACCTTTCGAGAATTTAACATGTGACAAGGTAGTTGATGGCATGGTCAGTGGTGGTTGAGGCTGGCTGACCAAGCCAGGCATGCACATTTAAGTCAGTTGCAGGAGGTCCTTTACTGAGTTGCAAACTTAAAATATGCAACATATTGCAACTGTATACATGTTTAAGTGCTACTGCTTCTGAAATGTTTACATCTTTTATGAAAAAAATATAAAAATGCAAAGCAACCATTGCTTTTTTTCTTGATTTACATAAGTGCATCTAAAAATGTCATGCAAACTTCTATCAGGGAAAAAGATCAATTTACACACAGTATGTTCCATGAATAAAATATTGATTAATCTATCGAAACAATCATAAGAATTATGTTTGTCTGTTTCATCAGCTAAATGTAAATATTACACTTATTACAAATACACCATACCGTTTTACTTCCAGACCACACTTGAATAATGAACATGAGTTATACTGTTGAGGTTCTATGACCTGAGGTCTTTTGAGGTTGATTTGAGGTATACTGGAATGAAATGAGATGAAAATTAAATTAACTCCAAAAATTTCTACAAAACTCTCAAGTTAACATACAGTTACCAGCATTATTCTTTAGAGAGTAAAAACTCTTTATAGACTTTTTTTTTTGTAGTCGATAGAATCCATTCATGTATACTTTGCATGTTTAATACATTGCCATGTCTTTGCATAATAATGAAAACAATGCTAATTATAAAGATGGTTAAAATAAAAATTGCTCCATATGACATTGTTCTATTTAACATTTTGATATTCATGTGATTATTCATGTCATGTTAGTCATGTTAATAGTCCACAAAGTTGACATGTACCAGGAAGCTGGGAGTGCTTTATGTCTAGTACTATTACATTTTAGAATTGGATTTATTACAGGTTAGTTTCATTTTCAGTTATTTATATCAACATTTTCTATTCATATTGTTCTTCATGTTATTATAAGGGCATTTTCACGTGTAGTGTACACCCCAAAAGCCTCCTTGGTCAATAGCTGGTTAGTTTTAAGCAAAAATAATGTGTCAAGTTTAGGAATAATGGTTTCAGCTCAAACTGGAACACACAACAGTCAACACAATTCTGTCCTCATTTGTCTGACACTGTGGGAGAGATGAGTACAACCACAATAACAACCCCAAAACATAGCCATCTTAGAGTTTTATAGCCTTCATTATTAAAGTAATACATTTTGGGCTGTGAATCTACAAACAGGAGCTACCATATTATACAAGTAGATAGTAGAAAAAGCTGTCTTGTGTCAAATGAACATTTTCATTAAAATTATAAAATATATAAAAAGGAAAGAAAACATCTCCAATGACTATATGACTATGTTTTAATTGTCTTATGAATTATGTCTGCTGCATGTTTATATGACAACTACCTGCCATGCAATTACAAATTAAGGCTTGGATAATCACAAGAGGCATGAGAGCTGAGCAATGCGTTAACACAGGTCTAAAGCAAACAACTATGTGAGGAAAAACGTATTTGTTTTTGAATGTTGTACAACTTTTGTTAATATACTAGGTATTTTTTAAACACAATTTCTTTCCCTTTTCTGCATTCAAATGCCAGTAAAAGCTATGCTTATAAAATCATCTATCACCAAATGATTATATCAGGGCTTTGAATGTGTTTGTCATGTAAACCCCTGACATCATGTTCAGGCTGATAAAAAAAAGTATCTAAATCGATCAGGTATTTATTTTTTCTAATCAAATGCAATGAGAGATTACAGTCCCAGCGGCTGCATAAACTACACATATGAATCTGAACCACAGGAATGCATAGACATTTATTTTCATATCTCAAAGACCCAAAGAATTACAATAATTGAAGGAAACATTTTGACTTGTTAAACTCTCCAGTGGACCGAGGATTGGAAGCATGCTGGACAATAAAACCAAAGCAATGATGGAGTAAGTGAAAAGTTTAATGTGGCTCTCTCTCAGCTGGATAATGTCTCATGACCGATGAAACATTTCCCAGTGGTTCACATGGCTCTCTGTCAGCGATGATGTAAAAGCCCTAAAGGCAGGGACCTGGCTCTGCCCTTTAAACTGGCGCCTTACTCTTTCAATTTGGGACTCAATGTAAAACACAGAAAGTAAGAGTAGCATAGAGTGAACACAAATGTATGCACTAAGTTTGACTGTTCTTGTAAACTTGGAAGAGAGCAAATTAAGGACATCTTAAAAAGTGTGTTAATCTTAATTTATGTAAATGCATACTGTAGAATGAAGAATTATCACTTTCAATTACCAAGGTATGTCTTTTAAATATTTATCAAAATTCTTAACAAAATTTCTAAGTCACATGTTTTCTAAAAAGTAGCAATGATGTAACTGAGATAAAAAAAAAAAATCATCCTCCACAATGAATATGAGGATTGAGAATAAGATTATGAGAACATGACTTTAGGTACATGTTTTATAGAATGAGTGTAAATGTAAAGTATGGTTTCTTTTTCTTGTGATCATGAGATTTATGTCATTGACAATACATGACACACATGGCCCACACGGCAAATTGGAAAGTGTATGTTTTACACTTTCATAAAGTAAAGTTTACACCAAACTCATCATTTGGGTCCAAATTCCCAGTGTTGAAAACACACTGGACATTGGAGTTAAATAAAAACACTGGAATAGTGTATAATTCTTACACTATGAGTATAAATGAACGGTTTTACAGATATCATTTGACTTTCCAGTTTGACAGAGAATGAAAAGTAATCTGACAGTGTCTAATATATACACCATACGGAGTACAATGTACCGTGGAAAGGAGAGTTTGTTCATCACCAAAACAGAGTGAATTCTAGCTTGAAAGACTTGATCTTTGACACTTGTATCAGTGTGTACTATAGCTTTAAAAACAACTTATTCATTTATGCACTCTTAGGATACAATTTAAAATTAAATCTTACTTTAAAGATAATTTACACATGGACAGGCAAACAAGTTAAAGTCCAAGTAGAATTTATTTTAAAGCAGGTTAACACGTGTTAAAACAGCATTATATCAAAGAATTGCATGTATACAGCAACTTGAGGAAACAAATGACATCCTTCATATAAAAATTTTAACCATTTCCAGAATTGCATAAACATTTAGCACTGGGCTGCACCTCAGTCATTATCTATTGTTAACAAATACACCCCCAGTTAGCAAAATGTTAGCACATAATGTGCTTTGAAAAGTTAATCAAAGGCTGAAATTGAAGACTTAGCCTAGCCAATGAGTTGACGATCCACAACAATGTAGTAGTCATCGATGCTGTGACGTGATATTCTAGCTGCTAAAATGTAGGGCTGCCTCCCCTGGACTGAGCTTGTTGTCTCTTGAAGGTTGCGGCATGACTATGGGGGAAAAAAAAAGGAACAAAAATAAAATAGACAACAGCATAACACACACACACACACTTCACTCAAGGTTGGAGCCACTTGCTTTGTGAAACTGGGCAACATGGCTCAGAGCTTCTCGAACAATGATCTTCACATCCCTCTTCTTCCCACTGGGTGGTGGAGGCAGGAGGTACACCAACAGCAACAGTGCTGCCATGTCACTGTCCCAGGCAGACTCTAAAAGATTCCAATTAAACACCATCAGATATGAAATTCATAAATGCTCTATAAAAAAAAACAAAAAACAAAAAAAACACGACGTTTGCAAAAAAAATGTTTCATTTAACTAATTCGTTTCCAACATTCTGCACATTTTTAAAACAGTACATGAAAGCTAGGACGAACCTGATGATTCTTCATTTTCCTCTGGGTTCTCCTCAGCAGACTGAAGGAGAGACACCAGCATCGGTGTTCTTGTGAGGTTGTTGGCTTCTTTGATGACTTTCTGCCTCAGAGAGGATCTGTCATGGTTTGCAGTGGCTGAGGAAGGACCAGTGATGTTACGAGAGTGCCGAGGCTCCAAAGCGTGTATTGAGAAATGGAGAAATGGAGAAGTGTCCGCGTGACTGCTTCAGGAAGTGGTTCAGATCTTGTCGCGGGGTTTGACAGCTTTATAAACGCCACAGGCTCCATTCAAAATGTGGGTGTTTGTAGGCGAGTTGCGGTCAGTTCAGAGTCTGGATAGAGTTTGGATAGCTTGGATACTAGAATTTGGATAGCGTTTATATAGTTTGTGGTAGATCAGTATATAGTTTGTACATGATGGCACTAACATTTTTATGCAGCCCAGCATCCTCTGTGCCATGTGAAAGGGTGTTCTCCAAGGCTGGAGAGATTGTGTCTAAAAAAGGAATCGGTTAAAACCAAAAACTGTGGAAAAATTGCTATTTCTGAATAAATATACATAAAATCACCACTTCAATGGTCATCATTGTCCAAGTTGCAGAAGGATATTCAGCGCGCCCCCTCCGTAGTTCCACAAACACTTTTACTGTTCTCTGCCCGAATAAGCTCAGGTACCCCGGTAGCGCAGTGGTTAGGGCAGGCGGCCCATGCACAGAGACTACAGTCCTCGTGTGGCTGATCGCGAGTTCAACTCCCGGCTCGTTGACCCTTTTGACATGTGTCTTCCCCGTTCTATGATACTACATTTAACAGAGATTACATTCAGCCCTATCTCAAACTGCACGACTAGATCGCTGAGTTCAAAAGTTCGCAGCCCACAAGTAATGCTCTCACACTGTACAGCCCGATGCTCTGATGCGACTTGACTGCTTACACTATGCGATACCTTCACGAGGAGCGACCAGGATTTCAAACAAGTTTGATTTTCTTGCGAGCACACGACTTGTGATCGAGGGCTCGTCGGGAGGTGTTAATCTCTCGTCGTTACCCCACGTATACTGCACAAAGCACGACCCACGATAGGTGCGAAATTCGGCCCGATCCAAAAAATACTCGCACGACTGGAAAATCGGCTCAAAACGAGCTGACACTCACACAGTGTATGCCCGTCTTAATGGACCCACAGAGAACAAGGGAAAATGACAAGACTTAAATACACAGAGGAACAAACGAGAGGCAGGTGCAGGGAATCAGGGTAACGAGAGGAAGGAAGCAAAGCAGAAAACAATGGAGACAAGACAGACCTTTCAAAGTAAAAACAGGAACCACTAAAGACAGGGAGAGACGCCAACTTGACAGACACAGATACACACAGGGCTACCATGGCCAACCCAGGCCATGATAAGATCCCCACTTTTCCATTAGTTTTCATGAGATTTCCTCTCCAAACATCATTTTGAAATCTTGTAACACCTTAAAGAAAGAAACAAAACCAAACAAAGTTAAACTATAAGTTACACGGGCCGCCCTGGTGGCGCAGTGGTTAGGGCAGGCGGCTCATATACAGAGGCTACAGTCCTCGTGCGGCTGGTCGCGAGTTCGACTCCCGGCTCAGCGACTCTTTCCCGCATGTCTTCCCCATTCTCTCTGCCCCCCTTCCTGTCTCTCTCCACTTTGAATAAAGGCCACTAGTGCCAAAAAAAATCTTTAAAAAAAAAAAATAAATAAATAAATAAATAAATAAACTATAAGTTACACAGAACATCAAAGCAGGAGAAAACATGACAAGCTACAATGAGTTGAGGTTAACCCAGCTAGCCACTATTACTGATGTGACCTTAAGTCGGTAAATTAAAAAGGAACTGCCAAACTTGACTGGGGTGTTCACATGCGTGCATGTCAGAATTAAGAAAAGGGAGATGCCTTGCTAAATTAATTAATGTGTCAAAGCAGCTGTGAAGAACAAAAACTATTTTAGAGCAAAGCCTTTATCTTAAGACTTTATGTTCAAAGTGGACTCACCAGGCCTTTTGTATCAAGGAATCTTGGGAACATGCTGATGAGGGTATCACACTTCTCAGAATCATGAATCAGTGCTTGTCTGTGCTGAGATGTTTGTTCCATTTTCAAGAAGATCTGCCTTTCGTCTGTGGTGTGCTTCAGAAGTGAAATGGCCTCTCTGTACTGGTCACCCTCCAACTGATGCTCTGCAGTCACAGACCTTGCAAACTGTGGTCCTCTCTTGCTTGAAGAATCCCTACTGGCGCCACTGTTCTTCTTGCTGCCACTGCTGAGTTCATGCTGCATGTTTTATAATTTTCAAGCAATGTAGCCTTCATTACTTTTAGAATCATAGAAGGTTGCCAGAAATAAAAATTGAATCATTATATCACCATGATACCTCTTTAAAACTTTTTACTCAACAGATATACTTCCACATCTTTCTTCAGAGAATGGATCTTTCAGACAAGGGAACAGGGTAACAATCCCCAATGCATAATGTGTCCTTACATCCATCGGTGGAGCAGTCCTTAAGAAGATTTTTAGATTAGACTTTGATAAAGATTATTTTCCATGGCCTGACATTTTTGTGTAGCTGATTATCCTGTCTTTACAAGCCTAACAAAAACAAGTTACCCATGCTGCTCGATCACTGCTGCAACAACCATGTTGACCAGTTTTCACCGTAATGGGTCTTTAACCTCTCCTGTTTGTATTCTTGAGTATCTTATCTCTTCCTGGCTTAGCATCCAGGAGTGTTTTGACAAGCTTAAAAGTATGAAACATCCAAAGTTATTGAAGTACAGATTTATTCAGGCATCCAAACACATCTCTCAATCCATTCACAATTTTTCAGTTTGCAGCTAATATATACCTAACTGTATTAAAATCAGAATGTAATGTTGAATTTGCAAGGTAAAATTGTGAAATGAAATGGTTGTGTCTCACACAGAGTTTAGACTGGCCCCCCTCCATTCATCAACTATTTTCCACAAAATAGAATCAAGTAATTTTATGTAAATAACGTGAAAATATAACCTCTTTGGCCTGAAAGGATATATCATCACTTGACTCTCTACTTGGGGACATCATCCAGGTGTCATCTATACATCGCCATTTAGGGGACACGAACGAAAACTCACTGTCTGACGGACGTGATGACACAGAAAGAGTGTCTGTGCAGGAGGACTCTACCGGAGAGTCCAAGGAGAAAGCAGCAATTCAAAGAAATAGAATGAAAGAATAATTTTGTCTGTGATTTTATTCAAGCATGAAAAAAGAAAGGAAAAACAAAACCTTCTGTACTGTACAACAATAACAGTTTTAGCTGTATTAAATAAAATAGGCCTAATTTTATTGTGCTACTGTTACCCTCAACAGAAGAAGCATCAATGAGGGTCCAGACAATGTTGGATTTCTCCTTCAGAATTTAAGTGAAGACATCTTCATCCACTTCTGTCCCAGTTTCATCCACAATATATACATTTGTTTCTTCAGGGATGTCAAACTTCTGCTTGGCTGTAAAAAGCACATGCATTTTTGGAGAGTAATATATTTTTCAAATATAGAATTCTGTAATTTCTTCACTAATATTCCTACAAATGTACTTCTATGAAAAAAAGGTGAACTTAAAAAAAAAGTAGTTCTTAAGCAGGTCAACTTGAAAAAAAAAATACCTGCAATCAAAAATGTTGAATACGAGGCTCCATTAAGTTTGATGTAACGTTTCTTTCCTGCATATTGAACTTGAAAGAGCATTGTCACACATATCAGTGAAAAAAAAAAAACATTATTACAGTAAGGTTTAGGATTCAATATTATATTTTTAGTTAATGATATTTGCTCAGGGGTCATGCTCTGGATTTCTGTAAAGTGCCTAGAGACAAGTGACATTGTAACAGACGCTATACAAATAAAATTGAATTGAATTGAATTGAGGTGATCATGCTAACATCAGGTTAACGTCGTCACCAAACAAGCAGGGCAAAACTGTTGTGGGTTTTGAACAGTCACTTGTTCATAGGATGTAAAAAGCACCCAACTTGTAATCAATAAAGATGGGAATGCTATTCAGCAGCCGGTGCTAGATGTCGTGAGAAACTGGAGGGGGAGCGGGAGAAAAGGACAAACACAAGCGAATACAACACCAAAGGGAACAGAGAGTGCAGTTTTTGAAAAAAAAAAAAAAAAAAAAACAGTGGGAATAGTGACACTGTCTAACTGTCTCCTCAGTTAAAAAAAAAGAAAAGAAAAAATTCAACTAGCATCAACAAGTTGGTACATCTTGCGTAAGATAACATTTAGCATGTCGAGTGGTATATTTACTTAACTGCCATCTGATGTCACTAACATTTGGTCACATTCAAATGTATGAAAATTACTACTAATGTACTTATCTGTACTTAACCCGCCAAAAAATAACCGTCTTCTGCTTGGTTGGCGCATGCGCATTCAGAGTACATTGCAACAGACATGCAACGACGTGCCCACGAAAGCTACGTAAAATGTGAACCGTGGAGACTCAGTTTCAAATATACACCTGTGAGAGTGAGTGAATTTAACATAAACTCTTCACCAACACTGCAGAAATAACTGACACCAATCGGTGACAGCGCTCCAACACGGGAAGTGTATTTAATTACTGATGAACTCCACAGTGTAAAAAAACAACTCTACATACTCAAACTCTGAAAAAGTAACACTTTTGCATTTGCTGTGCATGTTTTTCAAAGCAAAGTTGTGTGGCTGTCTTTATAATTTCTTTATCATCCACCTGTTCAACATCTCACATGAACTATTAATTTTGGAAAACTGGCACAGTGGATCCATCACATGTAATTGATTCGATATTATATTCATGACAAGAGAAGAGACATTGTCCTATGGCAGCCACAAAGGCTGATAGGAATGCTTTACCAGAAAATCTAATAGGCAATTTACATTTAAATTTCTACTATCCCTGTTACTGGTGGATTTAAAAGAGCAAGGGCTTGTCTCAAATGCCTTCTTGCTGTCTTTATACCACCCCTTCATCTCTTCCCTTTCTATATCACCCTTTTCAACAAAGTGTGTCCTACAAGGGCTTTTATCTTCACCTTTAAGGGGACCCAATCAATAGTAGGCTTGGCATAGATTCTATGGTGATCACACAGAGGCAAGCTGAACCCCAAACAAAGGCCAGGTCATTAAAATATCTCCAACAGAAAATTCAGAGGATCAAACTGCTACATCTGCCTCTCTGCTAACACACAGCAGAGATCAAACCTTGGGTATACAACAGAGATTCTTACAGTGGGTACCTTCCTCTAAAAACCAGAGGACTCCAACTAGGAGACTGTAAAGGCTCAAGTGTCATTTGAGCAAAAAGGAGGACTGGTCTTTAGGGTGAAAACACCAATGAAAATGTTGGGTAAAGTGAGTAGATGAGGATTTGCTCAGAACAATGAGTGGGTGGCTAGATGTACTGGAGCCTTTGTTGGCAGCCTGTGTCACAGTTCAATCAAACAAATCCCATTCCCCTTTTAATAACATGCATACTAACGATAGCAGCTCACCTCAGTCTGAGGCTTTTCAAATGAACACTGGGCTGTGTTAAAAGGATTGTGCATAGTGTAAAGCTATGACTGTGTTCTGCATAAAAAAAGATAGATAAAATTAAAATGTTAAAAAAATATTGCTGGTGGACAACTGGACTTTAAAAGAAAATAAAAAAAAATAAAAGGCAAGTTCATATGAAGGTCAAATATCATATAAATGCATATCTTTGTATGCAAGTATGTATGAATAGTTTTGCAAGGTTCATTTAATCACATATTGATTCTCCTAAATAAATGTTAACACTGAGGTAAGAGACAATACTTTTCAACAAGAACGCAAATGATCAGCCACTCATCTCACTACAATACTACTACAAAAGTTCTTATACAACTGTGGAATTAATTTTTCTGTGGACTGAGGAAGGCAAAGGAAGGCAGGGGGTGGAAAGCTATGTCTCCATAAAAATCTAACTTTACTGCATATGGAATTATACACCTTATGTGCATCATAAATGGTGGGTAATTCATCCACAGAAGTAGTAAACCACTGAAAATGGATGACATATATTCCACCTAACAATATACTTTAGCATGGGGGAAATAAATATGGTGGTGTGATTTACAAAGTACACCCATAAATTATTAGAATATTTAACAAGTTAAACACTGCATAGTATGATACACTGGAGCAGTACTGCACCGTGGCTGTCAGCTGAAAGGACCACAGTGACTATGGCACAGCATTATAAACGTCTAACGCCTTGTGGACATGCTCTCCCACAAGGAGATACTGTGCACTGTATCATCCCCATTCTTAATAAAAGACGATGGTGCCTTCTGAGCATAAGAAAAGTTATGGAAAATATCTCTCACCCAAGGACACAGAGCCAGATGTGCTAAGACTTATGGGAGCAATCATAGGTGGCCAAGGCTCTGGTGAGGGCCTTATTACGTTAGGCTGCAACCCAGCACCTTCAACTTATTAAGCTGTCAAGAGTTGCAATGATTAAAACCAAAGAAAGGTCAGTCGCAGACCTTCAGCACTGTGCAGACCCTGATATGTGCTTTTAGGCCCCATACCTAATGAAGATGTTTTACTTGATACATGCATGGGGAGACTAAAAGACATCTTTTTTTTAGCATACTCTTTTTTTAGATACCTTTATTCATCCTGGATGGCTTGTAAAAATGCCTAATAGTATTTTTTTTCTTTCTCCCACTACTCTATCCCTCTCTTATTCATGCCTTTTCTATTTTGACAGACTCTTTTAAAATTAATTTAATCCATGACAAAGAGGCAGATAATTAAGAAGAGATAGAGAGCAAAAGAAGAGGCGAATAAGTGAGGAAATCGGAAACCATACGTAACTGCTCGGTGTTTTGCACTATCCAAGTCTCTCTATTCAGCAGTTTTGCATAATATCAGCATGTGTAGGGATCAAAGGGAGTAGGTTAATAGGAAAAGGGCTGAGGGATAATTACAGAGAGGGGACAGGTCGGGGGAGCTGTGGGTCCAGGTGGGACTCGCCCTGCTAATATTCTCCAGTTATGCTGACAGCAGGGTTCCAGTGTCTGCTGTCAGAGATTAAAAAAAGAAAGAGACAGAAAAGGAAGAAAAAAACAAAAAAAAAACAATCTTAGGGTGTTTATTGAGAGCTGTCATGGGTGTCCCTCAGACACAAGGCAAAGGTGGCCACGCATGTATTTATTCTCTTGTCATAGCTGATGATGCCATCCAGGCAGCTGGAAACTGGCAGAATCAAAACTGCTGGGGGAATTGGTGGAGAGGGGAAAGAGGAAAAAGTAGACACGGTCCAGTAGAGGGGTAAGGTTCAGGGATTACAGCCCCTGGGCAGAGAATCAATCACAGCAGAGCAAGGTGGGATGATATGGAGTGTAGTGTGTGGTGTAGACGAGGATACGGGAATCATGCCGTCTTCAAGGAGTGCCACTCACTGCATGCCATTTCAATTTCAATCCTCATGGAGAGATTCATAGTGTCAGCAGTGCCATTCTCATCTTGTCTATGTCTGGACATCTCCCTGTCTCTTTCAATATACGGGTGCAATAGCTGTAAACACCTGCCTGGATAGATATACTGTAAATGTGAGTGAACCAGTGGACAAGCTATTAGTGTAGAGACCTAATTCTGGTATGCCTTTGACACCCTGTGAAATCTGTATCATTAGTAGGATGCAGGCGTGAGTCTATAAATGATGGCGAGTGGGCAGTAGGAGGGAATTAAATGAAAAGAAGGACGGCAGAGCAGCAAAAAGTGAACCAGTTCTAGTTCAAAGTGTGCCCTTGACTTCAGAGGGAAAACAAAGTTAAAGGGACTATGATAGAGACATCTGTCCATTTTGGCAGTGAATGTCAGCACAACCTGGGAGTGGCAAATTGTAAAAGACATATGTAAAACCGAAGGGTCATATAAAGTTCTGCTTGCTCTCTGAGGAGTTAACGACAGCTATTTAGATGGCTGAATTTGTAAGGATGATGAAGAGTGAGTATGGTACGGCAGTAGCCTTGGTAGAGTACTTTATTTAACAGAAATATGGAAATAGTAGCTATGATGAGGTATTCAAGAGAAAACCTGATGTAATTGCTGGTCATTAATGTGTGAAGATGATCTGAACTATGCAGGGCTCTTAATTAACAACTAAAACATTGAAAATAGCCTGTCTCTCTAATATAATCTGTTATACAAAGATATTTGATTCTTAAGAATTTGTCCTGTTATGTACGCAGTAAGTCTCTTCTACCTTACTGATATTATCAATAACAAAATTATCATTTAAAAAAATGAAAAAAAGAAAAAAAGCTTCAAGGACATTCTAGTAATATATACTGGCAGAGCCACAGGTCTGAGATCAGCCTTTCCTACAGACACCTTAACCATGGTCGTAATTACCTCAGCGACAGACCTTGCCTCAGATCTGCTCCTGGGACCAACATCCTGATCTATTCCTACCATGGCTGCTGGCAAAGACTGTTATAAACTTGCCCTCTCGTCCGAGCTGTAGCCCACCCTCCACCTCCCAACAGTTTAAGTCATGTCAGTCAGTCTAAACTCATTATCATATGTCCTCTAAACCTGAGACATCAGCGTGTGATGACTGACTGAGTCCAACATAATACTGGAGGCTAAATAAGAGCTGTCTGCATTAGAGAAACCTGTTCCAACCTCTCATCTCCCTGATGCCCTCCATGGGATCCATGCCCTAAATAGTGAAGTTTTACCTGGGGCCTTGTCTTTCCTCTTTTCCACCATACTGGTATCCCAAAAGACAACAGAAAGTTTTCAAATCTAGGCAAGAGGGTAATCATATAGTATTGGCAGATAAGGAAAATACTCTAGTCAACTTAAAAAGATTTAAATATGAGAAAATGAACATACACACAGAGATATAAAACCTGTCAACAGTTTTAAAAGCATCCTTACAAAACTAGGAGTTTAGCCGTTCTTGCTCAGAGCTTCCAGAATGCTGAGTGCACAACTGTTCAATTCAAAGATTTCTGGCAGAAAAAAAGGGACTTATACAGCCGTTAGCTGTCCCAACAAGAGCAGTGAATAACAATATACTACCAAGAGCCTGTTCTGCATCACATCTATGATGCTGCGGGTAGCAGCTCTCTGTTTAGCACTCCTCTTGATCTAGCAATACACCTTTCCTAAGGAAAAAAAAAATCTTATCTGTCTGTCTTTGTGATCAGTTACATGCTCATTATGTTGGATCCATCAACATTTTGAAAAGCTTGAACATGCTCTTTTTTCTCTAATAGTTCCCAAGATACACTCAGCTGCTGTTAAAAGCTCCAGTTACCTGAAACAAATTGCCTCAAGAAATCTGAACCTCTTACTAGTCTGCAAACGTAAAGAGAGAGACATACAAGAGCTTCAAAGCATTAAAGCACACAATACTCCTGTGTTTTCAGCTTTTATTTTTTTGAATTGTCCGCTTTAAAAAAAGATATAAATAAAGAATAAAAAAGAAACCTTGTAGTCTATGTGTGCATTCACATAGAGTTTGTGCTTTGGGCAAAACGTGTTCCACCACATCCCCCCATATTCCCGTAGTATAAAAAGCGCTTTGACACAGCGGTAAGATAGAGTTTCACAGTGTGCTTGAGTGAATGTAATATGTTAAGATGTTACCAACGTGGTTTCCATTACAGTAGAATAACAGATTCACATTTTGTTGAGATAAGCACTGAGGGGGCGTTCAGAGCATAGCCTGCTGTGTGACATACTGGGTATTTATGTCGACTGATGATGGGGGACAAATACAAAAATCAACATGGAAAGGCAAGGTCTTGTGTATGATGTATGAGGAGGAAGCCACAAATAAAGTACTGACAGGGAAAAGAGAAGCGCGTTTAGTGAATATTAACACAGAAAGAAGCCTTGAATGAACTAAATTGCAGTTTAGAATCCTGAGGCAACAACAAAATACAAAAGTACAAAAAGACCACACTGTTATGCCACACTAAATGTGGAATGTTTTCACCTTTTCTATATTTGTGACTTTCTAAAGCCCAGAAAATTGTGTATATGAATACAAATCAATAGATTTAATTTTAATAACCTTTCCTGCTTTTTCTATAATATTGGATTGGTTTGGACTGTGCAGATGAAATATCTGAGGAGCACCAGATTCACCTGGCCATGCAGTGCCATTCTATCAAAAACTGTTGCAGAAGTTTGGCAGATATGATCTGTGCTAGAGAAAGTGGCCTAATGAAACAAGCAGATGATGACAATCAAAAGCAGAAGATGACAATAGAGTGAAATCTGTAAGAATCTGGACAGTGACGTACATTTTGATGTTTTGGCACAGTACTTGAGCAAACTCTTTTGAAATACAACAGTGACTTTGAGAAAATCATTCTGGCAGTCTAGATTATAAAATTGTTATACCAACATCAGATAAATGTTGAAATTAAAAAGTCTATCAGGTGATCATATGTAACTGTACTGCAGTGCTAATATGTAACTGTATTGTTACGCTCTTCTGTCTGGTCTTCCCAAAAAGACAATGAAACAGCTTCTGCTCATTCAGACTCATGCTGCCAGAGCTGTAACAAGAACAGGAAAACTGAGCACTCCTGTTCGTAGATCCTTACTGTAGGTAACTGCATACCAGTTACCTACAGAATGGGCTTTGAAGTTCTGTTTGTTCACAAATCAGTAAACAGTATGGGGCCAGAGTACATTTCTGATCTCCCAATGGAACACAAACCAAGTAGGGCTCTGCTCTGGGTCAGTCAGCTGGTAGATGCTTGAGTTAGGAGCAAACAGTGTAAAAATGCATTAGATACAATGCTCTACACAGATGGAATAAACTTCCTGTTGGTATACAATGTGTGGCAACTCGAGCCACATTTAAAGTTAAACTGGAAACTCTTGTTTTCCTGTGTCTTTGTTTAGACTACTACTATGCTGCTCCTATCACAGCATTTTTTATTTATCTATTGTAAATTTTGTTTGAGTCCTTTATTGTCTGAATCTATTTTTTTCGATTTTATCACGCATTTTATTTACATTGTTAATCTGTTTTTAATTCATCTAATTATTTCCTTCTATTCTATTCTTAATTCCTAAGTAAAGCACATTGAGTTGCCTTTGTGTATGAAATGTCTGTACAAATAAACATGCCTTGCCTTGCTTTGCCTAATAATGCCAAATGTTTCATACTTCATGTGACATATGAATGCAAATGTGACATTTTTTTCAATATACACATTTTCATTGTTTCATATCAAATCCAATCTGCTGTCAAGGAGAGCCTTGAAAAAAAAAAAAAAAAAACAAGTAACGAGACACTATCCACATACCAAATTGCACCCCATAATCAGTAAGAAATTAAAAAAAAAAAAATTCAAAATAAGTTCAAGAGATGAAAATAAGCAAAACTATGACAGGTGCAGGTCAGGGAATAAAGATCGATTTCTTTTCTTTTTCATTTTTCTTCTTCCATTTCCAGTGAACTTCCTTACTCCTAGGTACTGCTAAAATGATTAGCTGCCAGCAATCACCCCTGCCTAAATCAGCTTTGAACTGGTCAGGGAGGACTTATCACATGATGGCCAGTCCTCATGCTGGCCTTGCACTGTGCATTGGCGGGTGAGACATGCATTACAGCTTGCATAATTCCCTAGGTTGTTGAGATGAGTTCACAGCAGCTTCCGTAGGAACCAAATTGTGGGAATTGCTGACATATAATCGTTTTAGAGGAGCACGTGTATGTGTGGAGTGTAAGACAGGGGAAGAGAAGGGAAGCAGCCTTAAAACAAATTTTACCATTTTTCTTCCCAATACCCCACCCTCAACTACTTTACTGCATAGATGCAAACTTTCATGAAAGATTCACTTACAGAGACAAACAAAAGCCATTCACGCATACACAGAGGTGAGGAAGACAGAACGAGGTCAAATGTAGAGGCAATAAAGCTGTGGTGTCCAACTGTTGATCTCATCATTTTAAACAGGCAGAAACAGCAGGAGAAGAATCTGCTGCTGTGCAGAGACCTTCCCAATTAGGATGACTCATGCACAGTGGCAGGGACCTACACACACACACACACACACACACACCTTGTCATGTCAGAGGTGACCATGGCCCATGAAACTTAGAATGAGATCATAAGGATGGAATGTTTATAGGAGAGTAGGTTATAGAAAGGAAGAGTATGATGAGAGATGCTGCTTTTGATCTTGTTTTCCTTTTTTTCCCCACCTTTATTTTAGCACACAGCTGCTCCTACAGTTGAACACGATTTGTCGACCGCAGACACCCACTCCCTGTGGGACCACTGAACTGAGCACCGACCTCACAAGCTGGGTCTGTTGGATCACTAAGGAGCATCACCACTCTGAATGTACTCGCTAACTGTCTCTTTGCCCACAGCATTTTCTCGCCCACCTCAGCTCTGAATCCTAAACACCCCTGGAGCAGCAGCCGACCGCTTTCTGCCCCCACTATCATATGCAACTTTCCCCTCTATTTCCACATTCTCTGATGATGGCACTTTTAGAGAAGCTAATACAAAGAGAAGAGACCATGGAGTTGAACGAGGGGTGACAGGAAAGAGTTGAATGCAGCAAACCAATGTTATTTCCACTTTAAAAAAACAAAACAAAAATAATCTTTATAATAATGATACTAATACAAACTGGGAGTGTAACTGCTTGAATGTTCACTGCTGTTACGTGAAACTTTTTCATCTCCGACAACATATCTCCATCCATCCATTATCTATACCCGCTTAATCCTCTGCAGGATCACGGGGATCTGCTGGAGTCTATCCCAGCTCACCTCGGGTGAAAGGCAGGGGTACACCCTGGACAGGTCGCAGTCCATCGCAGGTCCACATATAAACCAACAACCACGCACACTCACAATCACTCCCACGGGCAATTGAGAGTCACCAATTAACCTGACATGCATGTGTTTGGGCTGTAGGAGGAAGCTGGAGTACCCAGAGGAGACCCATGCATCTCCACACAGAAAGGCCCCTGCTGTAGATTGAACCAGGAACCTTCTTGCTGTGAGGCAACAGTGCGAACCACTAAGCCACTGTGCTGCCCACAACTTATCTCATTACATCAAAACATCTAATATCTGGAGGAAATGTTTTAAACTCCCTCCTAACTGTACTTTAGATTTGCTCATGACACCCCATGTCACATTGGCCTGTGTGTATCTGAATCTTGCTTTCGCCTTGTGTCTAACTAAATCTCCTTTTGAAAAGACAAATTCATAGTGGCATATCGTTGGGCCTGGGGGGGCTCAGAGTGAAGGATGTTCCTTACAGTATTTAAGCACTATTTTCACATCAGTACCACCCACCATCCTATCCTTCATTTCTTTCCATCTCACTCATGCAGCCTATCACGTGCATACACACACTTGCATGTTCCAACCTTTACACACATGAACATGTGCACACACCTGATCCTGACAATCACTGTGCCACTACAGATCTGTAGTTGGTTGAGGTCACGGCAAAATGACAGCTGTCACAGAGTCCCCATTACCCCCACACAGCAGGGAATTAAAGACAAACAAACCTGCAGCTATACCAAGAGGAAGTGAAATTGTGTGTGTGTGTTCACTGTGTATGTCCTTGTGTGCCTGTTGTAGAGTTACAGTTAGGGTAGGGAGATGCCATCATTCTTATGTTTGAAGGGAGTAATAAGGGCAGAACTCAGCTGTTTTTTCCATTTCTTTCATGTCTCTTTTCTTTTGCCAGCATGACCAGTGCTGTAAAAGTACTTCAGTAAAAGTCTAGAGTGCCATCTCCCTTTGTATGATTTAGCAGAAAGAGGATTGACAAAATATGTAATCCAACTTATTCTTTTTTTGGTTTTTTTTTCTTTTTTTAAATCATAATTTTAAGAGATTTTTATTGAGTTATCAGAAGACTACAGTTAACGGTATGTGTAACTTTCTTGGATAAGAAGACATATATGTCATTGTTCACTGTCTGCCTGAGGAAAAAATTTCTCAAATTCAGCATGACAGGCCACCAATGGGCTATCAAGAGCCTTGTTCATCTCATGTATCTTCATATCACCCAATTCCTCTGGCATTTACAACATAAATGTAATTCATATTCCCTGTATTGTGACCTCACTTTCATTGCGACTCAGTGCCAACAGAGAAGTAGCTCTGTCATTTACATGTGTTCCACTTTGTTTAACATGCAGCCCAGACAAAGTGCTACCATGGGTGTTAACCTCAGCTGGGGGTTGGTTTGGTCCACAGCTCCCTCAAGGGAGACAACTGCTCTAATGGTAATTTAAGTGTAAAATCTGGTCTCTGAGAAAAAGGTCACTGAATCTGCATAAGCCCCTTGAGTCAGGCTTAGGACCATCAGCCTTCAGGAGGACAGCAAAAGAAAGGGACAGGCTTCTCTCCATATTTCCTTCCATCTCTTTCTCACTGTCACTAAAATCCCCCTAACTTTGATTTTCAGCCTCACTCATAAGGTCCCTTGGCTCTACAGTTCCACTTGATGTTTGATCTACATCTGTGAACAACACTGAGAGATGCAATGGAAGTGAGGCCAGGGGGAGTTGGAATGAGAGCTTTAGCTGTTCTTCCTCAACTGCCCTCTGCATCGTAAAAAGGGAATCAACGCTGAGAAGATCAATACTGCATTTATGTGCACTTCCTAAAAGCATGACATAGCCACATCCATGTTCATCACACATGTCCAAATGTGCACAGCCTGCAGATAGAAGCTCCTTCACTGGATTCTCATGTAATGAATCCTGCCTGTTTGTTGGCAGATGGGAAAACTGTATCTGAAACAAAACAATGTCAGTCATCTGTGGCACGGCATATTAGAGAGGAGCTTCTACTGTAACTGTAAGTATATAAACATGTGTTGTTTTGTCTTTTTGATTAGGCTAAGTTTTCTTTCACTGTGCCGCTCTACTTCAGCTGTAATGATTCTCTGTGGGGAGCTTTTCCATCAGCAGATGGGAAAATTAGCTTAGGGCAAATTGCTTTGTGTTTCTTATCTACAAGTAAATATAAAAGCATTTTAAATAAAATGCAGTATCTGCAAATTAAACATCATACTCTAAAGCAGCATGTACCGAGACACAACCTCAGTCCCAAAAAAGTAGAGACATTGCATAAAATGTAAATAAAAACAGAATTCAAAGATTTCCAAATCTCATAAATCCATATGTCATTCCCAATATCACACAAACAACAGATGTGAAACAGATATTTTAACATTTCATGAAAAATATTAATAGTAATTTGAAGGCAGCAACACATCTAAAGAAAAGTTGGAACAGGGTGATGTTTACCATTGTATAGCATCCCCTCTTTTAACAACTGCAAACATCTAGGAAGTGAGGAGACCAACTGCTGGAGTTTTCAGAGAGGAATGTTGTCCCTTTCTTGTCTGATGCAGGATTCTTGCTGCTCAACAGTCCTGGGCCTTCGTTGCTGTTTTTATTTTGTTTGTTTCATGTGGTTCAACATTGTCTTGCTGAAATATACAAGCCTTCCTTGAAAAGGAAAAAGGCTCGATGGGAGCATATGCTGCTCTAAAAGCTCTATGCACTCTTCAGCATTGATGGTGCCTTTCCAGAAGCATTAGGTGCTCATGCCATATGAACTAATACAAATCCATACCATCACAGATGCAGACTTTTGAACTGTCCACTGATAACAAGCTGGATGATCTCTCTCCTCTTAACTCTGCTGGACACGGCATCCATAGTTTCCATAAATAAGTTAAAATTTTGCTTCATCTGACCACATAACAATTTTCTATTTTGCCTACCATTTTAGATGAGCTTTGGCTCAGAGAAGACAGCAGCGTTTCTGGATCGTGTTCACATATGGATTCTTCTTTAACTGCTTTAACTTGCATTTGTGGGTTGCACAGCAAACTGTGTTCCTGAAGTAGTAGTGTAGGGTTCCTGTTCTGGAAGTGTTCTTGATGTCCGGAAGAGAATCACTGCTGTTTTTAATACAGGGCCCACAGATCACACACATCCAGTTTGGACCTTCAGCCTTGCCCTGTGCACACAGACACCACTTCTGATTCGTTGAATTGTTTGATGATATTATGTACTATAAAAGGTGGGATCTTTAAAGTCTTTGGAATTTTACCCCAACACAGGGGGTTGAGGAACATTTTTCTGAAATTGTTCCACAGTTTAAGTGCAGTTTGTTGCAGACATGCTTCACACAGCGTCTCAACTTTTTTTTGGAATTGGGCTTTTAGATATATAAAGATTATGGCAGAAATACATCAGATCCCCCAACAGAGAGAGACATGAGAAATTAAAGTATAAAGCAAAAGGAACTATGGTTGGTATGCTGAATATGAACTTTCTTCCTTTACACGATGGAATCTTCTGTAAGAGAAAAAGCTACTCTTGAGGAACGAAGATTTTTTTTTTTAGGGCTGGCCCATTTCAATTGTTTTTCTTTTTATAAAAATACTGTCAAACCTCATTTCCTCCTCCAATGATAACTAACAAAGGAGTATTTTGAAACTATACCAGAGGTGGTCATGTCAGTCCATCCCTGGTACATTTATCCCCATGTTTAAAAACATATGGGATCACTTTGTCTTAAACATAAAAAGATCAAGATGCCCACGTTTTTAAAGGAAAACAGAGCTAACTTGGTATAGCATTAATTTTAAAAACACTTTCCTTCTTTCATGACATTTACTTTGACGCTGCTGGACATCTTTTGAAGTCCTAGCTGCTTAATATGACAGTATCCAGTGTGAAGCCCCTCTGTCTGTAAGTAATTTTAACCAAGGGATACTTATGACTTTGAGTTAAAGTTACGACCCCAATTTTTTTTTCTTCATTTTTTTAAAATCAAGATGTAGTTTAATATATATTATATTCACTTTGAATGAAAACTATTTAGTCCTCTGACCCAGCAAATCACTGTTGATATAAGGAATAAAATATAATGAAATCATATAAATACAGCTTTGGCTGCCAGTCAAATAAAGTTTAACAACGCATATTTGAGTGATTTGTGTGTCTCTGTTTTATCTTAGTACCGAGTATAATAACACTGAAAAGGATATTATTTTTCCAAAAAATTATTCAACCATCAAAGTAAATGTTTTATTAAGTCATTTGAATGAATGAATTCTCAATGATAAAATTGGGAATAAATTGGGAATAAAAATAAATGGATGTCAATCAATTTCAAAAAATATTTCCAGTAGTTTCTCACAAAATTTTGACTCATCCCTGATCAACTCGTAGTCTACTTTGCAGTCCAAAACCAACAGTTCAAAAATATAGTTTTGTTTTCCAGGATGCTTTTGGTTTCTTGAAAGCTCATCAAATATTCTAAAATAAATGAAAAATAGAAAATTAAAATGGCTTTTTACAGAAATAGACCCTGGAAAGTTAAATTATACTTGTCTTGGTTGAACAATATGGATCTTGATAAAGTTTCCATCATGAAAGCTGACTAGATGATGCCTGTTCACATGTCAAGTTTTCTATTTCCTGCTGCAGCAAAAGAACCCTAAAACATGAAGGAACAACCACCATGCTTGGTTGTTTTAAATAAGATAAGAACTTTACTGTCACTGAGCCAGCGTTCCAGCATGACAAAATTGTTTTAGTCAATGAATAAATGACTGTGATGGACTGGTGACCTGTCTACTGTGCTCCCCTGCCTTTCTCCCAAAGAGGCTGGGATAGGCTCCAACAGACCCCTTTGACCCTAAATTAGGAATAAGCGGGAATTTGTATTTCACTGTTTGATGCGGCAGACCCCAGCCTCTACAGATCTTGTGTTTAGGGCATGTTCTTGTGCAGCCATGATCAGTGCCTCTGTGTTGTCTTTCAGTCCAGCTTTTTCCAGCCATTGGAATGTTTTACCGATGTCAGCCACCTCTTCAATTTGGTACATGCCATTCAGGGGCTTGTCTGTCCATGATAACCCCTCAGGTTCCTCCTCCAAACTGGGTTTCAGTTGCCTGAGGCACTCACTTAGCAGGTCATCAGAGGGGGCCATTTTCTTGATGTATTCCTGGAGGTCTGCTGCTTCCTCCTGGATAATGGCTCTGATGCACACTAGCTGGACTTAGGGTGAAACCCTCCATGCACTGTTAAGAGTTTCCTTGTCTCGACATCAACAGCTTTCATCTCTTCCAGTGGCCAGGATATTGTACCAGCGGGACATCTGATTACTAGTAGGGAATCGGTGTTGATAGTTTGGATTTTGTTTTTCCCATTCAGCTGACCCTGCAGCCACATACATGCACACACACACACACACACATATATATATATATAACATACATTATATATTTCACCATCACCCTACCCTGGCTGGCCTCAGTTGTTACATGCAAGCTTCTGTAGGTCATCGCCTAATCATTGAATCGTTCACGGCGAAGTGTGGGGTGGGACCATTTTCGCTTAGAAAATGACCAAGTCACTGCAATCACTGCAATGCAAATTACAAATACAATTAATCGACAACGACAATGATGTATCACTTGAACAACGCCCATCCAAGGCTTGTAAAGGACGGTGGAGGCGGTTCATCTCTATCTCAGCCTAGCCAAGCCTAGCCTAGCCTCAACTCGGTGTTAGCACGGACCAGAAGGAGCTGCAGTGCACATCGATCAACACAACAAGCACATCATTTTAAGAAACAAAAAGCCTGTAATACTGGTGCCTTGATATAATGGGATATAAATTGTCCTTGTTAAGTAGTCTCCTCGATATCTCTTCTTTTATTATCGTTGTTTTTTTTTAAAGAAAAGAAAAAGGAAATGTCTGTTAGGTTATTCTCGGCCACGAACATCCAGGCCACTGAACACATCCGGGCATGCGCGGGCCATAGCAACCAGGCCAAAGGGGAAAACAAACATCACGCCGATATCGAGAATAATTGTGATAGTTTTCAATACAAAACTGTCAATGACTAATCGATTATTAATCATTAATTCTCTCCAACGATTGACAAATAATCTTCACCGAATGCCCATCCCTAATACATATATATATATATATATATATATATATATATATATATATACATATTTGGGATATATATATAAACTGCAATCAGTAATCACCAGTTTAACACTTTACTACTTTACCTGTAGCAATGCTGGCTGAATGACATCTGCAATGCATAAAAGTTAACATCTAATCTGTTTCTCTCAATTTTCAGCCAAAGATTGATAGCTTACAATTAAATGAGTGTTGAATGTTTTCTTTCATACTAACATCCTAAACATATCATGGACACCTTTTTGACGGGACTGATGGGTCAAAACAGATGACTAACAAATAAGTTAAGGAGGGAAGAGAAAAACAGAACTTGCTTAGTTATTGAAGCTGTGTTCAATACATAGGCCAAACAGACATCACAGTCTTAGCTGAACCTGAGCCATGTTACATCTGTACAATGTTAGAAAGGAGAAGCATCTGTGAAATGTTAGAAACTAGAGGCGAACCAAATCTTGAAAAAAAATTTGATTTAGCTGTCATTCCTTAGTCTTTCTTTTTAAAAAGAAGGAGCTATCACAGATTTAATCTTTTTAAAGCTGCCTTTCTGCTCTTATTTTCTTTCTGTCTGTTTCTTCTCTGTGCTGTTGTTGGCTTGACCTCTGATCTCGACCCCTGACCCTTGACCCTGAGACATCTGATCAGTCACCACTCTGGGGGAACCAAATTAATAGAAGCGTTGCTTGTTAATTGCATAAGGGGGCAGCTAAGAGATTCATCACCTCAGTCATTGCCATTGCTTTACTTTGACCCCCTCCCTTCTTCGGTTTCCCAGAGGGTGTTTGGGGGCAAGCCCAGCTGTGCTTTTCCTCCCTGTATTTGCTGTGTAATTATTCACCATCAGCCCTTATTAATCAAGTCGATGCCCTTACGTTTTAAATGGAAATTGTGAGGATTAATACAAGCATTCATTTTGTCCAGAAAACCTTGATGGCTTTAGCCCACTAATCGAATTGGAATAAAGAGGCCACAGTGATGGGTGGGACTTGATTGAATTAAGGGAGAAGGAAAAGCACACATTATACTGTACCCACCAGAACACAGTTTTGACAATATGCACACACAGACCAAAAAGTCATTGATTGATTAGATAAGCCTTAAATTCACCATGGATAAAAATATAATTTAGTGGGTGATTCTGCAGATGGTAGAAATGATACAGATTTTGTTTCATGTTTTGTTCAAATGGTAAACAGGTGAAATATCTCTGCATTGATATGTTTTTTACCTTCTTTTTTGCCATTCACTGTTACAGTAAAACTTATGTGCATGCAAACTCTCATGTGTGTAGATATGCCCCAACTAATGATGACCAAACAAACAAGAGCTCAGTCATTCAGCAATTATATACTGTCCATAAATATACCACCTCTAAAATTCATAAAGAGCCCCCTTCTTCCTGTGTGTATATTATATATATATATATATGTGTGTGTGTGTGTGTGTGTGTGGTGTTTGGTCATTATTTCTATCATTAGGTTGCACTCAATTCTTATGACTTTCAACCCCTCTTACTCACTTTGTTGCAGCTCTCAGGTCAGCTAAGACTGCTGGGATGCCAATTATCTGCCAGCTTCACTGCTGAATACATGACACTCAGCCTGCATGAAGCAATACAGCTCCACCATTCTTCACACACTAACAATGCTATGGACATTTGACACATACATGAATACCTACAAACTTCTATTCACTCTTGTAAAGTATTTTATTTAAAAAGAGACATCTTAAACTTTATACAGTATTGATTGAAATTCAAAAACCCTTAGGCGCACATGTCAACGTCCCGCCACAGATTTACTTAAAAATCCCCCCTCCATTCTGACAAATCCACCTTACCTTGTCCTTTTTACCGTTCCACCTCTCCATCATGCCTCCTTTAACCATGTCTTTAGCCCCTGCAAACCAGATTGACAGACAGATTAGATTGGACAAAGTTAATGGTGGTGGAAGCAATCAGATTTGGTGTTTGCCAGAGGTTTTGTTTGTGTAAAATGACACATGTTCTTTCCATAAGAGATGTCACTGGCACAATCTCACAGGGCGATTACTATCAAGCCTGGTGGAGGTGTTCCAACATGTCATTTGTCTGTCATTTGTTTGTCAACCGACGACAAGCTCCATGTCTCTCCAGTGTATTTGGGTATGTGTGTGTGTGTGTGTGTAGTATCTGCACTGGTGAAAATGCACATTGTTGTAAATTTCTTCTCTTTTCCTCCCACCAGCACCTCTCCTTCAGGTATCATCTTCTTTATTTGATATGGCAGCGACATTTTTTGACAGCATGTAGATAGATAAGATTTGTTGTGCCTATGGGCCATCAAGGGATTAGAAATGCACAATCCTTTTGGCAGACAGTGTCTCGATAGCTTTCTCTTGGTGATGCATGATTCAACCAAGCAGCTCTTGTGTACTGTTTTAGTTTTGCACCAACCGTGACAGGAGAAAAGCCACACTCAACTTATCATGGAACTCCAAAAAGAGAGACATGCATTTCAAATCAGAGGGCCAGGAAAAGATTTATTTCTTACTACCTTTTTTTCAGAGGAAATGCTGCTTCAATAAGATATTATTTGGAGACATGTCCATAAATCAATTCTGTTTGGAGAAAGAATTAGCTCTGAAAGTTTGTTATCCACACAAATAAATATTACAGGCACTTGACCATAGTAAAATTCAGTACAACTGAGTTACTAAAGCCTCCCACAGCCTTTTTTAGGTCCAAAATCCTGTCATTTCTCAATGATTCCTCAGTGCGAAAGTTCACATTGACCCAAAACAGAACAATTCAATGCCTGAAAGCCAAACTAACTGAGATAGAATTACACTGACTGACCTTTAGAAATACTAAACATCTGTTCTGCTTTTCACCTCTATTCAAACACACAAATGGGCAGAAAGCAGTGTTTTCTTGGCCCATCCCTACTGGATGAAGGTTTCTGGGTCTCTCTATTCATAGTGCAATGGCTGATGAACAGTTATCTCACAGCCTCTGTCAAATCTGTCATGTCAGAATTGTTTAGATCTTGGCCCAGAGAGAGCTTGTGTGTTTATGTGAGGAGACTATCACAACAAGGGGTAATGGTTGTACAGCAGAACATTGTGGCCTTCACATGTCCACAGAGGAGCTTATCAGTAACATTTGGCCTGAGAATCGCTTCTAATGTAAAAATGTTACAATATGGCTGTCAAGTGTAGAAGAAGAAAAGAATGTATCAGCTAGATTTTTCTTCTTGAAAAAAAAAGTATCTATTTTATGTCTTATCCTGTTAACTGTGTACAACACATTGAGAACAAAATATGCCCATACAGCTCTTGTCTCCAATATATTATCAAAAATATTAAAAACAGCCTTTGGTTCTCTTGGCTCTGGAGCTCAGCGTCAGATCTTGTTTTTCTCTCAAAGGACTAGTTAACCCCCACATAATCTGGAATTCCAACAGACCCCTCACTCTCCTCCTCATATTCCTCAATGACCATCTCTGAAACAGCCCTGAAACATTTCCAAAAACCCTACCATCACTTGGCCTGATTTATGGTGTCATTAATGTCAGGCTATCAGTGGACATGAGCGCATGAGACAACAGACAAGCCGCCCCAAAAACAAATAGTTTTGATTAAAGTCAAGGACATTCCGTACAGCTTTTCCGTAGAAAGGCATTCATCACATTTGATGTTGACCCTCCCTCCCTGCTTTCCTCTCTCTCCCTCTGTCTGTCTGTCTGTCTGCCTGTTTGGTAGTGGAGGTGACTGCAAAGACCTCAAAAACCCACGGGCTGAGCTAACATAGATACAGCCAGCTTAGAGAGGTTATACAAATTAGTGTGTGGTGGAAAGTTGGGAGTGGATTAATTTAACACTAGAGATTAGTGTAGAGGTTTATCTGAAAAAAACAAAACAAAACCAAAAAAAAAAAAAAAAGAAAAGAAAAAAAAGAACGTGGCTCAAGGATTCAGGATTGGTTTTAACATTACTTTCTGGAATCAGGAATCATATGTCAACCACATATCAGGTAGACAACCACACATCTCTCAAGTTATATCTCTGCAGTACTAGTCTTATTTTATGTGCTATGATGATAAAACCGTTCCTACATTGGTCCTGTAACATCAACATGTGTATGTTGCCCACAATATTTAATATTTGCCTTGTCAGGGGATACAAAGTCCATACCAGATCTTTAATGTGACACTTGAAGATGTTATAAGTAATGAGATGATAACAAAAATTGAAATACAGACATCATTTATAGTTTCCCAAAGCAAACATCTGTTAAAGTGTCAGGAGAAGGGTCGATGTGAGGAGGAGTCCTGAGCTGATGGGAAAAGCTCTTCACTGCCGTTACTAACTTTTATCTCCCACCAAAAAGCTTCCAGTTTGTGTAAACAGATCACAGAGTCTGCATATCCTTTCCTTTTTCCTGCCTCTCTGGCCGGGCCACCCAGCCCGTACTCCAGCCCACAGGACTTGACAATAACACAGGAGGTCAAGGTTTAAGAGGAAGGTTTAAGATGAAATCATGAGAATTGAAAAAGTCCACAAACAAATTAGCTAAAGAGCAGAGAAGAAAACAGAATTGCTTAGTTTTCGAGGTGGCGTGTAATATGCAGGCCAAACAGACATCACAGCCTTAGCTGAACCTGAGCCAAGTTGCATCTGTGCTTACCCTTATCTAATAAAAAGAGAGAATTAAGTTGTATTATTCCAATATGCCTGTGTGTTTTTCTAAGCCTAGGTGTTTTTAAGTGTCTTTCTGTCATGGCTCAGGCAAAAAAGTGTGATTTTAATCAAGGCAGCTTTAGGTGTTTTTCTGGACTCCAGATGTTCTGGGCTTGCCTAAGAAAGCTTTTTTCGCTTTTATTTCTTTCCCTCCAAAGGAGACATAAGTGGAGTGTTATTGCGCTCCTTTCAAGGTCTCTCTTAAATGTCTCTCCCACTCAAATATTTGGACAGTCACAAGAGGAGAGAAATGTATCAGGTGCAACTTGGAGGGAAAAAAAATGGTTGTAAGTGGGCGTGAAGATTTTCAGGAAAATTTTCGACATGCTCTTTCACGCGTCCCCAAATTAAGAAATGTTCACTGAAGTGTTCATATATAGAGACATGATTCATTACCTGATCATGTTTGCAAACTCATGGCACGATGACACTGTTAGGTATTCTGTAGTTCGTTTCTCATTATGGCCACCATTCTGTAATAATACAAGCTCTGATGGTTGATATGAGGCTCAAATGGCACCACTGCTTGGAGCTCCCCCTCTTTGAAAGTGTGTAAGCGTGCATGCATATATACATTTAGGTCTGACCCAATTTAACCAGCCCCACATGTGACACTCGAAGAGGGTCTGATTTCCTCACCCCTGCTGAGATCCATACACCCCTGGTTCTCATTGACTTTGGTTTCATGCTTACAGGCAAAACAAAAAATGGCAAAAGAAAAAAAAAGAGGAGAGAAGGAAAAAAAGAAAAAAGTAGGGAAAACGAAAACAAATATAAAACAGAGGATATTACAGAAAAATTCAAGCCATGTGCTTCTCTTGCCAGTAAACAACATGCGGCCCTGGACTGAAAAAAGAGGCATCCCAGGGTTTTTAATCCTGCAAGGGAAGTGTCTCCGCAAACGTTTCTAACTCTGTGAGGAACTGGAGACCAGAGCATTTAGGGGACGTTAGGCTGACACCAAGAGAAAATAATGGGTCCCAGTGGTCCATTACAGACTGATGGTGCTAAAAATATTGTTGTAAATTCATCTTTTTTTTTAAAATGAAAAAAGGGTTGATAAAGTCCTGCAACAAACATCTTTGTGTAAAAAAATATTTATAATAAACGCAAAGTACAACACCAGGTTGCCATATCTCTTAGATTCAGCTAGGGCGTATATGAGGAAGCCTCAGCTGTGATTCTGTCAGAAAAGTGTTCCAGCCACCAGCCACCAAAGCAGTGGCATAAATCTTGAGATCAACCTGTATTGATAGAGCCTTGGCTACTGATTTGGTAACACATGTGCATATCCATTTCCGTGACAGAGACTGATTGCACATGACTGGGGAGGTAATAGAATTGTCTTTAAGAGGCCGGACATCATTTATTACGAGCAGAAGGTAGGTTACACCTGCGGTGCATCCCATTACTCTAAATATCACTCCTCCTTTTGTCAATTACACCCTCCTTACTTTCATGACTCATGGCACTAATGCAGAGGAGGTCAAATATCTTGCCATAGCTGATTAAAATTGGTACATGGCATGTACATTTTGTAAGAGCACAGAAACATCTAATAGATGATATAACTTCTCAAAGTTGACTTCCCAAGGTGATTTAAATCCTTGCATTTACAGGATACACTGATTTATTTTTACCTATCTATTTTCCACCAAACTTAAAGGTAACCATGTCATCCTTTGTAATTATTGTATAATAAATAATGATAACCCTTAATAGTACTTGTAAAAGGTATTAGTATTGATAAGAGTATAATGCAGTAATCAATCATCTAGGTAAATAAGACTGTTTTGGGGTCACTGTTGAATCATTTTAAAGTCTTACTACAAAAACACATAAAAATGTACTTTGTACAGCAATGTGTCTGCTTTTGGACAGTCCATAATGGGAAATTAAAGTTTCATGTTTGTTGTTGAGTCTTACAGCTGAGATGTTGAATCAGATTGTCAACAAGAAATGATCTGTGTTCTTTAAAATTAGCTCAGTAGGACTGTGTGCTGGACTGTGCATGGCTAGCAGTATGGTGTTTCCAGCATGCTACATACCTGTTAATCTGTTTGCCACTGATCTGATAGCCAAGTGTCAATGTGAATTACAACTTTGACATCCCTTGTGATATTTCAGGGTAAATTAATTAAAATAAATTCTTAAACAATTAAATTTAAATGGGAGGGAACTAGAAATGTTTTCTTCTAATTCAAGCAACCTACCTGCCATGAAAACATAAGTTTAACAGTGGATATGAAAAAACAAATGCTATGAAAAACATAGCATCATACTGATTTTAAATGTAAAACAGAAGCATTAGTATCTGTTTGGGGGTGGCTGTGGCTCAGGTGGTAGAGTGGGTTGTGCGGTAACCGGAAAGTTGCCAGTTCGATTCCCAATGCTCCCTTGGCTACATGTTGAAGTATCCTTGAGGAAGATACTGAACCTCAAATTGCTCCTGGTGAGCATGTGGCACCTTTGCATAGTGCAGCCTCGGCCATCAGTGTGTGAATGTGTGTGTGTGAATGGATGAATGTGACACATGCTGTAAAGCGCTTTGAGTGGTCAGTAGACTAGAAAAGCGCAATACAAATGTAAGTCCATTCCATTTAAAGCATATTTTAGCTTGAATTATACTCTGATTATAAAGAACTTTGCTCAATTGTACAGTGACTCAAAAGTCCAATATATCTTTACACATTCTGTCTTAATTGGTAAGGATAATCGGTAAGGGTATAAAGGCAAGAACCAAGTCATGTGGAAAAGAATAATTCATGGGGGAACATTATTAGATTAATGCAATATGTACATATTCTGCATGCCTCACACCTTCTTAAATCACCCCCAACTGCTTGCTTAGCGAAGTTACCTACATTAGAAATGCAAATCCACCGTAACATGTCCTCTTATTCCTTGTTCTGTGTGGTGCAGCCCCATTATTACACAACTGATATTACCTTCTCTTTTATAAATCAACATTTTGTGGAACATTATACAAAGCATTGTGGAACAATAGTACCATAATGGACAATCTTTGCATTTTACATTATTCATCCATAAAATAACTCCAAAAACTCCTTCATTATTGACATAAAGTAATGTGTGGAAAAATGTAAATTCTCTAAAAGATAAATCTCAGTTAGCCTGAGGTTGAATTTATGTTTGATTTCAGGGATTAATACCCAGTTTACAAAATTTCCAACCTGTGATGTATCTGTTAAAACAGAAAACTACTCATTATTTGACAGAATGTTCTTACAATACTCATTTTAAATGTGCTGTGTCCACTGTAATTGCAGACACTAAAGCATTTCTACCTGTAATATTCAGAAATCCAACATAGAGATAAAATAATTGAGAATTTTAATAATGAAGAAATCCAACACTTCTGATCTATTTCTACATTCTGTAGCGTTGGCACAAAACTACCTCTTAAACACTACATCTTCAAATCTACCAATCCTTCATAAATGAAAACCAATGGATCTCTTACAAGTGGTGACTTCATGGATATGTCTATACTAACTTACCAAATTCTAGTTTGAAATTAAAGTTGAAGAATAGAGACATCACCAATCATCTGAGGGCTGTATGGCTCATTTACACTACTATCTTTTTTCTGCAGTGCTGCAGCACTGTATTCTGCACATGCTGAATAAAACATAATACTCTCCACTAGGAGTATTTTGAGACAGAGACAGTATTACAGCAGTTAACCATAAATATGTGCAAGCGCATATACAAAGTGCCAGAGTGACTGCTCTCAAGCCATCTCCTTCTTAATGAGGCTTTGTCTTTGAGAGGGCTTGGAGGACACAAGGTCATACAATATCAGATTGAGACAAGGTCAGCCTACTCATCAGAGTTGTGTAAGGAAGTCTGGAGCCAATGTCAGTCCAAATCATATCTTTTGGACACAGACAGGAAAGAAATGTGCATGTGTGCATTCTTACTGAACTGTGTTATTGTTTGTATGGTACATGTTATCTAAGCAGCTGCTTATTCTGTAACTCTTCTCCTCTTATATATTACTTCTGCCTGTCTGCCTCTTCTCCTCCTTGACAGACGCGTGTTAATTCTTTAATCCAGCAGCTCATGATATGTTATAAACAGGAAAGGAAAGAGCAGATTGATCACTCACTAATAATGACAAATACCTGCTGCCTTCATCCAACATGAAGTGTGGGAGAGAAGAGGTGGGTGCTGGCAATAATAGTGAATATACAAGTGTGAATATAAGATACATCCACATTCCACCACAAACCAACACTTACACATCCCCCTAATTACCTAGTTCTCTGGTTATACAGAAGAGCTTACACCAACTTTTCATTTTTTTGTCTTTTAGTTGATACTGAGACATCTAGTTGTGCCTGGAAAAACACCAGCGTTGTGTTTCTGTGCTTACTCATTTGACTCCCAGGGACTCCACGCAGGTCTCTATTCTACGGGTGTCATTCAGCAACAGTAGCATGAGGAGAGAGACTCATTTGGAGAGGTTCTCTGAAGCTGCACTGTTTTGCTTTGTGCCATCAGGCAATGTTCCCTGGCTTCAGTAATTGTGATTTATGCTCCTGCACTCAGTACCGTCAGTATTTTGGGGTTGTTGTAGCACATCGACGAGTGACATATTTCATGTACTCTGAGTGACCCGATGTGCCCATGGCACACTGATATTTTGGTCCCTCACTGTTTATTTGCAGTTGTCTTACATACAGTCTAAATTAAACAGTAATTGTTAATTGATAAGTGAACAGATCCAAAACATAATTTTCAGCAAGCTGGACATGGAAGCTCATATCAACTTGAATGTAGAAGTACTACAGCAAAGAGAAACTGGGACATCAGATGCCAGCACATATAAATTAACTGATGCAGAATTGACCCTTATATGTAAATATGCTATGCCCTTGATTGGTATTTTAGAATTATCAATCAACCGAACATGGATTCTGTTGGACTTTTAGTATGAAATTAAGAGTACCTAGAAAAAACCCATGCAGGCACTGAAAGAGCATGCAAACTTAACTTAAAAGCCTAGATTAAAACTAAGAACTTGCTTTCTGTGAGGCCAGAACAATCATGCAGCTACAATGTAGCTAGAATCAAAGAATAAATAAAGCAAAATATAATTATGAAGGGACATGGAGTATATCAAAGTAGATCAACTATGTGACTGAAATAAAGCTTGTTACAAATATCTTAATACATGGTTTAAGTAGTTATAGTAGATAAATTACATAAATTCGTACTTAGAGTGGTTAGAAATTGGAAAACCATCCATCCACTATCTATGTCCTCTCCTTCCTATTTAGGATTACATGGATCTGCTGAGCACATCCCAGGCAAAAAAGAAAAAAAAAAAAGAGGTCCACACTAATCACCTAAAGAATAATTTATGTACCTTGCACAGTACTATTCTGGCAAGTCTACTGTTGGGTACAAAAATTAGACCCCTACACCAATCAGCCATAACATTATGACCAATGATAGGTAATGTGAGCAAACACAGCTCCTGTTGTCCTGAAGAGTCTGGGTTTGGTGGTTTCCAGGTGAACAGTATTGGTCTGACTGCATTGTGCCAAGTGTAAAGTTTGGTGGAGGGGGGAATTATGGTGTGGGTTGTTTTTCAGGAGCTGGGCTTGACCCCTTAGTTCCAGTGAAAGGAACTCTGGATGCTTCAGCAGACCAAGACATTTTGGACAATTCCATGCTCCCAACTTTGTGGGAACAGTTTGGAGCTGGTCCCTTCCTCTTCCAACATGACTGTGCACCAGTGTACAAAGAAAGGTCCATGAAGACACGGATGGCAGAGTCTGGTGTGGAAGAACTTGACTGGCCTGCATAGAGTCTTGACCTCAACCTGATAGAAGATCTTTGGGATGAATTAGAGCAGAGACTGAGAGCCAGGCCTTCTCGGTCAAAAATGGTCAAAAATCCCCATAAACACACTCCTAAACCTTGTGGACAGCCTTACCAGAAGAGTTAGAAGCTGTTGTAGCTGCAAAGGACGGACCCACGTCATATTGATTAGGAATGGGATGAACTAAAACTCATATTTGAGTCAAGGCAGATGAGATAATACTTTTGGCAATATAGCATATATCTTATCATGTCTTGCTCTTCCAAGAATTGTTAATTTTCAAAAGGATGAATGGTATCAAAATATCAAAATCTCTGAATTTTTTACATGCAGCATGCACAGGTTAACATAACAGCAATGAATGAGTCGAAACCCGCTTGTGCTGTTTTATTTTGAAAATCCACCGGATTGTCTACATCAGTGATTCCCAAAGTGTGGGCGGCGGCCCCCTGGTGGGCCATCGCGGTACTGCAGGTGGTCCGCATAGAGGTCATTAAAAATAAACAAACATGTTTTTAAACCTGTATTTTTTTTAAAATATGTTTTTAATTACTGTAAAATATTTATGACATAATTTTTAAAAAATGTATAAGTACTAAAACACATCTTAACTTAAAGGTGGGGTGGGTGTTGTTTTTTTGCAACACTTTTTACAATATTGCCTGAAAACCTTTTCACATTTCCATTGCACCCACTGAAATAAAATGTTTGCAAAAAAAACTAAACATTTTAGTCCAGTCTAGAAGGTATAATCAGAGAAAAACTCTGACCAATCAAAAAAGTGATCATCACTATTTTGATTGGCTGCCTAATACGTCCATCAAATATCACCCCTCCCTCCCTCCCTCCCTATGGTTCATGCAGTCATGAATCGTGTGAAGGCGTGGTTTCGAGGGGTGAGCTGAAGAGGAGGAGGCGGAGCCTTTGGGAGGAGGGAGGGAGTGTATATTTTCAAAATCTCACTTGAGTTGGATTGTTGGAACCGTTTTTCAAACAACACCTACTCCACCTTTAATAGGACAGGTGTCACCTTACATTAATGTTGGAACATAGTTCCCAGACTTGTATGTTGATCACAGTTGTGATTAAAGGTTTGGGTGGGCTGCAGAGATTTTTCACATTTCAAATTGGGCCTTAGTGTCCTGAAGTTTGGGAATGGCTGGTCTACATCATTCAAACATCTGACAGAATTTAGAAAGGGTCCAGCAACACAATAGACTCAACGCTGTGATGCGGACATGCTCAGGGAAGAGACACCGTGGGTAGACATAGTGGCCCTGGGTATTCATTTTCCATCTCCTCACTCTCCCCTTCACCATCCTGTCTTGTCCATCCAGCTGCACATAGGGACTCAACTCTTGGTTCGCTGTAATGGGGGGATTGCTGTGGCCATGTCTGGGTAGCTCCGGCCCACTGGCGCTTGACCATTTGCCACTGCCAGGGTGTTTGCCATCTGGATCTCCATGAAATGTCATGACCTCCGCAGTTGGGAGGCATAGTGTGATGCATTTCTGGGGACCGTCATGTTGATCTAGCGCCTCCTTTTTTTCTGTATCCTTTGGGGCAGGGGAGCTCTGCATTACTGGTTGATGTTGATCAAGCGTTGGTAGACAACATCATTGCTTTATGTCTGGCTGATGGCTATTTTGCTCTGGTGTGGTAAAACATTATAACACAAACAAAATATTCTCTCTGACAGAATTGGGGTTTGAGAAGTTAATAAATATGTTAGATCAGACTGCCAAAGAGCTACTAACATCTGCAGTAAGATTAATTTGCATATACATTATACCTGACCTGGTAGTAACCATCAATACTGAATATATGCAGATGAGACAGTTGTTAAAAAAAAAAAAAATCAGGCAAACCATATTTTTGGTTTGCCTGATTTTTTTTTGGTTGAGCAGAGCAGACAGTTGCTTCTAGGCACTTCTAAACTGCTCCACAACACATCTGGTGCGACTACTGTTATTGACTAGAATGGCTGCGATAAACAGCAGCTGGAAAGGGGCTGCCATTACATGGCAGTTCGACATCAAGTGGGACTTGAATTTCAGGTTTTACATGCCCAGAGCCTGAGTGGTCAGAGCAAGGGTGTAACCATGGTATAGACATTGGGGGGGTCCAAATGAGAGCCCTCCCCCAGAATTTTTTTTAAAGGTGCATTTCCCACAGTTCTGTGATTTTTATTTATTGACCATCTGAAATCACATTTAAAGGAATAGTCTGCAATTTCTCTGAGATAGTAGCGAATAGGATAGCTTCCAGCTGGGAAAAATTACATGCCTAAAGCATGTTGATGTAAATATTGTGATTGGAACAATAAAAAGTCCATAGCACACGATGAACTTTTAATTCCAAGTTAATTTGTATTTTGTTGATTTGTCTCAAAATGAATGTCTGCACATTTACACTGAAATGTTTGAAGAACTTACAAAAATTTCCAGGTGCAAAAATGGTACATAACTATACTTTGTCCTTGCCTGGGGATTTTGAATCAGTATAAGCACTATTTCAGGGAGAAAAGTGCTCAATATTTAGTTAGTGGTCAAAAATGTTGTGGCTGATCAGTATACTCTTTGTGTGCAGACAGTGGTGACATTTTTTTCCTCTTATTGATTTTGTCATTGCTGCAACATGTCCTGGATACAAGTGTTGCATTCTTACAAGAGGACAAGTGGAACTCATTCAAACTGTTATAAGGTCTTAAAACTCTGTAATCTTCTTTGTCTGACACATTATTTTCACAGTTCAGAGGAAGACTAATGACAAACAAATTGGACACTATAATGCGCCAATTACTTTAGAATAAATCTGATGTTGTGCATCAGTATCTAACAAAAGAAAAAAAAGAGCAAAAAAAAGTATGATCGATCATTTGTTATGAATCTTAAAGTATGCTGCAGACCTTTCTGATGCTATCCTGAGTGTGTATAAAGATTTATTTATCTGGGGTATCATATGTTCAAACACCATTTTTTATTAGCTTTGATAACTTATAACAGACAGAATATCACAGACATGAGATACTAAGTAATAATGATATTTCAGTCAGCCCCAGCTATAAGCCAGCAGTTTTAAGCCATACATAAAGATACTGGGGGTTATAATTAGAAATTATCGGTTGGGCCGATTATCAGCGGCCGATATTTGGAAATTTGACGTATATCGGCATCGGCCTTTTTTTTAATCCGACTGGCCGATATGAAGAAATCAATTTAAAACTGGGTTATTTGGGCTCAGATGCAGCCGCGCCTCTCTCTCCTGCCTGCTGTCTCCTGCATTATTCACCTCGTCCTCTGATTGGTTAAGCGGCAGAGGCAGAGCCTCTGAACAAGAAGCTGTCATCACACACACGGGAGAGTGAGAGGAAAAGTTTTCTTGTATGAGAAGCTAACGTTACAGTGAGCAGCAGAATAACGGAAAGGCAGAGTTAACCTCAGCGGCAGCTCTGCTAACTTATATTACGTCCAAACATGTCTGTGAATTGTTTAAAAGAAGACTGCTGATAATATCGACATGGAACCAGTCCATGATAAAAAAAAAAAAAAAAAAACGTGTGTGTGATTAAGAGAGAGTGCATAAAAAAACTCAGTTCACTTGTTTTAGGGAGCGCTAAGGTGGAGGCTGCTTAGTTCGTCAATCTGGCTCTAAACACTCTGCAGACTATGTATTAGCAATGGAGAAAATACACCGTACTTTCCAGACAGTAAGCCGTTACTTTTTCTCACGCTTCGAACCCAACAGCTTATACAACGATATGCCTAATGTATAGATTTCTACGGGCCAGCTTCATGCCGTCAGTACGTTTATCCTCTTCAGAATGAAATTACCGAACCGGTCAAAGTGGACCAATGAAATTGTTCTAATTAAATCAAACGCACTCACACTAAATTCTTCAGATCAATCATTTTGTGCTTCATGCACACACCCTCATCATGGAAAACACACAAAATAATGCATATGATTTAGCTTTTAAGTTAAAGGCAATCAATCTGGCGGTCAAAGAAGTAAACAGAGCTACTGCACGTATTTATTTTGAGATCCGAATATTCGGATCCTTATATTCAGGCGCGCTCAATAGGAAATCACTGTATGTAATGTGGAGAATAGTATGTAGTTAAAGACACGTGAAAAACTCTACAACTCATGGCTACTAATGTTGCTATGAGCTTTCTGGTCCTATGATCTGAAAATGAATGGGAAGATGAGAGAGTAAAATTCAGACATGATTTATCTGAACAAAGTGGTGGAACATTTTAGATACTGTGTGAGCTCATTAAAGCCCGAAAGGCTGTTTGTGTCCTGTCAGGAGTTTAATTGCACTCATAGCAACTATTATACTTTTTTATGTAGCCCTTTGTCATATTAATCATTAATAATGTAGCAACACAGTTTTGAATGACAGGGTCTTTGTTGAAACAGATGTTTCTGAGTCTAGAAAATTCAGGCATTTCTGGAGCTATTATTTTCTATTTGTGTGATTCAATAAACATGCTTTAGGCATTTCAATTAAGTTCAGTGTTTGCATTATTTTATTTTTAATTTTTACACTTTTACTGCAAAAGAATATCGGCTCCAAATATCAGTTATCGGCCTCCTCTAACTACTAATAATCGATATCTGTCCTGAAAACCCATATCAGTCGATCTCTAGTTATAACATAACTTAACACTTAGTGCACAATCGGAGCCCACAGGTGAAGCGGGGGGGGGGGGGGGGATTCAAGCACTGATCAGAGGGAAGGCACATGGCAGGCTAGTACCTCTTGCTTATTAAATGGATCAATAAGGGTGGAGTTATTAGAGTAAACCAAGTAGAGGGCCAAGACCAGGCATACAACGTTGCTCACGTGCCAGCCTGAAATCGCTCCTGGGAGTCACTGTACCTTACGTAAAAATATGTTTTGTACAAATTAAAATTGTAAGTCTATTTTACTTCCAAAGTGTTCCTAGCCATTTGTTATAAAAACAAACATTAAACAGCATGACAAAACTGATTCATCAGCCAAGTCTGGCTTGTCATCTAGTCTTGACTATTGTTTGGAAACTTCTGTCAGGAAGTAGCCTACTGTATTAAATGAGGTTAACTTTATATTTCACTCTGTGCTCTTAAGTAAGATTTTTATTTTGACTTATTTTCAAAATATCAAAAAAATGTAAGATATCTTGCAAAAAAATTTTTAAGACTTCTTTTGAAATGCAAGGCACATACAGAATTTATTCAGTTTATACAGAGTAATATGGACTGATTGAGGATGTAAAACACCATCCGTTCTAAACTCGCACGGAAAAACATGCACCAGAATCAAATAAGACGGATTAGGCATTTTATCTACCTAATGCACATAGTAACAACATGCCAAAAGACACATGACATATATGGCAGGTGAGAGGGCTAAAGTTGATTGATCTCCTCTTCATCTCTATAATGACTGTTTTCAGCAAAGAAATTTGAAAGGAGACAACATTCAAGCCTCCACACATTCAAAATCTCCTATTTTTGCATAAAGAGCCTAAGAAGACATGAAGGGAAAAAAGGAGAAGTGTTCAGATTGTGACACAAACAGCAGCACTCAGACATGCACAAAAAACAAATACCACACATCATAACCCCATGCACCCATCTGTAGATCTGACTGAGTACACAGGAAAAATTAGACAGTTTTTCAAATTAACTCTGAGTTGGACTTTCAACATCACCAAAAACTGCAGCAAAAAAGAATGAAAATCTAAATTGTTTATGTGTCCAAGGTCAATGTGTAGCTGTCTGAACAAAAATCAGAGATCCTTCAAAAAGTATCTATCAAGTTAGGAAGAAGGCGCCCTTGTTCCGACCCCTGTAGAGTTACTGGAAAGATGTTTTCCTGTAAAAAGTTTATCCGAGGGAATGGAAGATTAACGATGGTGTTTTCATTGGCTGCTCTCTAGTCATCTTGCAGTACTTAGAGGTGATAAGATCAGAATATTTATTGAGCTTCTTCTTCAGGTCATTTGCTATGTTAATGTTATGAGCTTGATGCTGCCTTTGTTTTGCGGTCATGTGCTATTCTTCTTGAACCCTAGAGCAGGGGAAGGAGGGGGGATTTGTATACTTAGCATGCAGTGTCTTCAAATTAGAAACCCATGCATAATTATTTATACTGTGCGGGGGGAGTTGGGGGGGGGTACAGGGGAACAACTAATTCTACTTGCTCCCTGTGAAAATGGAAATGTCTTATTTTTCCTCTTTTTTAAACCCATTGGTTCTTTAAAAAAAAAAAAACACATCAACATGAGACAAAGCATGCACTTATTGATTTCTAGGGCAAAAAGAGGCTTTGGGATGTTGTGAGGTTAAGACAAAATTATAATCAAACTGGATTAACATGGGCTAATGATGAAATTATCTATGCGTGATTAAAATTGCAGTTGTGCGAGAAGTTACTCTCATACATTTTAATACATTTGTTCTATAGAAGCTGCATGTTTCAATCAGAGATGATTAATAATGTTGAATAGATATTTTTAGACAAAAGGGGCATCTTTCTACTTGTTCTAGGGACTCTCAAGTTCATTAAGCGATTGCTCTGAATGGATTCAAGCCCATCAAGCCTTGGTGGACTCCCATGATCACAAATCAAACCAAGGGTTATGATATTGAGACAGGTCTAGCAACACAAGCCAAAGCATTGCAACTATGACCTCACCTCAGTTCCGTATGAAATATCCATAAAAAGCAAACATTTAGCCAAAGAAAAGATGATATGATGATGTGAACTCAGACATACTGTAAACAGATAAAAATCATACTCATGAATCTGTCTGAATGAGAGAGAATCTCTCCCACCCCATCAATTTCTTTCTCTCTAACTGTAAGTGCTCACCATTAATGCCTTTATCAACCACAGGAGCCAATTGTTAAAGAGAGGTTTTAAGTGCACAGCCTAATCGATACTGATAATGTTGAAAATGTGGTTGGAAAGAGAGTGAGAGAAGTGAAGAAAGAAGAGGAAAAATAGAGAGGAAAACATAAATCTGCACGTGGTGAATGGGAGAGAGCAGCTGTGGTGGCCTTTGAAATGTCCACTTACCCTCTTTGGAAACGTCATCAGCACTAATCAGAGTCCTACTAAAGAAAATGGCCCCTCTTGATTTACATCTATCACCCTCTGCTGTGCAACTGAGACAGACAGAAACAACAAAGAAAAAAGAAGCTTTCAAGTGACAAAGAAGAAACGGGGAAAACGAAAGGGGAAAAGAAAATCATGAGTCGGTAAGCAATAATAAGAGCAGACATATATGTGGAAAGCCAAATTCCTTCAAGGTCAACTTCAGGTGAAGAAAAGGGTTGTATACAGGTCATACTGCAGGGGGGGTCATGTAGGTCTCAATGAGAGTCAATAACACCTCCCACTCTGCTGCAGACATGTGGGGGTCGCCCCTGCTTTCACATCAATCTGCAAGGCATAGACCATAGCAATAAAAGAGATGGAGAGAGCGACTTAGCCAAAGAAAAAAACTGAAAAAAAAGAAAATGTACAGGCAGATTGTGAAACAGCTCGCCTTTCAACTACTAACTGCTTTTCATGTAAATGTCTGGAACTGACACTTCTTACACATACCCCCCCCACCCCACCCCCCCACACCCACACCCACCCCCCATTCCCTGGACACACACACGCACACACACACACACACCTTCATCTTTTTTACCCCAGTACATTCTCTGTCAGCAGAAGAATAAAAGAGAGGCAAAGGCGAGGGATTGGGCAGGAGGAGAGAGTGAGAAGGGAGTGAAGGAGGAGGGAGAGAGAAAAAGACAGAAGCAGGAGAAATCAGACTCTCGCTGGGGTTGGCGAAAGGTCAGTCCTGACAGGCTTGGAGGTTAAACTGCCGAGTTAAAATACTGTTCATTATCATGTGCAGCCTCTTCCCAAATTCCCCTCTTTTGTGTCACAGTCAGTGCCCAGCATCAGTGTTCTACACCCCAGGATTTATTAGACATTGTTGAGTAGTAGAAAAAGAGACCTTTTCTGTACAATAGTAGCAGTGATCCTATGGCAAGGACAATACTGCTGCCAGCAGAATTACAGAGCCCTGCTTGAGTTATATGCCTTACTCTGTGCACTGTATGTGTGTACTTGTGTTCTATGATGATAAACACAACCAGTGTGTGGTACATAACAATTACAGTTGTTTATGTTGACCTGATCCAAAAAAGCCATACTGAAAATTAATACAAAAATAGTTTACATGACTCCCTGCATATGGCAAACAGCATTATTCCAGAGAAGGGAATTTAATTAGTACATATGAAGAGAACAAAGCAGGGGAATATCCATAACATGAATTAAGCTGAATCACATCATTCATTATTCACCAGAGAGCAATGAGATGTGACACCTGGCAACAGAACCCTGCCTGAACTGGACAAATTAAAAGCACAAGTAATTAGCACTATGCAAAACATGTTGTAAGTTTATTACCTGATTTATGTAGCTTCCTGTTTATTAGGGCACAGTGAGTTGGCGATCTGTCTTCTACCTAGCATGCTTAAGATTCAGAATGTGTTTAAATGATTTATTAAGTGAATAAACAAATAAATCACCTCACACCTCATTTCCCTAATGATATTAGAAATGACTAACTGTACAAATTGTGCAAAATATAAGCTACTATTAACCTAAAGCACCTTGCATTTTAGGGGATCAAAGCATCCATCCATTTTCATTTGTGCAAAAACAAAAACATGATTCAAGATTTGACTCTTGACATGGATCCCACAAATAAAACATTGAAACAAAACAAAACAAAAAAAAACAGATTATCATACACTCAGTGTTGTCAGCAATATGTCAAAGCTGCCCTGTAGACCAGTAACCACCATGTAAGCCGAAGCAACTAAATAAAAAAAAAAAAAAGGAGAAATACACCACAAGCTTCCGACGACTCCAAACTTTCTTCCTATTCTTTTTCTACAGCAGTGCTGCTTTCAGAGTCGCCCCTACCACTATCTGAATTGTATATTTCTATTTAAAGAGACTTATTGTTTTCATCTTTTGCCCCTCTCTTCCTTTGGGGAATGGGGAATATAAAAAGCTAGACTTTAAATAACAAGAGGCTGCCATCAGTTCCCCTGCTAGTCCGCATATTAGCCTCGTCTGTGAGTGAGCATCCGACACCTACTAAAATGCTTCGGTTCTATGTGCGTATGAGAGCATAAATAATTCAAAATTAATCCTCGCTGAGGGGGACTATGGGAATCATAAATTATGTGAGTGTAGTCCCTAATGCAGTCCCAGGATATGAACACCTATGGTAACAATCAAGCAAAGGCACTCATTACACCTTGTGAAGTGATATCTTAACCTTTGAATATTAATTTCTTTGAATAAATGGATATGACTGTTTGTAAGAGGCATTCGGTATGTGAGTGACTGAGGGCTGCATTATACTGTACATACAGCATGGAATAATATGTCAATGGATAAATCTGAATAGTAAATAGGCTCAGAGTAAGCCATCATGCACGGGGTATCACTTTGTGATAGAGCCATCAGTTTATGTAGATCTTGGACAGAGTTTAGGCACAAATCTGTTCAAAAAGAACACAAGTGTGAAAACAAAGAGAACGCTGGACACCTGTGGAGATGTTTTGTTGACATTTACAGCAAGTTTCTCAAAAGGTTTGCCCATCAACTCCAGGCTGCCCACGAGGCAGTGATGGATGGCAGGCCTACAACAGTTAATCAACCTCAGTAGGGGTGGAAATATTACTGCCTGGTAATTGAGAACACAATAGCGAGCACTATCACGTGTGGATGGTACATTCAGAGCTGGTGACACAAGGACATTGAAACATGAAAAGAAGTGATTTAGAGTTGAAACGTAGATGTGATATTAACTTAATCGGCAGATACAGCCTTCGTCTTTGGTTTAAATAAAAAAAATAAAAAAAATGGCAGCACATGCTCTTTGTGGGTATGCTTGTCTTGTGTATTTATATAATGAAAGACTGGAAAGACTGACACAACCACAAGTAGCTGAAAATGCTAGTCTAAAGCATATCAAAGCAATATTAGATGTGTCTACTCTCTTGTAAAAGCAGGATGTGAAAACACAAACTGATCCTCAATAAAAAGGACTACTGTAACGGGTAAAAGAGGGGGAAAATATCCGCTTTAGAAAGTGGAAATATACATATCAAAGGAAAGACATGGAGATTTCCTTTGCCTGTGTATCCTATCCATGTACCCAACTCCTCCACCCCCTACCGCCGACTCTGAGTGAGCTGAGGGTCTGTAGCTAATTCTCAGGTAAGAGAGCCAGAAGCCTGCTTATGATGCACTCCCGTTCATAATCCATAGGTTCTATCAGCAGATTACTAGAAATAAAGTGTTGGGAAAGACATAAAGCAGGACTCAGAATGCCAAATGAGACAATGATCGTTTCAGTTTGCGCATCACAGTCATGCACATAATTAACATCTTGGGCTCAGTAAAGACAAAAAATGCGGAGGGGGAACAATATAAATCTTTCCAACCTGATACAGTAATTTATGTTGCAATATCTTATAAATATAACTCGCAAGTATGGGGCTCACACAAATATTGTACCACCACATTTAAAGCATGACCTCTGAAACTTGCTCTGCATGTCTCTAATTTCCTTTAATATTGTTTTTTTTTTTTTTTTTTTTTACTTTCCAACCTCTTTAGCACCATTGGATGTGTAGAGCAATTCATTCGTCACACAGCTTTACCCATTAGAGGAGGACTACTGAATACTTCACCTTTTGATTTTGAAGAGTACAGGATTTGTCAAGAGAGAAGGGGAAGGTGCTTTATTGCTCCAAATTTCATCACAATAAAGGCTTATAGGGAAGGTGGCATAATCGTTGCCCTATAAATGTCTCTGTGTAGATTACATGCTTCTTGCCCTTCTAATCCTGGTAATTGATGAACTTCTATGCCGGTAATTTTTTTTATATTATTTTGTAATTTGTTTATTAATTAAGATAACACTTATTTTGGGACCTCAACCAAGTAAACACGATTATGTGCTCTGCAGGGTGAGTGTTCAGTGCGTTGACGTTCCCAAAGCAGCAAGCTGGCTGGCTGGCAGGCTGCTGCTGCCAGGGAATGTCTAATAGTCTTCCACTGAGAAGTTTAATTCATTTGCCATAAAGCTAAAAATAAACACAGTCACACTTAATTGGGCTCTGAATGTGAGCATTATTGAGTTGTTGGAAAAAAAAAAGAAAGAAAAAAAAAAACATATTATAGCCAAGGACTCAACATTAAAACAGCTGAAACACTGTGCAGAGCAAATAGATTTCAATTCTGTATTATCTGTACTTCTAATAAAAAGGAGCTACAGAACTATTTATAGTTTAGAAATTAATACAAATAATTAATTTATTTATTTTTAATTAATAAAAAAAGTAAGACTTTAACATTGTGATTAATTTACAATATCTATGGGGAAACAGTGACTTCTCACAAAGGAATATCTGTAGTGACATGCCTATGTAAAGACAAATGATATTTTGGATCAAATTCTGAGAACAATGACCATCTTCATATCTGTAGTGTTTGTCATGAGGAAAATTTGTTTTTAAAGGCACACTTCCAAAGGTTTTCCCTCTTGGAAATATATTATCATGAGTTACAGTCATGAGATGAAGCATTTGTATAGTTTATAATGCAGAGTGACTTAAAGGCAGAATGATGAGAGAGAATGAAAAAAAAAAGATTTCCATAAAAAAGTGGAATAAATAAGAGCCTGAGATACAACAATTTGGATTTACATACATTATCCAACTTTATCTCTTTGGGATATTTTACAGTCTTGATATGTGAGGGGGAGCTGAGAGATAAACTAAATATGACCTATGCTCTGCAGGCTCAGCCAGAAAGAGCAGATGCCTGTAAGAATACTCAAGAAGCAGAAAAAAAGGATGAGAGGACGAGCACAAAAAGCCAGGGGAAGGAAGAAAAATGACACTAAAAGGCAGTCACAAACTGATTGATGCTCTGCTGTATTTGAAGATCAGTGGCAGCCTTGTGGTGGCAAGCACAGAGGTCAGTGAGTGTGTGGGTGGAAATATGTGTCCATGCTTGCTTATAAGAGCGTGTGGTTCTCATGTTGGTTTCACTGTGTGTGTGTGTTCTTTGTGCAGAAACGTGTGTCAAGAAATGCTTCTCCAGTCTCCCCTTTCTCTCCCAGTTGGAGGAGAGGAAGAATCTCAGTCGGTGAACGGCTGGGGGGAAATCAGATGTGAGCAGAGGATAACATGCTCAATTTGGCCTGGAAGTGGAGCTGGGACTAGAAGAGAATTAGCGATAGAATGCTTTTATTGTTATTGCAGAATCATACAACAAAAACTGGAAGAGATCACCATAAAGTATCAAACTGTTTGCCAAGTGGATTGGGCGCGTGGTAGCAGTTCTCTCTCTTCCTGTCAGCAAATGTACACTTTTCATCTACGAACTGAGAATCCTGAGTATGCCTGTGTGTTGATGGATGGAAAAGTGTCAATATCTTTGCACCAAAGGAGCATGAAAGTGGCACAACCTTGTCTTCATGCGCAAAATGTTCAACAGAATGAAACTATATGCAATTTTTAAAGTTCAAGTAAGTATAAGTCATAAACAAAGATGAGAAGGAGTTTACCATTCTGTTAAAGGCTCTGTAATTTATCAGTAGTATACTATGAAGTTTTGAGTTTTTTTTTCAAGGAAGACAATGCTAAACCACATTTTGTCACTATCAAAACAGCATGGCTGGTGGAAAAAGACACCTGCTGCTAAACTGGCCTGTTTCCAGTCCAGGTCTGTGACCAATTAAACATTTGACAAATTCTGAAAAATATTTAAATGGAGGCACAAAATGTTGAGCACCAAAAAGTTGTGCTGTTAAAGACAGAGAATGTGCAACACAGCATTAAATGTGCCCATTTCCCAACTTTTCTGACTTCTGCTAGAAACATCAAATTAAAAACAAAATCAGGATGTAAAGTCAGGATGTGATTATGTATTTGTACAACTTTATACTCAATTAAATAAAGGATATGAATTAATATAAAATCATTACCTTCCATTTTTCCTCTGTGTTTAACACAACACTAGAAATATGGTTGTACTTGTGTGTCGCTGTGTGTAGCCAGTTGTAGGCAGAGCTGATGCATAACAAAGGCACATGGCCCTCTTAATTTTGTCCCAGCACACGGCTAAGCCTCTGTTGCTGACAAACACCTCCAGCCCAGGAACAAGAGGCTCTAACGAGAATCATTACCCTAAAGGGCTGTGTATACTCTCGCGGCAATGTGTCGCTGTCAGCTTGTCGCAGAGATGCCGCAGTCACTTTTGATTTATACTCAATTTTGAAGCGCGCGCTGCGCTATGTTATTCCACACCACAACGCAAGAGGGACAATCACGAACTAGCAAAACTTACTAAACTTATCTCTTGCGTTTTTCCACTTCCTCACCGTCTCGGCTGTATCCAGACCCACATTTATCACAATCTCCCTCCATGAATTACTACAATATGTGCTGTCTTTGTAGTGTGGAGAACGAGAATCATACAGATGTGGGTACTTACTAATTTCTTCAATGACGCGCTCTTTTCTATGCGGATGTAGAATTGACCAATCAGAGGCCTCCTTTCTCTCCTCTATGCGACACTGTCTGCGTCGACCTACAATTTTGGGTAGGTGCACCGGAGTGTGTGGGTAGGGTGGGGGGGCATCTCTGCATCGTCTGCGTATGTGACGCAGACGACCTGACGTCCAAGTATAAATCAGGCTTAAGTTTTCATGTGTGACCTGAGTGTGTGTTAATGTATGCTTTCACCAAACTACTGTGTGTGTCATCGACTGCTCTGTTACAGGGATCCAGTGCCCTGTGCATGTGATCCCCACACTCAGCAGATTTAACATGGTTTGCCATCATATAAGAGGCTGAGGACACACAGCTGTGACTTGCGAGAGGAAAACATGGAATTCGTCCAGATATGTCAGACTGTATTTTAACCTCAACTTTGGTTAACTTACAGTATGTTTAATGAATTACTCTGAGCCAGTGCTGTACTTAAAAATCTAGAACTATATTCTTATAATATCTAATGCATATGTAAATATAAATCTGAGGAAAATTCCACTTGTGAAACTATATATTTCTGCACAAAATAGTATTACCCTTGCAAGCACCTCTTTAAGCACAGAGGGTTTCAATAGAAACCCAGGAACCTGGGTTTCTATTGGGTATCACCATTGCATATTGGCAGCATACAAGGCAGCCTGAAGGTCTTAGTGGGATACATTCACACCCATATACACACAAGACTCCCCACTAAAGAGCTCTCTTCTGCTTGCTTCGAGGGAAGTGGGCTGAGGAGGCCCTTTGATGTGGGAACACCGAGGTCAAAGAGAACAGTCTGTGTAGCACTGAATTCCATCCCCCGCAACAGTTCCTTTTTCACATCTACTGCTATTGGCTTTGGCTTGAGAAACCTATCATCAAAACAAGTTTAAAAAAAGAATTTATCACGGTCTGAAGATATGGGAGCACAGGATGGATAAATGCTATGTTTCTGTTTTAAGTCACTGAATTTTTCTAAACAGTCTAGCATTTGTGATGCATTAAAGATTTTTTACCTCTTACATTTATTGGCCTTTTGTTGCTAGAACTTAGGGCAAAGGGAAAAAAGTCTAACCAGGACATAAACTTATCTTAAATGCCATGTCTTATTAGAGATGAATAGAAGAAACTGTCTGGCTTCTTCCGCCTGCAAGGCAATGAATTTGTCAAAATTTTATGATAATTCATTCAATTACTCTTTAGACATTTAAATGATGTGGGGAGTGACAGAGGAGGGGATAAGGGGTCAGTTGAAGAGAGACGAGAGGGAGAAGACGAGGGGGAGTGAAAGAGGGGGGAGGAAAAGAGGGATTGGGGAATAATCCTGCTCTTGATGTTACACTCCCTCCAGAGGCCTTTTAAAGGCTCCCATCTCAGTGTGAGGCCTCCAAAACTTCTCTCCCCCTGCTTAAAAACTCAGCGGCTTGTCCAGACCCTCTCTCCAAATGTCCCTATGTAAACACATTACTGCTGTACATGTGTGTGTGGCAATTAATACCTAATACACTGTATTTTTATGTTGAAGAGGAAGATTTGCTGTGGCGACCCCTGAAGGAAACAGCCGAAAGGAAAAGAAGAAGACACTGTAGTTTTATGTATGAAAGATATTCACAATTAAGCATATAATTTTAAAGGACTCAAAACTACACATTCTCTAACTACATCAATACACATTCAGAAAATTAAGTATTTTCTCACCATGGTCCAATATGCATATTCACACACACAAACAAACAGGCACTCACACAAACACTAGTGCTTTCATTCCAGGGAGAAAGACAATAAAAAAGCCCTTCACTCCTCTCGACCCTTGACCTCTGACCCCTGGAGGTCTCCCATTGCCTGTGCCAGAAGGAGGGAGAGATGGAGCGGTGATAAAAGGTGTGGATGTGGTGGGGCCCTGAGAATTGCTCCCTCTATAAGACCATTTTAGGCTGCATCATGGTTAAGCTCCCCCTCTAGTGTTCATTGGTCTATCGTGTGCCTATTCCTGCTGCGAGTGCAAGTTTTCAGTCACTGTCCCAATGTGTGTTTCATTTAAACATAGATGCTGACTGTAAACTGAGTAGAGATATGAAATGCAAAATAATCTTCAATTAGATCAGCAAGCAATACAGGAGCCTACAAGATGTCATTAAATATTCCCATTTTAAATACAGTCAATGATCAGTCACATCTAAATAGTTGATATGCTTCAAAGACGGCCTGTTGCCTTTGCAGTTAGAAGAATCAAAACATCTGGTCAATATTCCTTTAAATCAAGCATGGTGTTTCCCATTCACACCCAAACCATACTATCATCTCCAATTCTAGTTTAGCCATGCCTGAGGACATGCTAATTACGTTCTCTCTCGTGCTAAATTGCAGAACTTTCACTGGGACTCCGACACTCATTTCAGCCTATTGTCCTGCAGACAGACAGGACAGAGTAAATGATAGAGAGAAAGAGAAGGAGGGTGAAAATAGAAACAAACCAATAATATTACACATTTCCTCCTAAACGAGAGCCACTTTGTCCCAAATGTGGACAAGTCATTTTGTACAAGCCGTTAAAGCCCACTGGGCCAGGCGAGCATGCAGAGCAGGGCCGCCTGTTTCAAAGATCTTTTGCAATCAGTTACACAATGGACCCCCTCATTTTATGCTGCTACATCATAAAAGTGCTCCTTTTGTTACATTTCCATCCTTAAAAGGGTCTTAATCCCCATCCTTTCAGGCCAGTCTATGGTAAATTCCTCAGGGACATCCCATTCCCTGCAAGGGCTGGAGTGACCCACTCAGAAACCAGCATGCAGGGCTTTGAGCTTTTCTTCTGCTGCCACTCTCCAGAGAACATTAAATCGTACTTTTCATCCCCCTCACTGTAGGGGGGAGCCCCTTAATGATGACAGAGAAAGAGAAATTCCTCCACTCAGTCCTATGACACATTCTGCTGTCAAGCAGGCATCTCGGTGGACAGAGAATCAAACATGGCTTCCTGCAGGTGGGACGTCAGTGAAGGTCAACAGAGTCCAAAGAGGAGAGAAGGAGAGAAGACGGGAAGAAGGGAGGGGGACAAAAGAAAGGTTGCTCTTAAAAGAGAAACCAGCTTTTTCTTTGTAAATTAAGTCATCTGGTGTAAAATGTAGAAAGAAAAAAAAAACAATGCAGTTTTTTCCATTTAAGTGAACATCTTTACTACATTTGTTTTACTTTCACTGATTCTGGCTGTTTAGTTTTGCCTGTGCTTGGCTTTGTGAAGAAATTTCTCATATATGGTACTTTTAATCAAAGTCCAAACCCCCTTCACTGCTTCTTATTGGTGTCAACATAGCATGAAACTAAAACATGCCAATGTTTATTTAAGTGCAGTCTCTGCAGGATGAACAGACTACAAATGTTCACATGTTCATATGTTCATCACATCTCTTTCAACCAGTTGTACAAAAGGAATACCATGCAGTGTTGTAAACCTATTATTATTAGTATTGTTATTATTAGTATTATTATTATTATTATTATTATGATGATCATTGTTTTTATTATTTTTATTACTACTGATTAAAAAAAGATTATGGTTGTAATTTCTAGTCTTGTGACCTTTCTGTTTTAGTGCACAGCCTTATTGTACAGGCAGGTCAGTCACTTGAGGGACTAATACTGTGGAATTTGACCAGCTGAGGATGGCACTGATAGTTTCCACCATGAGATGAACATGGACTTCAATAGTACATAATCCTCTGGGAAAAAGCCTTACCCCTCTATAATGGCTTTTCTAAGTACCTGGCTTTGGCCAAAGCAAAAGTCACAGAAATGGGTATCTGCAGGTACAAGGACAGCTGAAATATGCAGTGCAACCCAATGCTGCTTTGTCGTCCCTTTTTACATCAGGCGACCTTCACGTATTTTTTTTCCAATTACTTTTCAACTGGAATAATTATAATAGCATGGGGAATACACATACAGTCCACTGATATTAACTATTGTCACCTGGCTCAGTCAAAGAAGCCAAAAAGGCTAAAACAGGGGATGCAGTCAAAAGCAACAATTAGATGCAGTGTCAGGGAGGGGCTAGTAAGAGCCAATAATCACAACCAGCACTTATGCTAGAATCTGATTAAACCGTTAATGACCTGTCACTCAAAAGTGAGGCAGATGTTTATAGATGCCCAGTACCAACCGCACAGCTCATCAGTCAGAGTCAGAACATTGGCAGCCATATCTCCTACCACACCCACTCACTCAGCATTGCCACTACACAACACTGGGGAAAAGTGCTCTCTGGTTACTGATGGTGTGCTTTCACATAGAGGACAAGGCATATGTGTGTATGTTTATTTATTTATTAGATTTTCTTCTTTCTTTTTTTTTTTTCCTCAGTCTCAGTGTCTTGCTTGTAAGGCCACAGTGCAACACTGCAGCCACCTTTTCTGAGCTCTGAACCATTGCCCCGTCTCTTTCCCTATTTGTGATGTGGAAGCAGCCATTCTCTTGTGGTGACTCTCTCAGCTTTCACCCTGACGCGTGACACTCATGACAAATTGGGTGTGGAAGTGAAGGTGATGGGCTGTGAAAGCAATGCCCCTGCCCCCACTATACACACTGTTCACATATAACAGAGCCAGACACACAAATACAAAAAATATCACTCGTGTGTGTAGGCAATCTTACATACAATACTTCCAGGCACTCAGCTCTGCTCTGAGACAAAGAACAAAGGTTGTCTTGTAAGCAGGGTGATGACCTGGATGTATATCACAAAAAGAAAAGAAAACAGGAAATGGAAATCTTGACTTCTCTCTACTACATCTTTGACTTCAACATGTGTTTACACTACACTCCCATCTATTTTAACAACTGCACCACTCAGTACTGAGCAGTGGATTTTAAGATGTATACATTTCTTCTTTTTCTGCTTTATTTCCTTTTTTTTTTTTTAAAGATCCAAAACTATTATTTAATCTGAGGTCTATTTCACTTAAACAGTATGCTACAGCATTTCCACTGTAGCATACGAACATCCTTGCTGTGACTGCTTACGAAAAATTTCAAATAATTTATAAACCTATTAAGAGCCGCGCATCACCCACACTTATTTTGAAAAATTGAGTAATTTCAACCAGGGGAAAGATTATTATACTGAATTGCACAGCAATTATCATAACATTACACTAATTCCCATAGACGTATTTAAATTATACGGCTGGTTGATTGTATGATGAATTAAAGAGCCATTTTTTTTTCCTGACTAAAAATCTCATCCAACAGTAATCAAGATGGGGGCTTTAAGGCACATTTAAGAACAGACAGACTGGAACCAAACTAACCTAATACAGTAGTTATATTATCATCATAACCCCAAGGGACTTCATCTAACCTGTAGCCTCAACCTCATCTACAAAAACTTACTGGAGATATCATTAAGTTAACACAATTATCGTGCAACAAGATGTTGCAATTTGTATAACGTAAGGTTTTACAATCACATTAACATATTTCAGAAAATAAAAGTTCAGTTTAACACAATTTTCTGTCTGCATGCAAAAAAGCAAGAAAAGAAAAATCCCTGAAAGTCACGGTTGGGTAACATGAAAAAGTTAATATCTTAAAATTTAAAATATTTAATATGTGCATTATAGCTGTTGTTAGTACATGTTGTCCACTGAACATCAATTTGTTTCTATCCTACACTTTGTTCTCTCATAGACTGCATTTTAATATACTTGAATTCCACATAAAGCTTTCATTTCATTTCATTTTTCACTGTTTCTGACAACAGACTTGTCTGATTTGACAACTGTCTGGACATATCAGCTTTCAGTAAAGGACAGTAAAAAAATAGCACGCTTATAGAAAAATTTTAACAGCACCCTTTAGAAGATATGAATATATGAAAAGCATTTTTTGAGTTAAGGGGATGTATAAATTGTACAACTGAACGTTTGTGAGATTGCTTGGGCAACCATCATAAAGCCATAGATTAACACCAAATAGGAGGTAAAAAACTGCCAAAATTCATTTTTATGCTGATGATACTGTGACATACTGTGCTGCCTCTACACCTCCACAGGCCTTATATCAGCTGCAACAAGCTTTTAATGATGTTAACACACTTTGTTTGCAGTGAAACTAGTCTTAAGTTGCCAAAACCCCCCCCCCAAAAAACGTATACAGTGATCCCTTATTTTTCAAGGTTAATAGGGCCCCCCCCCCCGCAAAAATCAAAATCTGCGAACTGGACACGGAGCCCCCCTGAGCCTCAATAATGTGTTTAAAATATGTTTAAAAACTGCAAAAATGTAGCAAGGCACTGCAGCGAAACAAGACAAAGGCTCAACTGTGGTCTCTCTGTTACCTTCACAGCCTCTGGTCTCTGAACCGTAGTAAAGAAACCGCTGGTATTCTGCTAATTTTGGCTGGTAATTAGTGGCTAACACGCTAACAACAACAAAACAAAAAGTCCGGTTTTCTCTGCATGGAACGGGCACTTTATTCTGGCACTGCAGGAACTTGTAATATCACACAGGTTGTATTGTTCGGCTCCTGTCGGTTAACTGAGAATGTCAAATCTATACACGCTGGGCTGCTGTTTATGCTCACTCCACTTTTCATCTAACCCCATTTTCTTCTGCCGTCCCACAACGCACACACTCCATTACCCATAAGGCTACCTTCTTAAAGGGGCTAAACTGGCTCACAACATTTCTTCACTGTGAGAGAATGCACACAACATCATGTGATGTTTCTGCAATTTTTTTTTAAAATTTATTATAATATACATTTCCAAAAAATTCGCGAATAGCTAAAACTAGGGATGCACGATAACTATCGGGCCGATAACAGGAAATTATGACGTCATCCCGATAGGTCCGATATCATGACGAATAGCCCCGATAACATATATATTTTTGTCAACAAGGCAGTGCCTCGCTCCCTCTGAGCTTTGAATGACCAGCAGTGAATGTTATGTTCAAGTGACGTCGGCATAATCAGAAAAACGATTTCTCAGTAAGGAAATTCAAGAATACCCCTCATGCCAGAAAACAACTTGTTAACTCAGTCATAATTTTGGTAGTTGCTGACTTTAATTGATATTTGCAGTATTTTCCCACATGTTACACATACAAAATAGAAAAAATAGATAAAGCCGAAAGAACGACGAGCAAACGAGGGAATGGAGGAATTTATGTTAAATAAATATCTGTTCATTTAAAGAGTCAAAACTGTTTTTGGTTTTGTTCATAGTATTAATGTAATGATCTTAGGTATATGTTTGTGTTATCGGTTATCGGTATTGGCCTTTAGGAGCTGAAAGTTTTCGGTTATCGGTATCGGTTTAAAAAAACAGTTATCGTGCATCCCTAACTAAAACCGCAGAACTTAAATCACGAAATGGCAAGGGATCACTGTGTTTTCAAAGGCAAAATCAAAGTCTGTGAATCTTCAATCAGTTAGTACTTTCCAGGGTTCTGAGATTAAGTTCATTTCACATAGCAGCTACTTGGGTATTTTTGTTGAAGATGCTCTCTCGTTTGTGTCACATGTTCAACAGTTGACTAAAAAACTGCAGCTGATTTTTTTTTATTTCTTTTTATTCAAGTCATTGCCTTTCTTTTGAGGCCAAAAAGAGATTTGTATGCATGCTGCATACACTGGATATTGTCTACCATAGAACACTGACGTTCATCACAAATGTGATAGCTTTTACTCACTATTGTACTTTGTATGCTCGGGTGGGATGGTCGGCTTTCTCCTTCTGTGGACTCAGGCACTGGTATATATTTATTTTGAAAGCTATTCTTTGTGTTCTCCCATCATACCTAAAGACTTACATTCTTCAAAAAACCTCTGGAAGTTAATCTCTTCACTCCCAAGACTTAATTCTTTTGACTATACCTAAAGTCCGAACTGAGATGGGGAAAAGGGCATTTAATTAAGTTGCTCCTCACACTTTGAATCAGCTTCAAACCTACCTGAACTTCAATGATCTGGTCTCATTACGTCAATTTAAGGATATTTTAAATATTCTAGATGCATTTTGGTTTAGCATTTTGTTTGATAATTGCTTCCCATGTGTATAATGATTCAAGAAAAGGCAAGGCAAGGCAAGTTTATTTGTATAGCACATTTTGGCCCGATCTTCCGCCAAACCTCCTAAAGCTGCTATTAAGGGATAGCGGGTAGCGGAAGGGGCGTTCCCCCGCAAAAAAAGCAATCTTCCACCTCCCTAAACCTGCGATCTTACCTGCGCTAACCGCTATATTATGCATATATTATGCATGGGAGTAGTTAGGGTGTTCCACCTGTTTAACCAATCAGTGCATCAGTAGCCATTGCCTTTAAGAGCAGGTTGCGCTACCCGCTACCGCAACCCGCTACCCTCTACCTGCAAACCGCTATGGAGTCTTTTTAGCCAGATCAGAGCAGCTCTCATGCGCAGCTCGTCTGGGACTCTGCTGTAGAGCTTCCTCCTCTTCCTTCCTCCTCCTCCTCTGCACTGGTATATACATAACTAGCTCTAACGAATGTAGAGCAAACTATTTTTTTTTTCTTGTACTCCAAGAAGTTTCAACAAACTGCTCAGAAAAAAAAGAGCCAGTTAACTTCAGGGAAAGTATTTCTTAACTAAAAAAAGCACTCGGAGAGCGCAGACCTCCGCCAAGCACAACAGTTCTACCATTTGGGGGCGGCTGTGGCTCAGGTGGTAGAGAGGGTTGTCCGGTAACCGGAAAGTTGCCGGTTCAATTCCCATGCTCCCCTGGCTACATGTCGAAGTATCCCTGAGCAAGATACTGAACCCCAAGTTGCTCCTGGTGAACATGTGGTACCCTGCGTGGTAGCCTCGGCCATCAGTGTGTGAATGTGTGCGTGAATGGGGTGAATGTGAGGCCTAATGTAAACCGCTTTGAGGGCACCTCGGTGCTGATAAAGCGGTATATAAGTGCAGTCCATTTACCATTTACCATATAGCGATTTACGGATTGCAATAAAATCTGCCTTCTGGATCAGATCCGGATCAGCCACTGAAATTGATAGAGGTTCCCATTGTCAATCTCTGAGTCAAATTACATGAGTTTTGGGCAATAATTAACAGAGATATTGAGAAACAAAATTTCTGGCCCTATTGACAGCAATGTTATCGAAAATTTGAAAGTGATCCAGAATCCAGGATTTTTTCTGGATCACAGGCAAAATGAATTCAGTTCTTCCTTTTCACATTTCTGACAACCCCTGAAAATTTCATCAAAATCCATCCATAACTTTTTGAGTTATCTTGTACACAGACAGACAAACAGACAGACAGACAGACAGACAGATAAACGCCGGCAAAAACATGATCTCCTTGGTGGAGGTAAAAATATTTTTACACAGACAATTCCTATCGGCTACCAGAAAGACAGATAGTTGGTGCGCTCCCGGTAAACATGCTCAGGCAGAGTTGCGAGTACATATTCTCAGCAGTGGGCGCTGGGAGCGGCTGTGCGCACAGCTGCGCCAAGACGCACCAAGACGCTACAGCTGCGCCTTGGTGCGCCTGGGAGCAGCTGCGCATCTTAGCGCAGCTGATGTCCTTTTTAAAATACTGCAGAATGGATCATTGGATGAGCATTGAGCCAGAGGAACAGGTATGATGACATCTACCTTCTACCACTGAGCGCATCTCGGGTGCTCTGACGAAAGGAGAGGGCCAGAGGGATACGCGCACAATACAAGAAACTTCACAAGTGTTCTGTGATATCCTCGTTTCCTCCACAGCAAACATCTGAATGAGATCACACCACAGCTGTACAGACAGACGTGTCTGGCTGTGACTATTCCCACATCCACCACAACTGCTGACCAGACATCCTCTGCCCTTAAGAGAATAAAAACGTATGCAAGTAATACAGTGATGCGTAATCGAGAGGTAGAGCCATTTGTGCACGTCTGCATGTGACCAGGTGGACGCACATTTATGCCATTTGGACGCACCGACATGCGGGTTGCACTTTCCACAAACTCGGTATCTTGCGATCACGGTTGCGGGTAGCCAGATCACGGGTTTAGGCTATCCTAAACCCACGATCGCAAGATACCGAGTTTGCGGAAAGCACAAATGACACACCCATTGCCGCACCTACAATGTGAGTAAGGGAGTCAGCAACGCAGGTAGTTGCTTTAGGGAAGTGGAAGATTGCATTAGCGGTTAGCGGAGCTTCCCTAAACCCGCAATTTGCGGTTAGCGGGTAGCGGGAGGTGTACGATCGGGGGCTTTGTGTACAAGACAATTCAAGGTGCTTTACATAAAACATTAGAAGCATTACAGAGCATTAAAGGGTACATGAAAACCGGGAGGAAATGAAAGTAAAATAAAATATTAAAACACAAAAATAATAAAATGCAAAATATTAAAATGCAAAAAGTGAATGCTGAACGCGTTTTGTTCTGACTCTGGGAACAGAAAGTAGACTTGACCCTGATGACCTGAGGGGTCCGGTGGGTTCATAGCAAAACAGAAGATCCTGAATGTATTTTGGCCCTCAACCATTCAGTGCTATGTACACTAACAGCAGGATTTTTAAATCAATTCTTTGACAAACACGAAGCCAGTGTAAAGATCTGAGGACTGGAGTTATATGATCCACTTTTCTGGTGTTAGTGATGACTTGAGCAGCAGCGTTCTGGACTAACTGCAGCTGTCTGATGGTCTTTTTAGGGAAAACTGTAAGGACACTGTATCTTCAGTAGTCTAGTCTACTGAAAATAAATGCATGGACAAGTTTTTCTAGATCCTGCAGAGACATCAGTCCTTTAATCCTGAATATGTTCTTTAAGTGATAATAGACCAACTTCATGACTGTCTTAATATGACTACTGAAGTTCAGGTCTGAGTCCATGACTACACCCAGATTTCTGGCTTTGTTTTTGGTTTCTAACCTAAGTAAATTAGTTCTTTGAAGCTGAGGGCTGACTTTTAATCTTTCTTCCTTGGCTCCAAAAACTATTATTTCAGTTTTGTCTTCATATAACTGAAGGAAGTTCTGACACATACAATCTCGAATTTGATCAATGCATCGGGTCAGTGTTTGGATTGGACTGTAGTCTCCTGGTGAGATGATTATGTAGATTTGTGTGTCATCAGCATAGTTCTGGTAACATATTTTGTTGTTTTTCATAATATAAGTGAGTGCGAACATGTAGATGTTGAACAGCAGAGGCCCCAAAATGGAGCCTTGAGGAACTCCACAAGTTATTTCAGTTTGCTTAGATTTATAGTTACCTATAGACACAAAGTAGTCCCTGTTTTTTTGATAGGACTTAAACCAATTTATGGCAGTGCTAGAAAAAAAATTCTTCTTCCTTGGGGGGGCAGCAGAAAATAATTAAGAACCACCAGTTTCAGTCAACATTTTGCACATATACTATTGTTTACTACTGTTCATGTTTTATAAATTATAAATTTATAAATTAATTTAAGGTTAATAAAATAATAAAAATTAAGTAAAGTTATGTAATTATGTAATGTAAAAACTCATATTCGACAACAGTGAAGCTTTTTAAACTGCAACCAAACTTAAGTTTGTCTCTTATCAACTCAAACTTTATTTAAGGACAAAAGATTTTCAGACATTCAGTGTCACGTTGTCCCCAGAGAATAATGGATACATGGCTTCTAGTTTGTAGAATACATTTGCAGGTTACATTCCTGGATGCAGATGCAGACAGAAGCCACTAAGTGACAATATTTTTCCAAGGAACTCAGGGGCCCATATGGCTACAGAGGAGAATAACTTTACGGTTTCTAATGCAGTATTGCTTGAGGCCTCAAACAATGGCCACACATGTCTAACAATGGCTTCTGGACTCAACTTTTACAAACTGCACATGTTGAGAGACCAACTTTGCAAATTTGTGATGAGAAATGTGCTGTATTTAAGTGAACTATGATTCTCTGCCAGAGATTTGGATAAAGTGGTGAGCCAGGACCCATCCTCTGGGATGCTGCTTTGATAGATGCTTCTTTTGTTTCCAGTCCTAACACCTTCACCTGTCATTCATTAATCCATTGTCAACATTAAATTCTAGATTTGTTTAAGTCAGGGATGCCCAATCCTGGTCCTCGAGAGCCCCTATCTAGCAGGTTTTAGATGTTTCCCTGCTTTGGGACACCGTGATACACCGTGTGTCATCAACAGACTTGTGCAGATTTTGATGATAACCTGATAACAACCATTAATTAGAATTAGGTGTGTTGAAGCTGGGAAATCTCTAAAACATGTTGAATAGGGGCTCTCAAGGACCAGGATTGGTTTAAGTGTTCAAAAATGAAACACCGAAGACACTGAATTTTTTTTTTCTTTGTGTGTGGGTCTTAATAAAGGTTCAAAAAAATTCAAAATAATAGATTTAAATGTAAGAAGAGTGGCCATCTTTTCTGTAAATGTGTCATTTTTCTAAGGTTTGTAAGTCGTAAGTTCTCTGTGGTAGTAATTCAAGAAATTGCTAACCTTTAGGTGAAAGTGGTCTCTAGTCTTTGATTTCATTATAGGCTTTGGGTTCAAAACAAAATATTTACACATTTCATATATTGACCCAAAGAAACGTCTGTATAATAAAATAATTAGAAAACCCTAAAATATTAAAGTTTGTCCAAAGCAATAAAAGACAAACATGGGCATAACAAAGTGTATCTATTATCTACTCTTGTTATTCAGAATATTTAAATCTATGCTAAAAATGCATTGACAGTGTGATTAAAGCACTGCTGAGCTCAACAGAAAAAATGTCTCTTGAACATAGCCAGACAATATGATGATTTTATAGTTTTAGTAATTTTCTACAATGTAGTAAGTACATCACCAGGCAAAGGCTTCAATACATATTAATGAGAGAGATGGAGCTTTTTATTAAATTACAAAAGGTGGATGTCATCAGCAACGACTATACCTTTGCTTCCAGAAAACATAATTGTACAGCACATTAAGATGGGGGGTGGGGGTGGGGGTCACATTATCAAACTTGTATTAGCCAACTGACAAGGCTTTTATCATTAGGCATTCAGTTCTTTGGGAGATGAAGAATAAATGCCAGCTACACAATACACAGCAGGCTATATATTCACTTATAACCCCTACAGGCAGCAAAGAGCAGTCCTGTTGCCTTTGATCTTTCCATTCATTTGTTTATAGAATATGTAGATGTCGGCAAGGCCTTTTGTATTAGACGTAACTTTCATACCAGGGCTAAGATGCTGATGTAAGAAACAGGTAGCAAAAATATAGAATACCTTGCCAATAAGAGAATAGTTTTTTTTTTGTTTAAATTTAGCCATTATGATGTGCTCAGGGAAAAAGACACAAGTAATGCACTCATATAGAGAAGTTGTGGATCGGAAAAACACACACATTGCTTGTTTGGTGCAATTTGTCATCTTTAGGACCTTGTGGATTATGTTTATATATTAAGTTATACTTATATCAACCTCATATATATATATATATATATGTATATATATATATATATATATATATATATATATATATATATATATATATATATACACTCAGAGTAAGCTACTTAAATATGCATGATTCAATTACTAATCTTCATATCAAAAGCAATGTGAAGTGAAACTCCTCTCACTATTATTATCAATATCACTGTCTATTTCATGTTTACACAAACATTTTATGCATTTTATCCTAGACAAGGGGCATCCTGAAGCTATAGGCCCTGTTGGTGCATATTAGCTATTGTGTACATGTCAGGCAAGGGTTTTTTGTGCCATTGTGTTCAGTGACAGATTAAATGAGGAGTAGTATTTCTTTGTACCAGGATGTGTGGGAGACCTGCTGGGCCAGGCTGCACGGCTAGCTTTGGTCCAACCTTAAAGCATATAGTGCCAAGGGCTAATTTGTTAGACTGGAGATATTAGAAGCAACATTTGTAATGTCAGAGGTCTTTATTTGCTCAAGTGTCATGTTTTGCAGGTGTTAGGAGGAAGGACCCAGGAGCAGGACTACAAAAACAAAAGGGCTTATTCACAAAAACACAAAGAGAAAAAAAATACAAGTTCCCAAAAATGCAAAAAGTCAAAAACACTAACAAGTACAAACTTAACTTCTTGAGACCAGGTGAGGAGAAGGACGAATTAGAGGGGAACAGGGTGAACAGAAAAACACACAACATGCCACAAAGACTAATAGAGCCACAAAGGACAGGGGGAAATGACAAGACTTAAATACACAGAGGAACAAACAAGAGGCAGGTGCAGGGAATCAAGGTAACAAGAGGGAGGAAGCAAAGCAGAACACAATGAAGACAAGACAGACCTTTCAAAGTAAAACAGGAACCACTAAAGACAGGGAAAGACGCCAACTTGACACAGACATACACACACAGAGCTGCCATGGCCGACCAGGCCATGACATCAGGACTAATATTAGGTGATGGTTAGCTAAGAATTGTTAAAGATAAATTGAGCAACATGAGCTGAATGCATTTCTTTTGTATCATTATTTCCTTTGGGCTAATGTGGAATCATCAGGTGTTAACTAGAATTAGGCGAATATTTGTACCATTTTGTAGATCAAAGCAGTACTTTACACAGTAGGGTATTAGTAGTAATGGTCTAGAACACAAAGATGTTATAGAAAATACACATTTATTATCTTTTTTTGCTAATACAGCTCATGAGATAATCTTATGAGGTAATGAAGCATCTCTTCCTGACATTTTTAATTGCCAATCACTCTCAGTTTCTTTAGGTGTACTTGTGTATTGTTTGTGTGTGTCCCATGCACGCTTGTCTACATTAATGCCCTACATTTCCAAAATACAGTAAACAGAAAAATATGGGAGAGATAATTTATGGGGTTGCTAGAGTGCAAATATGGAGGTTGCTTCTAGAAGTACACATCGATTGACATGTGCTCAAATGTCCATTGACAAAAGGAGAAACAGTGAGAAAAAGAGTACAAGGGAGAGAGAGGGGTCCTGAGAGGGGTAGAAAAATCCATAATTGCTCTCATCGCCATATGATTTTCTGCAGGCAATTTTCACGGCGCACACATTGACCTTTGCCTACTTAATTCCTGTGCAGTAAAGAAACAGAGAGATGATCACTGAGGCACATAATTACACCCTCATCGATACACAGATCTATGGGATGGACAATGAATGCAATGAAAAGACAATACGTATTACACTCACACAGAGACACACAAGCAAACAGTCTGTCTCGCATGCATCTGAAAAAAAAAAACAAATGGTCACACACATATCATCATTGCATTGGCATATATTTCTATTGGGATGCAAAGCCAATGTGAATAGCATTGCAGGTAATGATCATGTGAAGGTTGGACATTGCAAGCTCGATGGAGGACCCCATATGGCTCTCTCCGTCCGTGTCATTACCTTGTTACGCATGTGACTTCCATTCAGAGAGAGGTAGAGAGCAAGGATCACCCAAGACCATGCTACAACTGAAATTGTCTGGGGTCAACAGTGCCATAATTACTTTAAAATGTCAGCCTGCAATAAAATACAACAGTTCATCTGGCAGAAAGCAAATTAGCTTTGACCATGCCATAATTACCCTTTCCTGCAGAACCATTAGAAGAGATCAAATCTTCACATTCTCTGTTTGAGGAAAGGCCATCAGAGTACACTTCACCTGACAAGAATGCACATTTGCCATTTTGGTGGGGTAATTAATTGTCCTTATAATAGAAATTTTATATTGGACTTTGAAATGGAAATAACTGTAATAACCTGCCAGTTGTATCTTAACCATTTGCTGACATGCCTTACCTCTTGGTCTCTTATCCTTTTTCCCTGATATGTATTTTCAAATACACTGACAGACTGACTAAGTTTCCTGCTCCAATTCCTTGCTATAATGGTTAAATATTCAGTGCAACTAAACTGTCAACTTAGCACAATGTGTATGAACTTCAATTAACATGCAACAGTGTACAAGTGAAAACGTTGGGATAGTAGCTTATATTGTATGTTAAATTTAAAAATAAAATTTCTACTCTTTTCATGGGTCAGATGCAATCTCACCAATTTGTAGAGATACTGCACTGAGTACTGGAACACAATAATTTCACCACAATACAAATTGAAAGAAATTAAAATCTGACCTGCATCAACACAATAAAAAGGAAGAAATATATCACAGAAATCTGTTATGGATACCATTGTGGCTGATAGAACTCAGGCTCTGTGTGTTCTTACTCAGATACTTTTTGTGGATTATTATTATGGTGTTAAATTCCATTCTTCTCTTGAGTCACATTTTCACTACTCTTATTTCATTCTTTTAGCAATTACTGTATGAGGCAGAGGTAGTTTTTTTCCAACACAGCCAAGGTAATGGGGTAGAGATTATGCTTTGAATAGCAAGGTTTGGACAGAAAACTCTGAAATGGAGTCAGCGGGATTCTCAGGTCATTTCTGAGCTGCTATGTTGTCACTGTTGCGCTGTGAGTGCTGCTCAATCTGAGTCTCAGCTCAAGAGCATTGTAACCTTATCAAATTAGCTTTGGGCCCGGTCTGTCAGCCACTGCTGCGGGCCTGGCAGCCACCACCATGATTAGTCATATTGAATTATACATTCGGGCATGTGGGACACCTTCTACATTAACACAATTCACAGAGACGGACACACACGCACATACACATTTAGAGCTACAAACATACTTGTAGATTCAAAATTGCAAAATGATGAAAGCAAGCACACACACACACAAGAAAGGAAAGAAGAAAAAAAATTCTGTTATGGAACATGGTGATGCAGATGTGCGTAAACAGGATTAGGAGAGACGGTTCCACTGTCACACAGACCTCCAGATTGTAATTCTTATGCCTCTCTGACAGCTTGGCACAGTACTAAGTCGCCTAACATTTGCTTTGACATGATATCCAGACCTGGGCACAGATGAGGTTATCAGTAGGGGGTAAGTGTGGGAGGAAACACGTTGAGCCCAAATGAAAAAACTGAGCGGACAACATGAGAATGACTCAGGGAATAAAAAACATCTACCAAAAACTGGGTTTGGCAAACTTTATTAGCAGCCGTGATCTTCACAGACATGTGAAACCTATCTAGAAGTAGTTGAAAGATTACAATCCTCTTCATTAAATTTATCTCCTGCGACATAAACTTTTAATGCGTACAGCAGCAGTGTGTATGGGCCTTCCAGGGCAGCTTAAATGACTGCAACCTGTAATTACTGTTCCAGCACTTGATTAGAATAATCTGATTGCAATTATTCAGTGACTTTAAAATACAAGCCTCGAGCTACAGAACAATAATTCAAGGGCAGTGATTGGGAACGTGTTTCTTTTTTGGCTGTAAAATGACGTTTTAATTGACGCAGAGTGAAAGAGGTTCCCTGCTAAGGAGCCAGCTCCCTCAATTAAAGTCCATTTATGCAGCGAGGGGGAAGACGTTGTGCTGCGATGTGGAGTTAATCACTGGGCAGACAGAGTTCTCACAGATCAGGGAACTAACCCCTCTAACAGGTAAACAGACAGAAATGCAGCACACCATCAAGAACACACACAAACACACACACACACACACACTGCGACATTCATGTGCCACTTAATGGACTGGACTGTTGGATTCTCAATAAATTGTGCTTAAAAGCCCAATCCAATAAGATAATGTTAATGACACATACTTAAATAAAAGTTCCATATTCGTAAGAAACTCAAAACAAAGATATGTTAATTATCTTCCTTATTCTGCAACAACAAAGCTAGATAATTGATAGCGTTTAACAGACAACTCTTATGCATTTCATTACTCTAAGGAGTCACTGGGTGATTAATTAAGAACATAATACAACTTGAGGGAGAAGTATTGCCCAGCTGGCAATGATTCCATGGTCAAAATGAAGGACAAACATGGTGACTGTAATCTTTTTCTGGACCTCTAATTTGCATGACTTTATTTCCTTGCTCTGATTTACCTGATGAGGAGCGGTTTTTGTCCCAGCCTCAGAGGCTGAGCCACCCTGGGTGATTAACAGAGCTGATTAGTCTTTCAACACAGACATACACACATACACACACTCTACTCGTCCTTTGGCAGCCTCAAAACTATGGCTACAATACTTACACTCATAGAGTACAAGTGCATATGCTGTAATAATGTGAATAGAGTCTGACAATCTATGGACAATCAACTAAAACTGATTGTCTGTTTTATTTTTGAACTCTTATTTGTTACCATCCTGTGCCATGCAGTTTCATAACGACTGCACATTACCAAAACATGCTACCAAGAAACCATTAATTGGTTTTACTCTGCCTTAACCTTAGTGACAAGCACAATAGGAGACATGCCCTTTCTAATCAGCTTCATTGTGTTATATCACCTCCGCTCTAACTATATCATCAAGGGTTCAAAGACCTCACGCTGCACGTTATTGCTGAAACCATCTTTAATCAGCTGCATTGGTCTTTGTTAGATCATGGAGGTCTATGTTGTAATGAAAACGGCAGCGAGCTCTGATAGCAGGCTAATTGGAAGATAATGAGCCAATAACATCAATAGCTAATGACATACCAAGTCTAAGTCACACCCCCCTCAGGCCACACAGAGGCTCATTCAGCACTGATGGAGTGCAGAGCTAGACCAAGCTCTGTACAAACAGGCTGTCTTGATGGCTTCATTACACTAACGAAAGGTGGTGGTTCAAGCTTAAAGATGGTGGACAAGCTACACAGCATACAAAGACAGAGCTGTTATGGATTGTCGCAGGTTATGCTTTCAATGAAAAATACTGCAGAATACTACAAATCCTTTCATAATAATATAATAATAATACAAGTTCAGATCATTATTTAATTATTATGTCTCACCCAACTTCTTTCAGCAAAAAAAAAAAAAAAAAAAAAAAAAAAAGTATATTTAAAAAGTAAAGTTTCAAAAGACAGCGGTGCATCTTTTCAGGCTATTTTCACACTGCCATAGTGTAAATGACATGTAGTTTGTTTATTTGTCAGCGGATGGGAAGGATGTTGACAGTTTAAGTACTGTATGAGTGTGTGGGCGTGGGCACCAGAGAGTGGGCTGAAGGGGGTTGAACTTTTGTCAGGTTTCAACAATAAACCAGCTAAGAAAACTAACAGTAAACAAGCTTGATGATCCATAATCACATTAAGAGAGGCACCGAGCATGAAAGAGCGACCTGTTAATCCACACAGTGCTAGCTCTGTAACCTGCACATAATCCTGGAGAAAAGGAGCAATAATGAGAAGAAGAGTGAGGAGAAAAAAGGAGAGGAGGACAGAAAGAGGCTATGGAATTAAATTACTGCACATACAAGCTTAAGGCAAATTAAAGAAGTGTTTCAAATATCTACCTTGCTGTGGTATTTTTTTTTCCTTTGTGTTTCTTTGAAAAGATATAGTTTTGTATCACCAAATGAAAGGTTCAAAAATGTAGGCGGTTTAAGAAGCATATGATTCACTAGTGAGAAAACCCCCTAGTGATACTTGGCAAAAATAATAACTGGCAAAAGAAACACTGAAAATTATGACGATATATCATTATACAGACCACTCAAATTCATCTAACAATGATTTCTGGGAATGTTTTGTATCCAAAGACAATGTAGCATTTATATACAAGAATTACCCACCCAAATAAACTGAATTAAAGGAACTTGAACTGTTAAGATTTTCAAGGTTAAATGTTGGTAATAAATAAATTGTTCCTGTTCCTGTGGTTACACAAGCACCCCTACTTTGCAATACAATATTTTTACTGTAATAGACCTGCAGCCAACGTTATCATTTTTGGAAAAAAAAAAGTTTCTTCGGGTCATAGCGTTTTATACTGAGGAAAGGATTCTCAAAGAAATTATGTCAGTAATAACTATGTTGTGGCAAGAATGCACTCACTGACAAGGTGCTACATTTGTTTCAGACTTTTTCTGGAACTTTATAACTCTAAGAAATGATGGGGACTACCTATAAAATACTATTTGTGACATTGTTTAGATGGCATAAAGTTATGTCAACATGAAGAAAAGACTGATTTTATACCAGTTTCTTTGTTTTTGTGCATATTTACCTTGAATTACTGATTAATGGCATGTAATATAATGTGTCATAATATGAAATGTCATAGCTTTAGAGTCTTTTGAATGTCTTTTTTTGTCTCTATTTCTGAAACACAGATGTGTATTTGTGCCTGATAGTGTTAGGGTGTGGGTATTTGGACCCTTTTTAGCAAGAGACCGTGTTGGCTGCCCAATAAAATTGAAATGAGGTTAAAGTAGTCCTTCTGGGACTTTTTTAGTCTAACAATGTAGCATGGATTTGCTCAAAGAGCAGAGTGATGAAAAGAAGTTGGTTCCTGGAAAGCATATTTTGCAGATGACATACAGAAGCTGTTACATGAGGAAAAATGGCTTTGTCTTATGGAGTATCCTGTTGAACTTGTACTAATATCATAAAGCTGCGCGCTCTTCACTTTACTTTCAAAACTTTGCTGAGCAAACTTTTTCTGCTAACTCCTGTGCAGCTGAAGGGGATTCATCATTATCAGCCAGTGGATCAAAAATGAGGAGGGGTGAAAATGACAGATACAGCAAAAGTTAAGAAGGGAAAGGTGGGAGGAGATGATGTGGGGAATGAGGCTACAGAAAGATTGGAGCCAGACAATGAGCGATGTTGGAGAGTGTTACCGTGTGTAGGAGGGTCGGTAAAGTAGGAGTGTGCATGCGTGTGTGTGAGTATGTGTGTGTGTGTATGACAGAAAGAAAGAAACAGAGATGTCCTTGAAATAGACCCTGGAAGTTAAGGACCAGCTGGACTCTGAGTACTTCGTGCTGATTATGCTTGCCCTCCCAAAGACTTGTTTTTTTTTTTTTTTCTCTTTTAACAAAGTTCTGAAACTTACCTCTTTACAGACATATTTTTACTTATGGAGAAGTGTAACCCTCCCCATCTTCACTATGAAATACTCAGCTTCTCTGGGGTGTGTGTTCTTAAGTCTTTTATTGCCTCAACACTTTTAAAACACAAGGTTAGGAGATGATTTTCCTGCAATAAAATGAAGGAACAAAAAATAAAATAAACAGATGCTGATACCTCAAAAGACACAATGTTTGTATGTAGAATAAGTTTTTATAGAGACTAAGTTGAGTTCCCATTTGCTACGTAGCTTGTGCCCTGCATGTGCAGAACGTAATGATTTTCATTTCAGCTGGCATATTAACAGGTTAGAACATGCATCATGGTTGTCACATGCCACATGCCATCAAGAGTGTTGGCTTGTTGCTCATACAGTACTGTGCAAAAGTCTAGGGCGCCCTTAGTCTTAGTGTTTTATCAAGTCTTACTGACCATCCATACTTATTTTTCAATGTCTTATCAAGATACAAACAAAAAATACAGTGGTGTCAGAAGCAGACTCATTAAATGGCTGGCTGATTAATAGCTGTTTTTTATAACTGGCATCAGTCACAGAAAAACCCTGATCAGTCCAACTTTGGATAATGTGGAAACAAAATAAAACCAATGTAGAGTACAAAATTATTCTACATGCAATGGTAAGTATTAATGTGACCTTCCTCAGAACCAAGTACCAATGTAACTTTTCTTATGCAGACTGTCCCATGCAGGTATTTCATTAGGATTCCATTATTTTTAGATTTAAGAGAGCCAGGTTCCTGTATTTTATGCTCGTATCTTAAAGAGACTGAAAAATAAATATGGCCTTATAACTCAATAAAACAACAAGACTAGGGGTGCACAAGACCTTGCAAAGTAATATATTGCATGCAGACAGTACGGTGGCTTGGTGGTTAGCATTGTTGCCTCACAGCAAGAAGGTTCTGCTCACCATCTTGACCACATATTAGGAGCAATACACTTTTAAACACAGACATTAAAACTATAGCTTATCTGTTGTGATGATGATTTTCTTTTTCAGCAATTACAAGTGACTTATCTCTGACTGACCTCTTTGTTTTCTCTTTTTGAATCATATCAGCCATGGATTACACAAAACTATATTTAAGGCCATTAGCAAGGGTAAAAGCTATGGAAAAAACTGTAGTGTGAACACAGATGCAGCTGTAAAGCAGCAGCTCAGCAGTGCTCACGCAACACACATACCACACATTTGCTGTGAAGCCAGCCTAACTGTAACCATCATTGCCACAGAAGCAATTCATATAATAAACTCGATTGGCTATGAGCTTGATAGAACTCATCCTCTTGAACTAATTCAATTTGATAGTAGCAACATGTGATCAATGTAATTTCAGTGAATCATGATAGATAAATTACACGTTTACAAACTTCTTGTCCACCCACAGTGAGGAAAGTGTAATCAACCCATAACAGTTTGTTTGAAATATGTCTCACAGGCCATTCAGAGTATTATTTCTGTCTTAACCCACCTGATTATGACAACCACATCCCTACTACAAATGAGCATATGGAAAAAAAATGTAGTGGAATTATAACCTCAGTACTCACCTGCTTCCAAATAATTATGCATGAAAAAAAGTGCCTGAGAACAAGAGCAGTTTTCACAGTACTGCTTACAAAAACAAGGACTGACTCAGAGATAAGGGGGTTGGCTGTGTTGTGCTGTCCCACTTACAATTTGCATTTAACTAAATGTGTTTTTTGACTTGGATAAGAAGCTGGCTTGCCAAGTTTTCTGCAGCCATGATGAACTGCATTCGACGTGGCTAGTAACCCTGTGGTTCCACTCAGGAGGAAAAAAGGAAAGGAGCCGGTTTCTGAAGGGGAGAAAAAAAAGACTAAGCATAACCTGTAATGGTGTTTCAAATTGTCCTTGGAACTCTTACATCAATGAGGAGAAACAGCATAAAAAGAAACAAAGACATCACTTTCATAGACAGACAAATAGAGTGTAACCACGTGTAACTCTGAAGTCTAAACTATACTAGGTAAACCCGACCTTTAGCACCTTTTTTTTTTTTTTTCAGTGTATGGTGTGATGTGTAACTAAAATGCAGCTTGCTGGCTATTAGAGGAATGGAAAAATTCTATAAAATGTCTCAGTAATGGGCCTAACACACAAAACATATTATTTCTCTTTTCAAATATAATAAATCAGTGTTTATTATGGAGACTTGTGAACTGAAATTTCCCTCTAAACTCACAGGGTATATTAGTTGGACAAAGTTGATGCTGTGCACAAATATGCAAACAATTAACTGCCAAATAGTATATGACTTAACATTTTTAGAGATATCCCAACTGAAAATAGTATGTATAAGTTTCCATTTATTTTAACTGTGCAGCCTAAAGGAAAACAAAAGAGAAAACTTCTGCTTTATATGAATACAAACTTCACCAAAGCATTTCTCCAAATAATAGATGTGATCATGTTTTCATTTATGCCATAGTTTACCATGGGGTCAGCAGTACTTTAAGCTATGCAATTACACTTGACGTTCTATGTTGATAGGTCCATTTGTCCACAGTGTTTGCCAAGGATTCATCCCATTATGTTTGAAAGGCCAAGACACATGGGAGGACAACTCGAGACAACCCTTAAAGGAGCCATCCATGGCTGCCAACATGATACACCTGAAGGGAGGAGCCCGAGGCACCCAGGCCCATGAAATTATCTTAAAAAACAAGCTTTATTCTCATAAACTCCTAGGAATTTGAAGGATAGGCCACACCAAACTATATTCCTTATTGTCCAAAACAGGGATGCTGTGAGAAGGACAGGACAAGGAATGAGGAATTATACCAGTGTCTGAAGATTGATTTTGAGCTTCACTTTAGAGCAGTGTTCTTCAATCCACATCCTCAGGGCCCCCTTCCCTGCATGTTTTAGATGTTTCTTTGCTCGGTCACACCTGATTGGATGGCCATCAGCTTCCCTTCAAGGTCTACACAAGTCTGCCAATGACCCACAAATTAGAGCCAGGTGTGACCGAGCAGGGAAACATATAAAACATTCAGGGCAGGGGGGGTCTGAGGACTAGGATTGAAGAACACTGCTTCAGAGGAATGGCTTCTGGCAGTATACACAGTGTCAAGAGCTGCAGGCCTGCAGCTCAAGCAACCATCTTGGCAGTCACTCCTTTTGGTATATGGGGGGGGTTTTCACAAGGTACCCCACTCTGCTGGGACCCATCATTTCCTCTTTCCCACTCTTGTAATGCTCCAACTTCTATATTTCTTTCATACAGTTTATCTTTGATCAGAAATATATTATTCAGTTGACAAGTAATGTAAACATCCACATAATTTGGAGAAGAAATCATTACTTCCTGTGGTTATATTTACTATTAGGACAATGATACCAGGAAGGGGATTGGCAATCAAGGAATCTGATGGCATAAACCGACTTTTTCCCCCTCCTTCCTGTTAATATTTCAACCTTGGATTGAGTCATTTTCAATAAACACAAAAATTAAAATAATCACATTGACATATTTACCTATTTCTCTTTGTTTCTTTATCTCTCTGACTATCACCCACCACTCTCCCTCTCTCTCTCTCTCTCTCTCTCTCTCACACACACACACACACAAACTGTACCCCACCTTATAATGGCCTCCTAAGCAGACATGATTTGAAATGTATACAGTTATGATCCAGGCAATGATATCACTGTTTGGGCTTATTAATCAAGTAAGACTTTGATCAAATGTGTGTGATGCAAAACTTTCTGCCAACTGTGTCTACATGGTCACCCCAGACAACCCTTACATTGCAGATCTATTCTGGCTAAAAACAGCATATTTGTGAAGACAAATATTTAAATTTATATAAGAGGAGCACAAGGGAAAGACTTTGAATGAACAATGGCAAATTAAATTATGTCTAGAAAGACAGATGGTTGACCTTAACTGTCTTCAAGCTGCAAAACCCAGTTAGATATGATAAATTAAGAAAATCAGTTGCTGATTGGAGAGAAAAGGATGTTGAGACAGTCAGAAAAACCCACCTGGAATGGCTTTTTGCTTCCCCTCTGTACAAACTGAAACCCAATAGCTGTAGCAGATCTGAATACTGTGTTGTGATAAAGCTGAATATTCATTTTGGAGCAAGCGGAAGACAAACATTCTCATCCTTAATGACATCTCCTGGGAGGAAGTTAATTTCACAAGGTTCTTCTGCAACAAAACTCTGTCACTTTGAGAGGTCAGACAAGGTTCACACTTCTGTACAGAAGTGTAACTAGGTTAGTGACACTTCCTCCATTAAACAGGATCTCTAAAATAACTGGGATCCAAGTAACATCAGTTTCAAAGTCAGTGAAATGAGAGCTGTAACAAGCCACAGACATCTGCACCACCGGCGTGTGGGCCACTGTGAACTTATAAGGGCAGTAAAGCCAGATACCACTGAGTCATCCAGTCATTGGCACCTTTCATGTGGTAGAGACACTGTAGCAGGTCACGGTCCAAACAGATGGTGAAAGGGCATCCCAGGAGGTAATAACAGAGTGTCGCCTGCCCACCCAATGGCCAGACATTCCTTATTCACCGCACTATACCTTATCTCTTGTTCTGACAGTTTTCTACTAAGGTATAGTATGGAGCGGTCAGCCCCTGAACCTGCTGGGTAAAAAAAAGCCCCCAGCCCTCCGTCCGACGCATCAGTCTGCAGGATGAACGTGAAAGTGAAGTTAGGCATATGAAGCAGTGGTGCCCCACAGAATGCTTGTTTTACCCTTTCAAACGCCACCTGACACTGCTCCATACACTGGACCAGATCTGGGGCACCTTTCCAGGTCAGTACAATCAGGGAGCTAGTCAGGTCCACAAAGTTTGGGACAAATGTTCTGTAGTACCTGCCAGCCCAAAAAGCTACCTCACCTTGTTTTTTTTGTCTTGGGCCATGGGCAGACTGCAATTTCCGTGATCTTTTCTGCTTGAGGCCCCACGTGCCCACGATCCAAGTGGTACCCCAGATACTGTATATCCCTCTGTTTTGCTCTCAGGTCCAAGACATACAGAACCTCATTTTTACTCACGCTTAGACCATCTTCCCAGATTTCTTTGATAGGGTCCAAGACATCACGTGGTTTTCTACTGAAGAATAGTTCAAAGGAAGAAAATCCCATGAAGGCCTGAGGTACCTCCCAGACTGCAAACAACAGATGGTCCAGCCATTTATCCCAATGACATTCATTCTTGTGAATAAACTTACAAAACATTGACTTCACTTCAACTCTTATTCAACCACATCACCAACCCCTCAGTGTGTAGGTGGTAGACACTGGTCCAAATATATTTAATGCCTAATAATTCATAAAGTTCTTTAAGTGTGCGAGACATGTATGACATGCCCTCATCAGTCAAAATCTCTTTTTAGATTTCAACTCAGGAAAGAACCTTAAACAATAACTATGGAACACTGCAGAGATGCTGCACAAAGGCACTGCTTCAGGGTATCGTGTTGCGTCATTGACAAGTACTAGCACAAACATGTTTTTCATCCCATTTCTCTTGGCTTCTATTTGTTCTCTGAGTTGCTGTCCTGCCGTCTCTGATTCTTTATGGACTTATCTTGGTTAGGTTTCTTTGCTTTCTGGACTAATAAAGGACCTTTTTTGTGGATTTGCCTGCCACAAACTGCTCCAACACAATCCTCTCCAGCATTGCCTTCTCTCCTTCAGTCTCCCATGAAGACCACCTGGCTGCCTCATCCTTCAGGTGTTGATCAAAGATGACTGGCCAGTCTGGAAGTCAGAGGGTGTTATTCTGGAAGCGGTGACATTTTTCCTCAGGGAAGAATTTGATCTTGCCCATGATCGCTTGCTGAAGGTCAGAGAAACTCCTCCAAAGATATGCTACATGGTTTGGGCTACTACCAGAGCGTTACCGGTCAACAGTGGCAGCAGGCACCCTGGCCATTCCTCTGCCAGCCACCAGCAGGCTGCCATCGATGCCTCAAATATGTCTAGAAAGCCAGATAGATTGTCATTCATGTAGATTTTCCTCCATGGTCACCTGCTGGAGTGTAATGTTCAGAGCAGTGGGGAACGTGGATCTGTGGACAGCCTGGACCTCTGACCGAGAAAAAATCTCTTCTAGAACATCTGTCTGTTTCTTTGCCTGTGCCTAGAGCCATTCCAGCCGACAAAACCCACGGTCCTTCTGATCACAGTGAATCGCTGCGATCTCCATCACAAGTTTAGTAATTGCAACCCCTTGTTGATGCTCTGTTGAGGCTGATTGCAGTAGTACCTTCAGTGTGGCATGACTCAGTAATTCGGGATTCATGACAGCCACAGAACAATACATGCAATTGCGATTTCTCAGACTTGTTAGGCTGCAGAAATGGCTACTGTTACAGAAGAATCATGAACAACCTTGGTTCCAGCGTGCTTCTCCTAAATAGAGACACATTATCAGCAAATCCACATCTGTGCCAATCAGCCTCTCTTTGGTGCTGTTCCTGGTGCCACTACTCAACGTCTCCCCCTGCAGGTGAGCAGGAACCACACCCCACCACCACAGTGAGTGTACCCACAAGATGGACAGCCACTCAGGAGAAATTCACTGAATGTGACAAAAACTGTTTTGGGTTCTAAATCGCCTTAGATCTGTTTACCCTACCTTTAACTAAAATGTATGATATATTTGTTACCTCAAAGAAAGTTTCATCTGTCTTTGAGCTCATATTTAATATAATAATTTGGGTAATTGCTTTCTTATTTTTTGAGATAGTTGTGTTTTTCTTTGTGCACATATCAGAAACAGGGCTGAGGGAGCATGTGTGGAATACAGCATTATGATGGGAAAAAATGGACAGGAAATTCTAGTACTTGTCAAACTATCTTGAGCACTAACAGGCAGGTGTATAGCATGTATGTATTCCTGATGGAAGGAAGGAGTCTATGTTGTGTGTCTGGGAAAACACTGTGGCTGTAGTAACACACTGTTTTGTACACTGATTGATGGTTGTTGTCCATGCAGGCCTACATTTTGAATGGATTGGAGTCACACAACAAACACAAGATGGAAGACTGTGGAACTTTTGACTACAAAGAATAGCAAGACTCCCAGCAGCACATACACACACACCACAAAACCACAAAGTCACACACCACACCCACAGATCCACTTCCCCACCTCCGTTGCTTGAAGATCTACCTGCCAGCTGCTGCCAGTCGCAGAGAAAGATGGGCTTTGTTGGTTTTGTGAAGCCCACCGACAAGAGCCCCCTGGAGACTTCAGGTCTCCAGAAGCACAAGCCTCAGCCTTATCCACTCTGCCGCACAGGCAATCTGTTTTCTATATTACCAGCCTGTATCACTGTACTATGCACTATAGAACAGCAATTGAGCAGGAAATTAAGTTAGGGGATCGGTATTTGGCGGAGGAGAACGAGCTGGTGTGGTCTCCTCTCTCCACATACAAGGATCATTAAATATCACATGGGTTTTTTGATAAATTTCCTTTTTTTCTTCTATCTGCTGTTCCCATCAACTCACACCCTCTTTCTCCTCTCTTTTTCTCTGTCTATGTCTTTTTCTTTCCTCTTCAATTTCCCTACCATCATCTGCTCATTTCTGTCTCATCTTGCCATATTTGTGGAGTGTATGAACCAAAACATCCTAATGGATGTTTAAATAGCTTGAGCTAAGTGTAAGTAGTGAGTGGGTGAAGGGAAAAGAGAGTGAGAACAAGCAAGGCCAGTGAGCTACAATTCAACAGTGAAATAGTTAATTTCACTAGAGCAGTCAACAGACATACATTCAGACAATACCACACAGACTGTCTATGTACATCTTTGCAAATCCTCAGATTTTAAGGAGATGAAAAATAAAATCTGTTAATTCTTAATCCTAATTCTCATTATAAAATTGATAATTAACTTATAATTAATAATGCTTTTGCATTAATTCTTGTTATTCAAATGACCCAAATCTTGATTTTTTTTTAATAAAGGAAAACCAGTATAATCATAGAGAATATTGGTGACATTCCTGTGTCTGTATATTTCTAAAACGTTTATGAGGTATAGAATGTTTAAATGGATCTTGCTGGACTGCAGCACATTTTGTGATGGATACATTAATATGACTTCATTTAGTTTTCAAATTAAATGTTTAAAGACGATTACACCATTGCCTAAAGTCTGTATGTGATGTCGAACTTCATTATTACTAATACTCTACTTACTAATGAAGCTTTTTATGACAATGTGAATGGTAGGTGATGATGCTATCATCACATATCTCAGTGATTGACATTTTGAGTTTTCTGCTCAGAACTACATTTTTCAATAAAAAATAATTACTTCACTGAAACATGAGCAGACAGACTCACTCACGGCAACAACAAGCTCTTAGTACTTCAATCTGTCAGAAGTCAGTCTGTAGTCTTGACAATTAAATAAACAATGCTACAAGCACTATTACATTTGACTTTAACATTTTTGTAGCAACAGATATGCAAATATACTGGTGACAGAAAATCAAATGCATCAACATTTGTAATTTAGCAAATTAAACAAAAAAAAAAATATTTCACTCTGGTGGTAGAATTAAGGTCATCACTGGTCACATGTAACATGTGCATAACACTAAGTCTCTGGCGTTGTTCGGGTTAGTGGGAGGCAGTCAGAGAGATAAGGCACCAAACAGGTCTAAATCCTCCCCCCGAAGCTGACTTGATGGACAGACAGGCTGCCATTAACAATGCAGTGGCTTGTGGGAGCAGCTGATGATGGAAAGATACCCTGGCATTTGCTGTGTTAAGAAGTGGCCCTTAAAGATTTCACACTTCCAATTTCTTTGAATTATCTGCCATCTCCAGCTTGTCACTCACACTGACAATCTCAGATTCTTGCTCACTGAGGCCCCGGGCTGGTTATTGACAAAGCAATCCACAGTGATACAGCAAAACCTGATAAAACATTAGTCAAACACCAGTGTTACCACTATTACTTGCCCACTAGCTCCAACAAGGAACCCACCTCCTTGAAACCACAGTAGAAATAAATAATTTTGAAAAAATTACACATTTTATTTTTGTGATTTTGCTATTTTGTATGCATTTTCTTTTTTAAGTAAATCCTTCCTAAGTAACTGTTTAATTAAAACTTCCCAAGCGTGAGTCCATCCACAACATGGACACTTATCAAGCTGGAACATCTGGAAGTTTAATCAGAATATCTGCATATTTGGTGATAACACAGAGCTTCATTTACTATTTGTCCTTTCTCTCTGTAGAGTTTAAATACAATATACTCACACTTGGGCTTGTCAAATATTATACTGGGTTCAGTTGTACTTGTATTTTTGCATAATACCACACATCTGAAATGTAGGAATTGAAAATTTGTGAATATCCACTCAGAATTTGAAAGATTGCAGCTCAAAGAACAGGATTGATTTGTTAAGGTCCTCTTATAAGGCAGTGATGACAGCCAAATGCTGTTAAGAGACAGAACAGACCGCTTATCAGATATTTGGTTTGATTCTCCCGCTGCTCCAGACAGACCATGATAGAAATATAACATCTTCATTATTACCCTTAGCATTCATTGCAAAGTGCACAGCCTGTGCTTTCCATGAATTATTAAAAGCAAACAGATTACACTGCAAGGCTGTAAGACTGCTTGTGTAGTGGCAGACTACAGATGCTGCTGAGCAAAAAGCAACAGAAACTAGGTGTTTTTTCTTTCTTTTTTTTTAAGGAGAATTTGGAATTATATTAGAGGAAAGTGGCCATTTATATATGCATATGAGTATGTGAATAAGTTAAAGAGAGTTGGGTTTGGATGTGTGCACATGTCTGAGTGTGTATCTGTCTGTTTATGTGTGGAAAAAGAAGGGGGGTGAAGGGCAAAGTGTCAGGGCTTGTCTGACATGTGGCATGGTGGGTTGGCCCAATGCTTAGTTTGCTGTGTAGATGTCTGGTTGGGTGCAGCCCAGCTCTAGCCTGGCAAGTCTCTCTCTCTGTGTCTATTTCTCTCCCTGGAGTGACGGGCTGAGACATTAAGACAGGCGTTTTAATTAACTGTGCCACTCTTCCACCTGCTGCCCTCAATATGCTCCGACCCTGGCAAGCTGTCTCTCAAACCACTGACTCCCTTGCTCTCTTTTTGTTCTATCTCTTCATCATTCTCTTTTTATTAACTTTTTTCTCTTACTTTCTTCCAAGTTTTCAAATCTGACCATTTATCCCTTCCACTTTTGCTCCTTAACTTCTCTTTTCCACTCATTGTATCCCCCCCCCCCTTGACCCTAACAAATGAAAACCCATATTAATGTGATATGGTGATTCCATCAGGCTCAAATGACAGAATTAGCAGATTTCTTTTTTTGAACTTGGAGCGATTTAATTTCTACATGTGTTCTGTTCTACTGGCCCCTAAACTAACCCGCACACATCACACTCTCTCTCACACACACACACACACACATACAAACTCTCCCATACACACATACACACACACGAGAGTACACACAAACTCTCACGTTCTTCATTTCTATCTGGTAATTCAGTTCTGCCCAGCACTCATTAGGATATTCATTAAGGCCTGATTGGAGATGGATATTTCTGTTCCCTCATGACAGAATGGAACTAGGGATCAAACTGGGGACATAACCGGATATAAAAGAGCAAATGCAGTGTAGAGTAGTGTTTAGTGTGTCTGTGTACATTTGGACATGTCAGTGTGAACGTGAATCATAAATGTTTGTATTAATATGTGTGCCTGGTAGTGTAAGAATCTCATTTAGCGGTGTGACTCCTATAGTTTAATCATTCCGTCATAAATTGAGAATTAATTTAAACAGAATAGAGCAACAAATGATCCACATTTTGCACTCTACTTAAATTGTATTACACTTTTAATGGGGTTAATAATACACAGCATTAGAAACACAGGAAAACGACTCTACAAAGTGTTGAATTAAAAGGATTAATGATCTCCCTTCAGACTTAAAGCCAGGTCTTGGAGACACATCTAAAACTAACAAATGGCCTAGCTCTGGCTCCACGATGGGGCCTCAGTCACAGCCATAGTACAGTAAGAAGACAGCAACTGGGGACGATATATCAGCCTGGCAGACAGGAAGCATTCATCTGCCGTGTGAGGAGGAGTCACTTTGAAGTTCTCTGCAGTGAGGTGAAAGAGCAGCCTCATGGAGGTCTCAACCTCCATGTTTATGTAGCCTCACTAGCCCTGGGAGAGCTCTTAATGAATGATGAGGATAAACGAACACCACAGATGCAAGCATGCTCTCACACATCTGTCTGAGGGCCAAGAAACGCAGCAAGGATTTACACGTGCTTTATGTGGAGGTTGTGAAAGGTGAGCATGTCCTCTGTCAACATGTGCTATTAACAGAAAAATACCTCAACTCCAAGCATGTTTTAGTCCTTTAGTAAATGTGTATATTACAATAAAAGAACAGCAACTAACCTTTGAGATACAAGCTACACCAGCATCCTAAAACAACATCTCTCACTGGAAGAGTTAGGTCTGGTATGGTCACTTCCTTAGGAAACAATCTGTTTTTGTTTCTGTTCCTCACCTGCACATTATCAAATAGTGATATGTTTAATGAGTTAATTGATTCAAAAATTTTCAATTTAAGAAAAAAACCTGATCAGTTAGAAAAAAAAAACATTCATACCGATGTGGTTTTGTGGTTTTTTTATATTATAGCTTAAGTCCAACATTTTAGATTAATGCATTCTCATTTGTAATAAATGATATTGAAAAGAACAAAACATATTGATATGACAGGTTTTAGGTTTTAGGTTCTGTGCAGTTTCTCCATTAATTGTAAAGAACAACAGGGGTCTCTAACACCCTGCAGCTCATCTCTCACCAGCACACCTCCAGGAGCATGTTGTCCTTGTTGTGTTGCTGCTGCATGAGGGCCTCTGAAAATAAATTATGAATGCAACGCACAAGCTGTAAAATTTGTTGTATCTTCTATTATCTTCATGTTAAAGGCCACAAAAGCTCTTCAGTGAAGTCAGCCATTAAGAAATGACAGGTATAGCTATCAGGCTTCTTTATAGGCTATTACCTGCAATGACAGCAGCTGCTGCTGCACCACTGTACGGCCTATCACATTATTTGCAGCTAAAGTCAGCTACTGTGTCATTTTGCCTCATTTTCTTGACAGTGCTATCATAAATCCATTGGGCTGCAGGGGAAACTGTCGACTACCTCGATTATCTTCATAGCCTGAATGAATTCTGAAATGTATGTAACAGGCAATGACTGTTATGGATCAGAAGCCAGGGCCATATTCTCTCTCTCCCTCCTTCCTTGTATCTTTCTCAGGTGATGCAATGATCAAGGGCTTGAGGGCTCAGATATGCACATAAAAATGAGTAAAAGAGGTGAAGTTTGAAGCACACAGTGACAGATCATGATGACTGGCGTCAACTCCATTTCTTTAAGATATTCAACTGATTTGTGCTTGTATGTTTAAAAAAAAGAAATCTACCACAACACAGGACATCAGTTCATCAATGATGGGCCCTTCTTTTAGGAGGGATCATTTCTAAAGACCACGCAACAGTCTGCATACAGAAAATGCACGTCTGCATTTTTAAAAAGGAAAATACTGTAATTGTCTAATTAATGTGAGGGACTGCCCTGTTTTTATTTGAACCACTTCCAATCTGATTACAATTGTACGTATGGGAGGAAAAGTATAGAGACACATCACTAATAACTTGTAAGAATTATTTTAATAGAATCCTCACACTTTAAACCATACTTAACACCACTTCAAAGAATGGCAGCACAATGTATTTTCATATGTGTATGAAGTAATATCAATACAGGTAGTAGACTCCACATGGGACAAAAAACAAACAAACAAACAAAAAAAACATGTGGTTCCTCCCATTTCCATGACTCCTTCTCATGACAATAACTAGATACAGCTCTAACAAAAATGAAACACCTTACTAACTAATTAGATTCTGGCTTTAGTCTGACAAAGTAAAAAGAAAAAAGTGCTTGAAGGGAGACCTGCTGTACTGCAATTTGCATCTGCCACTTTTTTTCTGCATCTGTTCCAAGTGCCATTCAACATTCTCTTCCTCCCCTGGTTGGGAAGTGTTGAGGCCCAACTATTTAAGCTCACCTCCTACCTACCCAGAGCTTTGTTCCTGCTTCTCTGCAGACCAGTAATGAGCCAACTGCCACAAAACTGCTAGGAAATTAATGACTCATTACGGACAGGGCCCAGACCGCTCCATAGCCTCTTCTCCTCCCCCCGCTCCACCTACATGCCCGCATGTAATCTTCACTCTCTTCCCTTTTTTCCTTCTTACCCTCATCCTGTCACCCCATACAGAAAGACCCCAACACCTCCCTATCAATTAGAGCCTATTACAGGGCTCTCTTGCTAGCTGTGTAAAGAAAGGGCCTTCACAGCTCAAGAGTGTGTGCAGGAAAGATTGTGAGCTGAAAGAGGAGCCTTAAGGTGCTCCTTTCACACCCCTTATCCATTATGCCAATGTGTAAAGCCCTATAGGAGAAACGTGCAGCCACAGAATAAAAATAAGTCAAAGGAGGAATTCTTGGTCACACCTTTTCCCTTTTCTTTCTACTTCAGTGTCAAATTATATCATAACTAGTCCTCAAGCACAGCAACATGGTCACTGTGCTCCTACTTTACATGGAGTGTAGAAGAGGGGAAAAAGATGTTGAAGTCTGAGTGGCATGTATTAATCATACCATCTGTGTCTGCACTCACAGACAGACTGAGACAGATATTAACAAGATGAAGCAAATGGTGGACATGCACCTTTGTGTGAACCTCCATGTGATTATTGATTTCTTTTAGCCTTCCCCTTTTACCCTCCATTACACCCCCCCCCCCCCCCCCCCCGGCAAAACCCACTTATTCACAAAATTGTTAGTCTTTGTTCAGATGGAGGGGAAAAAAATATTGTATAACAGTGTCAGCATTTTAGAATATCTTTTTTTTTTTCTTGATAGGGTAGGTATCAGTTTTTCATTCAAGTGTTTTATGCGCATTGGCTTTTGAAGCTATGGTGCATTTCACAGCAATTCCTCTGAGAGTAAATGCACAAGAGCACATGGGTTTGACGTGGTTTAGAATGGCAAATCCTGCTGAAAGTGTCATTTCCAGTTGGAGACATCAATTTGGTGGGTGAAACAGGGATCCAGGAGAGCCTATGAGATTCCTTACAAGAGCAAAGGGTCTGTGGATCAGCTCATATTCACCTGGATAAGACAGCAATTTCACAAAGTGCTTCGAATACATGAAGCAAAGCATGAATGGAGAGAGGGAGGAAGAACCATGAGAGACAACTTCGAATAAAGTGCAGACAGTGTTGAAGAATAGAGGACATCATGCATATCACTTCTTAGACATATTGTATAATCACCTTTTGAAATGTGTTCACTAAAATAAAGGATTAGACTCATTAGTTGACCAGATATTACAAAGAAACAATTACAAAGGAATGATATGAAATGTAATTATTTAATTCTTGAAATAAAAGAGACTAAACTTATTGTCCTATTTGACTTTGGCACAATTGTAAACATTAGCTGTTTAGGTCAGTAAAATAAATAAATAAATAAAACACGAAAAATAAAGGTTGATCAATGACCTCCATCTGGGGAAGACAGTCAAAACTAATAAATATGGTTAATAGGCAGACATTAAAACACTGACATGAACAAATTAAAAATCTCAATTATTGGTGGCAATATTTCTGCCCAAACATTTTAGTAACTGTAAAAGAGTGCACACATGCAGCAGCATTAACTCTAATATAAAGCCTCAATTAGTTTAAGTCAGAACAAAATGGCTGATTATTATTGCACGCTAATTAGATTTGTTTTGACATTAAAACCACTTAAATCACCACAGAGGCATAAACAGAACCACAGATGTAAATGCACACATGCAGATGTTTGGAGTTTATTCCCACAATAACAAGGCAGATAATGTACAGGTTGGGTGTTACATTTTTAGAGGAAAAACTAAACACTTCAGACCAGATTTAATAGGGTCTTGCCATTACATGAGTAATTTGTGAATTGATATATGGATGCTGCATTATCAAATTGCATCTTGTAAAAACAAATAACAGTGGGGTAGCAGCAAGACCTAACGTTATAGTATTTTAATCTGAAAAAGCAACATGACTTCGTACAAAATGTTCTTTTAGTTTTCAGTGTCAATAAGAACTTATGATAAAAAAACTGATAGAACTCAATAACAAAGTCGCTCAACCTTATACAACGCATAGTGAGTAAGACAGAGTAGATTATGTTGTCCATATATTTAAAACATTAACTATGGTGAAGACAACCAAAAGAAAAAGAAAAAAAAAATCATCTTCTTAGCCTTCAATAGATCTTGGCCAATAATGATACAAGCTCCTAAAAAGTAAAATCCTTGGGCTGGCCATGAAAGTTTAAGCTTCAATGCGGTAAAACACAATGTGCTGTAAAATATTAATGTGTGTGGTAAAATTATGCTGGCGGTAATATTTTAGATTGCTGCTGTCTGTAAAAGAGACATATCTGTATTTATTTACAAGCAGGGGTAGTGGATGGGGGCTTTGTTTGAAGCCATGTTTATGAATATCGACTCTGGCTCCAAGGTAAGTGGCTATAAATCTGTGAAAGGATCTTTGTAAAGTTCCCTTGGAGGACATAACTTCAGGTCTAACCATCTCTTTCCTTCACTTGACTTTTAAACATTTAGACATTGCCTAGCCAACTACATTTAGAGCTGCTTCTAAATTATGACAGCTTCCATTTGATAGTCCAAGTGTTAACCAATCAAAGTTGATAAATGGTGGCAATAGATTTATCTAGGATAGAATTTAGTTGATGTTTGGCTCTTGATCTGGAGTGTTTATGAGTTTGAGAAAAATAAGCTAAATTATATCTCTGCACAAAGTGCTACATTTTGGATGCTGACTTGGATGCCAAAGATGCACTTTAACCTTTGAGTTCTGCCCACGTTCACTCACATGAACTTGTATTTGATTTAGATCATTTTTTCCCAAGAATGCATCCAGTATTTAATTTTTCAGTGCTTGACTTTTTAGGTAAAATCATAAAAATTGTTAACTAAAAGAAGCATAGAACATAGAATGTACTAATATGCGCTAACTAAAAAAAAAAAAAGATCCTGTATCATGTAGTTCTTACCACCATCGGCTAATGAGACCAGCTGGATAGGTTCTTTACATCCCCAACTGATGCAGTTTACTCATTTTCCCTTCTCTTTTCTCTTTCCAAAGCAACATATGCTTGACATGTTTATGTTTTTATTTCAGCTCAAAGCGATTGCATTAAAAACAGTGCTGCCGTTGGCTGACCTGGAGATGATGGACATGGAGGTCTGTGTCCTCCGGCTGCGATAATTAAATAGAAGCAAGGATTAAAAGAACTGATTTTTTTCCCGGTTAAGTTCAAAGGGCTCAATCAAAGTGTTTCTCTGCTGAACTCTTGCCCCTCACTTACAATGCATAATTAACTGACAAGTGGTGATAAGGTTGAGCCCTGTGAAAACACTGTTTTTGGTTTGTCTGCCCGGCAATGAACACAGTAACACTTTATGTCACTACACACTAATAAATGGGTGGAAAGCTTCATTGATCCAACCATCTAAATCAAAGAAAATAGCTTCCTCCTGACCCAAATTGGAGGAAATTGACAACCACCCATTAAAGGCCCATCTCAATTCTTCCCTCTCCTCTGTTTCTTTCTTCATTTTTTTCCATCTCTCTCCCTCCACTGTGCTGCCTGCTTTGTCTGGGCTTATCCTCAAGGCCTATCCATTTATGTAGAATCTCAACTATTTCTCTCTTACTATTATGTTGTCCCTGACTAAAGCTGACACTAGGTATCAGTTCACACCTTGGACACACAAGGAGAGGTGCTAAACAAAGACTTCAAGACATGTCACAGCACACTTAGAGGGCATGAGTGTAATACAGAAAGAGATCAGACACGGCACACTGTACACAACATGTTCACTCACGCACACAAACATGTAACACACTGTACGAAGGGTGGTTAGACATAAAATAATGACACATTTCAATAAATATGCATATTAAACATCTATTAACATATGCTTGCCCTTTATTTAAAAAAAGAGAAAAACTTTATCAAAATATGGATATGCAAAAGGACATGAAGGGCCCGATCTTCTGCCAGATCTCCTAAAGCCGCTATTTAGGTATAGCGGGTAGCAGGAGGGGTGTTTCCCAGCAAAGAACGCGATCTCATGCCCAGCTCGTCTGGGACTCTGCTGTAGAGCTTCCTCCTCTTCCCTCCTCCTCCTGATATATACATAAAAATACTTTTACACAGACGATTCCTATCAGCTACCTGAAAATCCCAGATTGTCGGTGCCCTCCCAGTAAACACACTGGTCGTCTGTGGTTTAACTGTCGAGCAAGCCGTTTAAGACAATCTCCGCCATTTTCTCAGGGGTTCAACTGAGGCCAGATCACGCTTTTTATACAAGAGTTAATTCGAGAGGTAGGGCCGTTTGTGCACGTCCACATGTGACCAGGTGGACGCACATTGATGCCATTTGGATGCGCTCTTGTACGCGCCGACATGCGGTTAGCGGGTGGTCAGACCACCCGCTAACCGCATGTGTGTTAGCGGGTGGTCAGACCACCCGCTAACCTGCGATCACAAGCTACTGAGTTTGCAGAAAGGGCAAAAGACCTATTGCTACACCCACAATGTCAGTAAGGGAGTCGGCATAATGGGTAGCGGCTTTAGGGAGCAGAAGATTGCATCAGTGGTGGTTCCTAAACCCGCAATTTGCGGGTAGCGACTAGTGGGTAGCAGCTAGCGGGAAGTGTACGATCGGCGCTGAAGTCTCCAGTTTATGAATTCACAACTGGGCTTCAAATCTACTAAGTAAGTAAATACCATTCCTCTGAATTTTAAAATCTTTTTTAATAAGAGATCATGTGTGTTTGCACTTATCCCAATTGGAGTGTGCTTCTGAGATCTAATGCAATGAGTTGATGTTCAGGCCTAAATCATTCTTGATTACCAGTTGAATGCCACATACAGGCAGATCTCATGGCTCTTGGAGACATGAAGGTTGAGTTCCCCTGATTAGCAATGATAAAAAAAAAAGAAAAGAAAACCGAACAAACCTAGAAAGAAAAATACATAAGACAATATTGAAAGAAATAATGTAAAATCTGTGCTGACACCCAAACAAACCCACCATGTGATCTGCTTCTTCACTGTGTTGTTAGGGTTAAGATTCTGTAGAAATTTACAAACTCTGGGTATAAAACCATAAAAATAAACTTTTCAAATTACATAAACCCAGATGAACTTACCATAGTGACTCTTTTATGTCAAAGCTCTGAATGCTGATGCTCAGGCTGAAATCAGTCAGTGACAACAATAAAAAGTTTTTTGGTACATTTTAACTTAAGCATTCGAAAGAATGCCCCTCTTTTTTTTAGCAATTATTATTATTATTTATGAAAGAATTACCCTCTTCTTTTTAATAATAATAATAATAATAATAATAATAATAATAATAATAATCAGTATTGTTTTTAGCATTATTATTTATGAAAGAATGTCCCTCTCCAGCATCTATTTACATTTTTCAAACAGTGACCTTTTTTTTTTTTTTTTTTTTTTACAAAATTAATGCACAAAATAAAGTCTATATTTTCATTCTTTCACTTTCTGTTTGTGATGTGAAGCCCACACCACTTAAGCCAGTATTTACAGTTACAATCTGGCTCTTGTTTTCCAATAAGCCAAGCTTCCCCCCCCCCCCCCCCCTCCTTTTTTTCTTTTCTTTTTTAATTCATTTAGCTGTAAGGCAGAGTGTGATAAGACAGAACGAAGACTTCCCTCATAACGAGGCACATGCCAAGTCTGACATAATCCAATCTGGTCCATTTTCATCAGCTTTTGGTTTATGTATTTTGCTTCTCTTTTGGACTTTCCTTTGGTTCCAGCAATGGCTCAAAAACCTGAAATGACACAATTCGGTCGCACTTGTATGGTGGTAAGGCTGCAATCCAAACAGCTTTTCTGTAGAAAAATCCTTGAAGACCCACACACATTTAAATCTGGCCCTGGGGGCAACAGGCTCTAAACCACTGAGATAAAAAAAAAACATCCAGGCCAAAAGCAGAAATATATATTTTAAGGAAGGGCTTACCATGGCAACAAAAAGCATGTCAAACTTGTGGAAAGAAGGCATTCTGACTGAGCAGTAAACACAGACCAGTGTGCCCGTAGGAAAGCCTAGGAAAAGCTCTCCGCATATTAAAAGACCCAGCCTCACACATGTATACAACAGAAAGAGAAACAATGGTAGTAATAACAGGCGATGCGTCAGGGTGCGGAAAGACGGTTAAACGGTCATTTGTGAGAAGAAATGTAAAGGAGTCTAATAGATACTGCACCACAGGCAGAGGCCTGCAAAGGCAGCAAATAGTGTACTTAAATGTTACATTGGCTCAGCAAGGAAAAGCTTATTCCACTCCTCTGGTCTGCAACTTGTCAAACTATAAACCAAATATGGTCCATAGATTGGAAACATTTCTGAGTAACTTCAGACCACAGATAAAACATCACACTAATGTTGTAGTGTGACGAAAACTGGCAAAAGCAATAACACAAATGTACTAGATATTTCATAAAATGTATCATGTAGAGATATTTTTTTAAAAAAAATACTTTATCTGCTAACTCTTAAACTATTCTGGCTGTGACTGAAAACAGGAAGGAAAAAAAAATCATATACATTGCTACTCTGTGCAACTTTCACTGTGACACCCAATAAGGTAATATTCTTCTTTAATGATACCTTATGAAGGCAAAACAAAAGTCAGAGGTGAAAATAGGTAAAAAGACAAGAGTAGGATTCCCAAAAATAAAACCTTACCACGTCCTCATTTTCAATTCACACTCATGCCATGAATGCTTATATTTCAAGTGTAAACACAATCAGTGCTATGCAGGAATGATGAAAAGCCACTGCTCTTATTATAGGAGAAAAATAGCAGGCTCTTATGAAGGGATTGATTGTTTTTAAATTGTAGATCTTTGTAAGAGGAGTGTAAAGTAGAGCTAAGTCTCCATTATAGGACGCTGCTGCTACATTGCTTTTGATTTTCTGTCAACATCCCTCTTACCAACCATGTGCTGTATTTACTAAATGCATTGGAGCCAAGAAATGAATTGAAAATACCGTTCATCTTCTGCAGTCCAAATTGTGTCAACCAGCTGGAGGTATTGCAGGTTTTATACTCTGTGTGCCTCACTGTGCCAACATTTCAGAGACTATAGGACTCTCCTCAATAGCTGACAGCACAATATGAGTGCAGTTATTGTCACAAAACGGAACAAACATTGACCATGAACTAAGCAAGTAGGCATCTCACTCCTGCAAAGCATTTCTTTGGAGCGTTAATACACAAAAAAAGAAGTCAATGTATGTTTAATAAATGTATGCTGTCCTTCCTCTGGTTTAACTATTTTCAAGGTCAAACAGTGTCTTACAATGGCAATGGTTATTGAAATGCTTAAAAAAAAATGTGCATGAAATACAACTTCAAAAACTTTCCTGGCAGGATGAGTGATAGCATTACAAATGTAAAACCTCACATTCAAATATGAAGCTAACATGAAGGTAACACTACTATTATAAGTCAGCCATCAGCAACCCTACCCCTTCACTTCTCCCTCAGAGTCATGGCCCTTCTGTCCCCTCTAAGCACCCCAATAAATTCAAATGTAATGTTCCTAAATGAGATCACTTACATGTGCCATTTCTCTTCAGCTATATTTATCATCTAACACTTTGGCCTTCATTAACAAATAGCACTCAAGAAGATGGCAGTGGTGAATGATTCCCCATCACTGCTGCTGCTGTAGAGACGGAAAGAAAGACAGAGAGAAGGACACTAGTGAGGTTATCACTTCAATTTGTGACAAGTGAAAGTGCAAAGTGTTTGTGAGGTCAGCTTATTTACTAGCTAACAGATTTGGACAAATACTGTAAGAAACGGGAAGAATGGCAAGGACAAATAAGAGCATAATCCTGTGCAATCAATATTTTGACAGTTTGTTTCCACATTTTAAATATAACGTGCAAATACAGTTGCAGGCAATTAGGATGCCAAGGTAGAAAGAGAACTCATCTCTGCTCACCAAAACAGTCCAGAATCACAATTCCAACCTGGAGGCATTTCATATTACGCAATCACACATACATAAACACAGACAGAGTCCCTGCGACAATATCAGTTGATGTAAAGCCAAAGATAACACCCACTGTCCAACTGGTTCGACCATTTACATCAATGGATTTAAATGGCTGCCATCTCAAGCACTGTGTACAACAGCAGAGCACTTTTGTATGGAACTGCCACTGTTATTGTACGGAGTGCACATCACTTAAGGTCAAGCCGTGCTATTGTTAAATTTATAGTTCACCTATTCTTCTTGCCCTGGCACTGTCTCCTCATCAGTACTGGCAAAGGAAACCTTCAGTTTAGCTATTAATTATGACGCCAGTGGAAAGATGCACAAAGCAAGGGTAACCCGCTTTTTATTTCCTTTAATAAACATTTTAAAACAGCTTCATTATAATAATGTATTTTGATTAACGATGTTTACTATAGTGCTGGTAGTGAAAATTGCTTTCTCATAAATTAAACTAATAAAGGTTAGTTGATGAATTATTGCCTAAATATTAAGTGTTAGAGTCTAATTCATTCACTGCAATTCAACTATATAAAGTACAAAATCTGCAAAATCAACAATTTCAAAGAATAATCAACAAAATTAATTCGCCAATTATTAATTATTTGCCAATTACTATCATGATAATGTTTTGTTTGTTTCATTTTCAAATAAAGGTGAGTTGATTTTAAGTATTCATTTTAAGTAGCTGTGCAATACCAGTATTATTGTAACTCAGCAATATTAAATCAGGCCGGTAAATGCTCATTAGGACACTTTAGATTGTAATAATATAAAAAAAAAAAAACATGTTTTCTTTTAAAAACCATACTAACTGGTTTTTACTGTGACAAAAAAAACATTTGCCAAAAGTTAATATTGCTTGATTGTAAAAAGCAATATTTAAGAATAACACAACTTATTCAAGTCTAGATGTAAAAGAAAATGCTGATATATTAACAAAACATGACAACTAAAATCCACCTGACACACTATAATTTCACATGTAGAAATCAATTTGTGATATTTACACTAGCTTATACTTTTTATGCCAATGACAATACAAAAACATTTATTTTTATAACGGCCACGTTCAGTTCTTTTCCAATGACTACATGTTCATACTGATTTCAAACAGTGCTTTTGGAGTCTCTTGTATTTAACAGAGCAAAAGGCTGTGTACCCTCAAGGTAAATTTACTATCTCTCTCAAAAAATATGTAGAAAATAAAGAGGTGGGAAGCTTTGTGGGCAAGTCAAAAATCTGTAACATGTCTGTGTTTCATCTAAATCACTGACAGAAAAATAGCCTCTAGCATGAATCTCAAAGTTAACTATGACATCTGGCATGGGCTCTGAACACCATGACAGCATACACCACAGCTACACACACACACCACAGCAGAAAACAAGTCTAGTGCAAGAAAAGAAACAGCGAGTAAGAGAAGAGTAGACAGATTGATAATGTAGCTGAATGCAGTGCAAATATATTAGTCATTACATTATTTGATGTGAAATTAGATTATTTGTTGTGAAGTTAAGTGTTGGCGTAGTGTTTTTTTTTTATGTAAAAGAAACTGAGAAGCATGTGTTAGTAGTAAAATACACAAATTGTGCTAAGCTGTTAACTGAGAATATACTCTAGATTTACAGTGACTATTTGTGGTCATTATTCATTTATGGACAAAGGATTCAGAAGTGATGGTACATGAACACCTGGATGCACTGGGGCATTATGGGCATAATGTAGTACAAATATTGATATCTGTATATTCTAATGCTGTAATTCAGGATGGGAGTCTAATCGTGTAAAAGAAAAAGCCTGAGAAGATTTGCTGGTAAAAATTAAAGTCATATGCCAGAGTGACAGACAGAAAGAGAAATAATAGGGAGAAGAAATTCTTCTGAGAAGTGAGAAAGAGAAGTGGCAGGTATTACTTTGGACATTGCCACTCAGTTCCCCCTGTAATCAGGCAAAAAATATAGATTTAATGGATATTCAATTATATTAATTATTTCACATGTCTTCTTCTTGTGTTGGTCAAAACTCCTCTTCATTCAGATGTATCACTGAACCACATTTTTGCGCTGGCAAGGATGGATTGACAATACAAGGAAAGAGTGAAGTCAACTTTCTTTAATGTCACTGACAGCTTAGCATGTAATTACTGTCAGTTATGCATAATAGTAGTATCTAGAGAAGTGCAAGGACAATCAGTGTAGCTTTTGGAATTGCAACAACTATATAACTGTTGCCTATTCTATATATATATATATATATATATATATATATATATATATATATATATATATATATATATATATACACACACACACATACATACACATCAATTTTACTCAGTGTTTTGGATTTTCTTTTCCAATATCTTATAAAGATCTTGGATGGATTGTCCAGCAGCACCCTCTTGTGGAGTGAAAGAAAAAAGCATCCAGCATTTAGTTCTCTCTCTTTTTCTCTCCGCATCCTGCTGCAGTACTTTTCACTTGACTATATCTTCCCTCCAGCCTCTTCCTCTCAGAGACACACAGCCACTTCCCTTGCATTACATCTCCCTCTGAATTTCTCACTTGGGCTCTGCGCGATCTTAGTGACCTCTTAGTCAAATATTTAGATGTTCGATTTCAGCCCCTTTAAGGAACTGCCTCACAACCTCTCGACATAAATAAATCGATAGGATGAGTTCAAATGCCAGTGAAAATGTTCAAACATAAACAGGTTCATTGGGAGGCTGCGTTTGGGGAGAGTATTGGCAGGGGTGGAAGTGCTGGTGGGGGGGGGGGGGGTGGCAACAAAGGGGGGCTGTGATGCTAATGTATGCACAGCCATAGAGCAGCTATGCATATGCATATGGGTAGAGGGGGATTACACACAGGGATGAGCAGAGATACAGAGAAGGTTTAAAAAGATGGTGAACACTTGGGACACAATGAGGTAAGGTGAGGCATTTATGTTTACCAGGAGAACACAGAATGGAGATGAGGGGATTTTGGTACATCATGGCAAAAGTGGGCTTTGCCTCGTGCTAAACAGAGTGACCTCTAGTCAGGGCCTTGGGGGAGGTGGGTGTGGATGGGGTAGAGTAGTTAGAGCAGCCGACTCACTGTTCCCTTCAGGGAGCAACACTGCACCAAAAAACATTGGACAAACCAGGGCATTAATATCCTCACACTAACCCCTTGACAATACCCCATTATGTATGTACGCCTCTGTGCATTACACACCTTGAACTAGAAACAATTGCGCCCTTTTTCTTTCTTTCCCTTCAGCACTTGAACCGCAGCCAAGAAATGCAATGAGCACATTTTATTATATATTTCTTAGGCAAAAAAACAGAAGCAAAAAAGCACACACACACCACTGAACACCTTCTCTGTGTTCTTTACACAATCAGTTACCTTGTGACACCTACTTTTGCTGCAAATGACTGTTTGCCTTTTATTCTGCTCAGTGTTTTCTCTCTATCTTCCCCTTCCAGCCATGTGTATCATCTCTTAATTACCATTCTCACTGATTCCAGCCTACAGTTGCATGCTAAAATTCAGCCTACAGTATTAAATAAAAAGGGAGCTAGTAAGGTGCAAAGGGGCAGATGGCAACAAAGTCACAAGGGAGGGGTATAGAAAAAAAATCAAACACCAGCTCTGGCCGTAGGGTAGCAGCGTTGGCACAGTATTATGATGTTTCTAAATGGGGAGTGTATCTGGTGACATAGGTTCCAGTTCAGATATCGATTGCTCCTGTGGACTCAACACTAACAGCAGTGGAGAGCCATTGAACTTTAAAGCAAATAGTCCTTCTCCCCCGCTCAGCGTCCTCTCACCGACGATCAATACAGGTCGGCCCAGCTCGGCTAACACCTCTATCTGGGTAATATAATGACCTTCTTCTAAAAGTTACTAGCCAGCAAGCGATTCAGACACGCTTGATAAAATTTGGAAATGGGGGTCAAGAATGGAGAAAAAGCATATAAGATTATTCACACTATTTATGTAGTTTCTCATTGTTACTTACACTGAATAATAATAAAGCAGTTAATTGAGGACAGTGTTAACAACAATTATTCTGCCTAAATTGAGATAGACAAGAAGTTGATCTGAAAGTTGAAGCTTTCACTTGAACAATAATTTTCAAATAATGCCAAAAAATTATATCTTACAAGTACTTCATATGGGAGTAAAATTAATGAAGACTGGACTCTCCCCGCGCGCCTATTGTCTTGTAACAGTCTTCCATTTATTTGCATGCTTAATATAAGGAGGTGGGCTAGGAGTCTGTTCATCATTAGCTCCATATTAGCCACTGTGACCCAAATGTTCTCCACTTCATTACTCTGCTGCTGGGGATGAAGACGGAGACGATGACCTCGGGAAGAGAGGAAGGCCGAGGGGTTCAGCATGGCTGGACAGAGATCAAGTGTGAACAGCAAGAAACGCCCATTTCCCATTCTTGATCACCCTGGAATGTCTAAAATGGGATACGGCCCATATTCACCTCGTCCTTGTCCAGAAACACAAGATTAAAGTACTTCCTTACAACATGTTATCTTAGAAGACATAAGGAATTTCCATATTTGCACAAATCAAAAATATCTTACTTCAACAAGAAATAGCCCATATGAAATTCACCTAATATGGATCCTTCATCTGTTTATATTGAGCCATAAAGGAATTTTAATATTAAGATTTTTTTTTTTTTTTTTTGTGTCTGGGTCAGACAGTTCTACAGAAAATCCACTCAGTTCTCTTTTCCTGGATGCTACGCAGGAACAGTACAAAAATACTTGTAAACTGAGCACCACTGGACCAAAGTAGACAGTGCAAAGGTTTCTCAAGCCTGGACTTTGTGTTGAAGGGCATTGCTGTGAAACAGGGAACTGCATAAAAGCAGGCTTCAAAGCAATATGCAAAAAGAATGCAGTTTTTCCAGTTGAAATCATCTGATCCTTTCCATGCCCGAATCAGCTTCAGCTGTAAGCCATCGCTGACAAGGAACACAAAAGGGAGAGGCAAATGAAAGAGAGAGGGGGATGGAGAGAAAACAGAAAGGAAAAAGTAATTTGAGAAAAAGCAGCATAGTGCAAAGTGTTTAAAGATGGCAGATGTCAGAAGTCAGACAGTTCCTGGCATCAGTACTTAAGAATGTGGCAAGTCATGTGGCAAGAGAAAAGGCCATCTTAAAATGGAATGCAAAAGGAGTTTCAAATATGGCGACACTGAAACTCAAAATCTTTTGGCTTGCGGATTTCTGCAGCAGCATGGATTTCTACACAGTAGCTTTACTGCGTAGGAAAGTGTTGAGTGCTGACTGAAGGAATTTCATTTTTTGAGAATCAGAGTAACATCCATCAAAACAAAAAGTACCTCATTCAAAGGCTCAGGCAGACTGTGACCAAAATTAGCGCAAACATGTTTGTTAGCAAGTCTGTGCATATTTCTAGTCATGCAAGAGGAAATAAATTCACAACTTTGAAAAGTATATGTAGAATTATCATGTTTGCAGTATAACAATACATAGTTTCCAAAATATGAACACACATAAACATTGTCTTCACACCAAAAGTCTGACTGACTGATGTGCAACACAGATAAATGCATATGCATTAATCTGTATACTCCAGGATATTATCAGAGTAAATATCTTGGGGTTCAGTATTTGTAGTTCTGAATGATGTCTTAATGCTGTAGTCAAATTTAATGGAAAAAGGCAGGCTGGTTCACGATTTTAACTTCATCAGTTTATTGTTAACCAGAGTGGTACTCACTTCATTACCCTGTTGCTGGGAGAGACAAGATGATGGCCAAGAGAAGAGATGAAGGCTGGGAGGTTCAGCATGGCTGGGCAGAACTCAAGTGTGAACAGAGGAAACGCCCCCTCTCCCATTCTACAAGTCCCAAATTCCCTTTGAGACCTCAGCACAAGTACCAGTCTTCATTCAACAGATCCCTGTCCAACATGGATGCCTCTCACAAAAAGGATCAGTACTTATGAATAACTCTTTTGGTAGTGACCACTCCCCTCTCCCATATTAGAATACTTGAGGAAATTTTAGGAACATGTAGTCATTGGCGGTTTATGCCAATTACTACATGAGATAATGATCCCTCCATATCCATAATATTATCCATTGATAGAGTAGGTTTTCAAATACTGTGCATTAAACTACTTCAGCATGGGCTTGGCATGCTGTAGTTTTTCTTTCTGGCCCATTTCTTTCATTTTTTTCCAAGTAATTCCCAAAGTTATTAGGCTCAATAGCACTGCAGTACATTATGGTTGTGTGGAGAAGCCAGAAACAAGTGGCACTGTCCTAGAGCTGAACTCAGGAACTGTTCTTACACATGTGTCACCTTTAATCTTTTGACCCCATTTCTCCTCCTACAGCAACCTCACCAAACAACACACTCAATTGCCCTAGCCCAAACTCTGTCCCTCTCATAATATTATCTTAAGAAATGTGGAAACAATTGATCCTCCATCTGATTTTGGCACTCAAAATGACTACCACATTGGCATACTCCAAAAGTGTGTATGTGTGCACAAGTGTGTGGAGGAGGGCTTCCCCCGAGGGACTCCACTTAGAAATTCCAGAGGTTGTGTGATCCAGGTCCTCTCATCATGGCAAATTGACCATGTACACTTGACAGCCAGCTGAGTAATCTACCGACACGTTGGATTTAACACACCATTCTGCAATTACAGCAAGAAAAATAACTTTGAGGAAAAAAAGCCATAAATAACCTAGCAGAGAGGGACCCTCACTCTCTCCTTGCCCTCTGAATTTTGTTGAGAAAACAGTCAATAATGAAAGATCCACAGTGTTATTGTAGTGGCAGAAAACATCCCACCATCAGCTGCTGCTGATGCTGAGTGTGATGTCTCAGTTGCTGCTGAGTAACGGACATAACAACCCAGTGCATTTGTGGAGATATCTGGACAATTATAATTCAAATCCAAAATACTTTATTAATCCCCAAATGGAAATTAACTGGTGCAGTAGTTATGATTTAATTATCTTCTTCAATGAGTTATTGCAGAAGGTTATTGCTGTGGGCAGGAAAGATGTCCTGTAGCAGTCTGTGTTCCACTGAATCTAAAGAAGCCTCTGACTAAAGACAATCTGTTGTTAAATCACCATGTTTAGCAGAGGATGCCATTTGCTATGTAGAGGGTTGTCATTTTATTTTATGAAGTACCCTCCTATTCCCAGTCAGCTCCAGAAATGTCCCCAGAACAGAGCCAGCCTTCTTTATCAGTTTTTTTCAGTTTCTTTAAGTTACTGGTTCTGATGCTGCTAAAATGGTAAGATATCAGCTCTTAAATAAAACTCTTATGAGCAATCTTTGTGGTTATCATTATGTTAGTCCAAACAAATGTACCTTAAGTTGTACCAGGCATTAAAATGAACAAGAAATTGAAGAAAACAAGGGTGGTCTAATAATTTTTTTCATGACTGTATGTATCATCTTGCTGCAAATGCTGAAGGACCTAAGTTTCCTCAAGACGAAAAGGCTGCTCTGTCCCTTCTTCTAACCAGCATCAGTGTTGCATCTCCAGTCCAGTCTGTTGTCCAGGTAAACACTGAGGTATTTATACTCCTCCTCCACCACCTCAACTTCTTCTTCCATGATGAAAAGGCTGTTTGATTTGCTCCTGGCTCTCCTAAAATCCACAATCATCTCCTTTGTCTTGTTAACATTCAAGCTGGGATGATAGTCTCCACACCATGCCATAAAGTGGTCCACTGGTTCTCTTGTACTCAGTCTCTTGTCCATCACTGATACACCCCACAACTGCAGAGTCATCTGAGTATTTCTGCACATGACACTGACTTGCACTGGAAGTCTGAGGTGTACAGAGTGAAGAGAAACGGTGAGAGTACAGTCCCCTGTGGTGCTCCCGTACAGCTGATCACCTGGTCAGACACACAACCATCTCACAAACTGATGTCCATTTGTCAGGTAGTCAGTAATCCAGGTGATTGTGGAGGCATCCACCTGTCCCTTTGGGAATTTTTTATGGAGTAAAGCAGCCCGGATGGTGTTAAATGCACTCTATTAATCAAAGAACATGATCCTCACAGTGCTACCTGGTTCATCCAGATGACTGTGGGTTAGTTAAAGCAGGTGTATGATGGTATCTACAAGCCTCATGACAATAAGCAAACTGCAGAGGGTCCTGCAAGGTGCTTGTTATTTAGATGGGCTATTAAAAGTCCATCCAGGACTTTGATCATGCGGGATGTAAGAGCAACTGGTCTATAGTCATTAGGAGAACATGAATTATATCTTTTGACTACCAAAATAAGGAACTTGAACCTTCCACAGAACTTGAACCTTCTCCTGACTCAGACTAAGATTGAAGATGTACTGTAGGATCCCACATAGCTGGTCCATACAGGCTTACCGAACTTTGGGGCTGACACCATCTGGACCTGCAGCTTTATTCTTGTTTAGTCTCTCCAGCCGTTTCTTCATCTGACCGCTAGAAACAAACAGGTGAGAGGGAGTGGTCTCCAACCACATCTGATGTGGTTGGAGACAACAATGGAACAGCAGCATGATTGAGGTGGAAGATGAGACAGCTGAGATCAAACAGGGAAGGTGTGGGTCAAGGGAAGGTGGGAGGTCATTTTGGCTGGGGCCAGGACATGAGGGTGCTAAGGAGGAGGATGCTGAGTTAGTTTCCAAAGTGAACCTGTTGAAGAATGAGTTCAGCTCATTTGTTCTGTCCAGACTTCAATCTAGCTGATCCTCCATCTGCTTGAAGCCTGCGATCCTCTTCATCCCTGACTACATATCTTGCAGCCACATTTCCATTATTTCCAACAGTTTGTCAACTGCTTCATCAGATAAAATAAAATGTTGTCAGAGATGCATACATCTCCTCTGCATGACCTGCTCTCTGCCAGGCAGGCTCTATTCCAGTCTTTATCCCCTCTACCTATAAACCCATTGTTCAGTGACAACCTGTGACCAAAAGAACTGTGAGGTGGGCACAAGAAGCTGAAGAAACTCTGCAGGGGTGTTTTGAGGTTAGAAACTGGGACGCACTCTGTGAGCTACATGCAGATGATATCAGTGCCATGACTGACTGTGTTATTGATAATATAAACTTCTCTGTGGACAACAGCATTCCCACCAGAATAATTAAGTGCTTCCCCAATAAGTAACCCTGAATCATCAGTAACCTGAAAGAGCTGCACAGCAAGAAAAAAGGGCCTTCAGGGAGGGAGACAAGGAACTATTGAGGTCAATACAAAAAGAACTTTAAATCAAGATCAGAGACAACAATGAGGTGTGCAGGAAAAAAAATGAAGAGCAAGCTCCATCAGAACAACATACAAGATGTGTTGTCAGGGATGAGAAAGATCACAGGCTTCAAGCAGGAGGAGGATCAAATAGATGAAAGTCTGGACAGAGCAAATGAACTAAACACATTCCTCAATAGGTTCAGTTCATAAACAAGCTTAGCATCCTCCTCTCCTGGCTCCAGCCAAACAGACCTCCCACACTCCCTTGACTCACTGCTTCCCTGTCAAATCTCAACTGTCTTATCTTCCATCTTGGTCATCTCACTCCATCTTTGTCTCCAAATATATCCAGAGATGCTGAGACCACTTCCACTTCCCCCTCCTGCCTGTCTGTCTTTAACAGTCAGGTGAAGAGGCAGCAGCCAAATCAAGGCTGCAGGTCTAGATGGTGTTAGGTCCAGAGTCCTGAAGGTCTGTGCAGATCAGGAATGCGGGACCCTGTCTTCTCCAAGTACCAAGAAAAATCTCAACCATCTGCTCTTAACAATTAAGCAAACAAGCACCTTTCAAGACCCACTGCAGTTTACTTATTGCCATGCGGTTGGAATTGTAGATGCTACCATACACCTGCTTTAATGAAGCCACGCTCATCTGGATGAAGCAGGTAGCACTGCGAAGATCTATCTTTTTGATATCTCGTGCGTTTAACATAGGGTTTCTCAACCAGGGTAGTACTGCCCCACAGGGGGTGTTCTTAACCTTTAGGGGGGCGCTGGAAACGTCAGGGCTGAGAGGGGGGCGCTCGGGCACAAATGAGGTGTGCCACGCCTTGAGAACTCTATTTTAAACTTCCATAGTTTCCTAAGGTTTTTTTTATAGTTCAAATCTATTAATGCTTCAATAAAATAATGTTCTCAGATTTCCTTTACAAAAATAACGCTGCTGTCTGAGACTAAAACCCAGAGTCTGCTGCTTCCATGACCCGGTAAAATCTCCTTTTCTCTCTACGTCACAATAAGACGAGCCGAGCGGGATCGGTCGCCATAGTAATGCCCATAAACACACAGTAGCAGAGAAACTCCTTTCCAACACATTCATTAAACAACCGATGAAAACATACACAATCAAGACCACGTAATCACATTTATTCACAAACATTTACAGTACAATCAAAAATAGCTGAAAACAAGAAAAAGTGTCACCAGTACAAAGATAATTACATAAATTATGGATTTATTCCATCACCGAGCAACGTACATCTGCCGATGTGCTGCTATGTGAGCAGGTGTTCTCCAATGAAGCTATGAAGCCGTCGCGATTACAGGAGCATCTTTCTAAAAAACATCCAGACAAGGCATCTAAAGACTCGGCTTACTGAACAGGGATTCAGCCAAACTCTCCACATGCAGACAAAATAAAACACAGAACAATAAAATGGTCTGAACCTCGTGAGCTCTGGTGCACTCAGGCTTAAGCTCACAGCGATGTGTCTGGACATGAAAAAGCTGACAGCAGCCCACCAAGCGCAGGGCTCCCAGTAAAAATGAAGAGCAGCAGTCGTTCCCTTTTGTAAATAGTTTATTTCTTATTTTTTCTCGTTGCCAGGCCAGGCCTTGTCAGTAGCCTTTTTTTTGGGGGGGGGAGCTTAAGAGCATCTGGGGGGCTCAGGGGGGCTCCAGAAGAGACAGGTGGATGTTTCCAAAATTCCCTCGTTTACTAACTACCTGACAAATAGACCACACAGAGGCTGACTGGTTGTGTGTCTGACTGGATGGTCAACTGTACAGGAGCACCAACAGGGACTGCACTCTCACCATTCCTCTTACTCAGTACACCTCAGACAAATCAGAATCTTGTCATCTGCAAAAATACTGTATAAGTGATGAACAAGAGACTGAGTACAGAGAACTGGTAAACCACTTTGTGGAATGGTGTGGGGACAATCTCATCTTAAATGTGAACAAAACTAAGGAGATGATTGTGGATTTTAGGAGGACCAAGAATAAGTCAAACAGCATTTTCATCATGGGAGAAGAAGTTGAGGTGGTGGAGGAGTAAAAATACCTCAGTGTTTACTGGTGTCTACAGTCAGAAGCTTCTTGAAGGTGGGGTAGGTGTTCTTTGAAAAAACGGTTCCAGCAATCCAACTCAAGTGAGATTTTGAAAATATACACTCCCTCCCTCCTCCGAAAGGCTCCGCCTCCTCCTCTTCAGCCCACCCCTCAAAACCACGCCTTCACATGATTCATGACTACATGAGGGAGGGAGGGGTGGGTGGGAGTGCATTGATATTTGATGGACGTATTAGGCAGCCAATAAATGTAAAGATGATCAGTAAATTGAATGGTCAGAGTTATTCTCTGATTATACCCTCTAGACCGGACCAAAACGTTTCGTTTTTTTTTTTGCAAACATTTTATTTCAGTGGGTGCAATGGGAATGTGAAAAGGTTTTCAGGCAATATTGTAAAAAGTGCTGCAAAAAAAGAACACCTACCCCACCTTTAAGATCTGCTGCAACACAGACAACTACAGGAGATCCTTCCTTCCCACAGCTATAATCATTTATAAAGTCTTAAAAAAAAAAAAAAAAACTTAAATAATGAAAAACGCAACATATAATTTCCCTTCAGGGACAAAGGAAGTTGAACTGAACTGAATTTAACTGAATTAATAGAAAAATCTGTCACCAATCTCCATCAGAAGTAGCCTTCAAAATCAAAAAGCTATGGCCTCATCACAAGAATTCAAGCATGGAAATATATGTGTGTGTTAGCAAAGGTTGAAAATGTGTATGTCAGCGCACATGTAACCAGCCACAGACCTGTCTGGATGCATTTGTGTGTAACAGAAGAGAGGATGGGAGGAATAGAGAAAAAGGAGGGAGAAACCAAGAGGGAGGGAGGGTAGTTGAAGGGTTTAGGGGAAAAATTGTGGTCATCAATTGCTGGCAGCAGATCGAGGGAGAAGATTATTGGACAGTAACCCAGTGGCAGATGTCTGATGAGTGTCTATTAACCTGCTTCCTACAACTCGTAGGCCATGTTGCTGATGAATTCAGACCAGGAGGCCTTGTCCCACCCAATAGGAGGGGTCGGTAATCCCTCTCCAGGACATAGCTGCCAGAGACCTCAGGACCCGATTGGCTGTGTCTGTACTGCTCTGGCACAGCTAACAGGATAGGGATGGTATTGAGTAGATGTGAGTCAACCCCTGCTGTCTATTGCTCTTCTGTCATCATGTTACTGTGCTCTTTTATCCCTCTTTTAGTTTGGCTCGTCCCTCCATCATGTTCCTATGCGTTAAAATTCATTCATCTACTTGCTGACCTCTCAGTTTCTTATTTTTATTTTTTTTACTTGATGCAGCTTTACCACTGTAGACCAGGAAAGCTAAAATAGAGTGGCAGACAAAACAGATCTGGGGTCTCATGTACAGAGACTTGCATGAAAATTTCCACATGCAGAAAAAGGTTCAGACGTGTCAAACCTTGCGTACAAAATTCATGCACATTCTTACAGTATATCGCAATTAACATGGAATTGAATGCACATCCAAGAACAACAACACCCCACCCTGTCTCCTCCCTCAAGTAGACCAATTTGAATATGGTAATGAGTATAAATAGATATGGACAACACCCTCATCCAAACAAAGAAAATGGCTAAAGGAGAAAAAAGAAATTCCACCGCATGTGAACTCAAGGCATTCCTTTTTGAAGTGATTGTGCTCTCACTTATAGAATTTAATTTCCTGGTTACAGATTCTGTGTTTTCCTTCTGTGATTCAGAGCTTTGGTTCTCAGGTTTTTGATTTTGATTTGCAATGTATATGGTGCTGAATCGATACCAGACTTTCATATGTGGTGGGATACAAATACTTGAGGAAATGATTCCTAATGTTTAGAACTACACAGCATTGCCTTCAAGTGTCACCAACAGACAAAACCCCCAAAAAGTTGCATGCACCAGTCATGAACTGTACGAAGAAAACTGCATATTGTCACAATAATTTCAATTTTAGTATATTAGAGCACGACCATGGGAAATTACATACCAAACTTTTTTTGTGCGTACACAAGGTTATCACATGAGGCCCCGGGTCATGGCATGGATCACAAAGAGAAACTCAGAGGGTCATCAGTTTACTGACAGCAGGTGGAGTATAAGAACCTTATGATAAACTACAGTCACAGAGTCGTGATCTTAACTCACCTGATCTTGGAACTACTGTCGCCATATTGGTGGGTGTGGGAGTTGAGTATGCAAGTCGTCTGCATAATATTTTAAATATACAAGGTTGAAGATTACCCAGCAAAACATTGCATTATAACAACATGGGTGATGTTATTCACCACCTGGTCAGTGGTTTGAATGTTATGGCATACTTACATTTTCTTATCTCCTCCAAGCAATCCATGGCTATTCTTTTCAACAGGAAAACACAAATAATTCTGGAGGGAAATCATTTGTAATAGAAATAATCTTCCAACCATCTTAATGCACCAGTTACTTACCAAAAAACATGTGAAAAAGCGGCCCACAAAGCAAGGCCCAGGGCAGCACAGCTGGCTTGAGGGAATGTGGAGGACAGAAGGAGGGAATATGGGGTGTGAGAGCTCAGGGTCTGTGATCCACATCTGTTCCTATATTAAAGGCATATGTGCCAGGCCAGGCTAACCCCTCATAAGCATGCATGGACCCCCGTCCTGAGCCCAATCAGTCTTGATAGGGGTGATGTAATGGACCTACCTTGGCCTCTCTTGTCCTCTCAAGCACCGTGCAACTGCACTGCAGTCCTGTATAGTATGCCAACTTACTGTCAACACCTGACCCTCAAAACTAGTGGATAAAAGGACAGATGCAGGCAGAGAAACGGGATGGAGATGGGGATGGCTTGAGGTAGGAAAAGAGAGATTGAAAGGGGGAAAGCCTTCATAAGCACTGAAGACAACAGGCTATAGAAAAAAGAGGTATAAATGTGGTAGAAAAAATCAGAGTCAGAGGAAGAATAAAATATTAAACACAAACACAATTGTGTTTTCATCTGCTTCTACAAACGAACATTCATCTTAGCTGTGGTGTAATAGAGAAGAACTGAAGGGAAGGAAACAGGATCAAGATATCCTATGCTTTGGTGAACAGGTACGGTGGAGAGGGTGGCCTGGCTGGATGCATAACTTGGAAGAGTCATGTCAAGGTGAAGGGGCTTGTGTGTAGCTTGGCTTCTCAAAGGAGAAAGTGTAGTCGCTCTATAGGTGACCCAGAAGCTTGTCACAAGGGATGTAATGAGGTCAGATTACAGGCAAGTCCATAGACTGGCTGCAAAAGGTTGGCCCGTAATCCCGTAGTCATTAAAAGAATGCTTTGTTAAAAGTGGATGGAAGAGAGAAGAAAAAAGATGGAGAGAATGATGAAGAGGGGGGAATGTAAGAGGTGTGTGGGGGAACTCAATAACACTTGATTCGATATGAAAAGCCTCTTGTTGCCACCCAGGAGAAGCCCGGCTGGTAAGGATGTGAGGGAAGCCAGCCGAGAGACTCCTACAACCAGGAACAAGACATGCCTTGTTCCGGGTTTAAGGAGCAAACAGATTAAGATGAATTGATGCAAGCTTAGTGACTTTGGAGAATAGGAAAGGAAAAAAAAAAACGCCCACAGATCAATAAGGCTTAGGAAGCAAGCAACCAAAGACAGAATCTGCACTCACATTCAGGGGGATAATACTCAACGAAGGGAACGGTCTCAGATCTCATATATATTCCCACTTTGTGTGGTTTAGATTTAAAAAAGAGGTTTAGGTGTACAATAGCAAAATTACCAAATGCAAACAAACATAGAAAAATGTAGTTTTAAACAATTTTTACAGTCTGTGGGAAAAAATTAAGTCAGAAAGTAAGAATACATTACTAAATGTCAAAACTGAAAAAATGAGGTGAGATTTTGCCATTCACAAAAGCTTCTCAAACACATATTTGCCCTTTTTTTCACACTTTTGTGATTTGAAAATGGAAGTGCCTGTACAGGCTGTCTGCACAAGAACACACAAGAGGCTTAAAATAAAGCGTGTGCAGATCACACCAAAAGTCCTATTGCTACCAAGCTAACATACATCCAGTGTCCCACAGTGCAGTGTGACAGATCAGTGTCTAAGCCAGCATGGCAGGCCTGCGCCCTGATGTTTGCAGAGATCAGAGAGAATCATCTGGGTTAACATGGTAATTATATGGCAAAGCCCTGCTATCTCAGGCTGGATCTGATACTGTTTTTCTCCTCTGCTCAGAGATCTCAGGCCTCTGTATGGAGGAGTGACAGGAGTCTTCCAATGTTAATCCCTCAAGAGGTGTTCCACCACTGTCAATTTAATGAAAATAAGCACGTTGTGAGTGCATGCATTTGATCACACAAATAGTAAAGAGGACTCAACCTCAGTTTTAACAGCATATCAATATCTGTTGATATTGATATGCTGTTAAAACTGAGGTTGAATGAAAGTCAAAGTTAATTTCCTACAACCTGAATTTATAGTTAATGCCCTTGGCCATTAGTTTAGTTAGTCACAATGATTTGCCTTAACTAGAATTTAAAATCATATTGCATACTCTTGTATGAATATGAAAAGATTGAGTTCATATATGCAACTGAACGAGTAAGGTGCTCTTTAGTTCTGACCTGTTAGTCATCTGAAGTTTATCTGAAAACATGTGTATGGAATCCCAGAATGCTTTGTAATTTTGATGTATTTATAACTGCTTTTATAATCATTCAAAGATTTGGTCAGGTTATTTGGGCATGATGACTGAGCTGCCGTTATTTAAAAAAATAAAACATAGTAAAAATAGCATATAGCAATAATAATGATAAAATAGAAGTAAATATGAGCGAAGCACTATTTGAAGCAGCTTTTAAAAAAAGGAATGACATCTAGCTACTTATGACATGGCTGCTTTGTTAAGAATTCATTCAATGAAATACAACTGACCTCTGACACTGGGATAGTATTTTCAGTATATCGTTTTTGTGTGCAAAAATGAAAAATGCTTTAGCTGTGATAGAAATAAGACATATTATCCATTTTAATCACAGTTTCAGCAAACCAAGACACTAGTGTTGGAAGGTGTGTCACTATGATTGTTATTTTCCCGTTTGTTTGTTTATGTTTTTCTATATTTATTGTTACATGTATTGGCTCTGCAACCGCAGGTGTGCCCTTTCACCCCAAAGTCATTAGCCTTTGCAGAATGGGTCTCAAAACTGCACTACGCTGGTGCAAAACACGTGCAGACAAAAAGGGAGACAGAGAGCAACAGAGAAAGCAGGAAGGGGAGGACGGCTCCAGGGCCAATTACAGCCCCAAGAAAACAAAGGGCTATATTTCAATGATTTCTCCAGCTGTGCTGTTTATGAGCTGTGTGCTTAGTCTCAGTGACCTTCACCTCCACACTTGCCCTCTCTGAGGGAAAACAAACTAAAATTGCCTGATGCTCAATCTTTCATTTCCACTTTTTTTTTTCCTAATTTCCACTTTTCCTTTTGTAGATTGGTAAAAACACATAATTTGTTTGATTCAAGGTTCTTGTAATAATTCATGTCTGAATTAATGTTTTGTTGTTGTTTTTTTATGCCAAGGCAGTTTTAGTGCCACCTCAACATTGTGCTATGTTTGAAATACTGTTACATATAAAAGAAAGAAAAAGTAGGGGGAAATTTAAGGCTTAATGGTAAGGTGTGTGTCATATGTAATCTTAATTTTGACTTTGTTTGTCAGTAAGACCTCCACACCGCAAGTACACAACCATATACACACATGTGCACAGCCATTACAGACCTCATAAGCAGGGTTGCAGTATCAGTCACTGTGGCCCTTTGACAGGTCTAACCTTCCCAAGTGGCAGAAAACACCATCTTCACTGCACTCCTATTGACTAAAGCAATAAGCTATTCTATATGGTGTATTAAAGTAATTTTCCACATGCTACCTCAGCACAATCCATTGTTCATGCAAGCTCTTGCTGACCATGAAGGGGGGGGGGGGTGTGTCCTTCCAGACCAAATTGCAGCACTTTGCACAATTCCTCTACAGAAATTTGTTTCTTTATGTCAATTTTTACCTTCAAGTTTAAAATGTGTAGTTGTTATTGCAGTGACTCATGAAGCTATTTTGGACAGTTAAAGAGAGACTAAGGTTCCGACAACACCTCAACAGCTGGAAGCATATATGATTACAACACAAAGAGTGTGCTCCATTTCCAAGTTCTGAATCCAGTCTCCCATTTCAATCCCATTAAATTTGCAGGCAAAAAAGGGAAAAAGGAGGGGGGCTGTTGGCAAGCACTGCCTGTGTGATATGCTGAGGCCATCTGCGTAGTCCGGTGGCTGCCCTCCCCTGCTCCATGTGTCAGAGGTGGTGTTCGAATTGCTGTGTACCTCACCCTGGCCTCTGCTGAAATCAGCTCTGGTCCGGGACCATGTGACAAATGATTCCAATCTAGGCTGAGTGCCCTTGACTTGACCCTGACCACTGTAGACAATAAGGGCAAGCTCAGTCACTGGAAAAGATGTTCTGCGCTAATAAACCCGAGTGCGGACCAGGGGTAGCAGTGAGCAGGGGCACTGCATGGCGGGGGGATTTGCTGGGGTTTCAGGGAGAGATGTAGGAGGGGACTTCAGGTTCTGACCTCTCAGGTGCAGGTTGATAATGAGTCTCCCTGTTTGCTCTGTGAAAATGACCTCAGAGAGATGAAAGGAGCCAGAGCACAACAAAGAGCACCATTCTATGCTCTTCTGAAATGGGATCATTCTTGAGGATTGGCTTATGAATGCACTTTCTATTTCACTGCTTTTAAAAGGGCACTTAAGCCAAAATACAAACATGTTAAAGCAGTTGGGCTAGATGCCGCGACACAGTCACTGAAACTGTGCATTGAACACTTCCTCTGAGACCCTACACTTGCAAACAAAACAGCCAAACATGCAGATAAAAGCAGACGCTTACTTGCACACATGCAAGCACAAACATATACCAACAACATTCCAAATCCTGCTTGTGCCTCCCCTTGTCTCCTTAATAAACCCTATAAAGTGAGTGTGCTCTTGCCAAGCATGGTGCCGTAAACATGCCATTCCAGAAAGGTTTGGGCATCTTGCTAGTTATGCTAATGAATCCCCCACCCTCCTCTGTTTTCCACTCTCTCTTATCCTGCTGGCACAGCCTTCAGTCTTCCACAGTACACTACTCAACTGTCATTCCCTGCCCCTGTTCTGCTGGCATCAGACAAGATAATACACAGCAAAACGTAGATCCAAGAGCCCTTGTTTAAAGGGGAAAAAAAAGAAGAAGGAATAAAACATGGCAAGAGAATAATATAGTTATTACTCCTCTGAACTTAAAACCAGGCCATTGTTCTTCATTTTTGTGTCCCAATTCTGTAGAAAATACAATACAAAATATGATTATGTTAACCATGTGCATGCATGGATGGTTAATCATATAAATGATTATAAACAATATTTCCAAAGTAAGCAAAAAGGTCATCATATACTGAACAACATGTTTGATGATTTCTGGGTGCAGAGAATCATTCAGTCAGAACGAAAAGGACTTGTAGCGCTGACGCTGGTGCAGAAGACTGCATCAGTGGGTTCTTTGACTTAAAAAAAACTTGCTGCTTAGAGGATCTTAGAATTTGGAGACAAAAGTGATGAACACAACAGGAACCACTGAAGTCTGCTGAACTCTGCTGAAAGTCAATCTGGAAACCAGGATTATGCTTTCCATCCTTTGGCTTCAAAATACAAAACCTACTTGCCACTGCAGCCTCAAGTTTTGTTTTTGTAAATCCAAGTGTGAGAAGGTGTGTGAGAATGTAGATTTGTTCATCTGTACAAATGTGTTTGAGTGTGTGTCTTCATGTATCTTCAAAGCCATGTGGCTTTTTCAGAGTTGTTCAGTAAGCCAGGCCTCTGACAAGTGGATTTGTGCTTTGACTGCAGAGGAGTTTATCACAGATAATTGCATAAGAATGTGCTGGAAAAGGAACAAACCGTGGACTGTCTGGTTTGGCAGATGCTGAGCTTCGGCCTACACAGTGCCCTGTGCTCTAGACTCACACACACTGCTGCCCACATCAGGCTTTCTAAGCTTAAAAGGGCAGCAGAGAAAACACTGAAACACTTCCCTTGTACTGCTTACTCTGCAGCCCCCTTACCTTTCTTTCATTTGCCAGAATTTCCACTCTTTAATCTGACTACAGTTTACTGCATGAAAAAGAGAGAATGTTTTAAATATCTTGCTACAAGAGTCATTTTAATAAAAGGGCAAAATCACAGTCACCAAATATAGATAGTATATGGAATTATCTGTTCTGAAAATTAATAAATAATGTAAGGAACATAAAAGATTATGTAGATTAGATGATGTAGATATTTACATTACAACATAAAACATTTTCAACTCCAGTGTTGTTGTTTTTCTATGTTCTTTTCTTATATTTCTAAAAAACAACAATGTAAACTCTTGAACGACTGTATTACCAGTACGTAAGGATGTTGGCATAACCCTGGGTGGCTGGGTAACTTGGTGGTTTAAGCAGGTGACCCATGTACAGAGGCTACAGTGCTCCTGTAGCAATCGCAGGTTCAACTACCTGCCTGCAACCTTTTTCGGCATATCTTCCCCAGTCTCTCTTTTTTGCCCCACTTTCCTGTCTCTCTCACTGTAAAATAAAGGCAACTAGAGCCACAAAATCAAAATCAAAAGAAAAAGAAAAAAAAAGTTTGCATAACCCTAGACAGAGTGGAGAATTTGACCTGACAGTGAAATATTTTAAGTATCTATATGGCCAGAGTAGTGAGACAAGCACTGACACATCTTCTAAGTTGCTCAAATTATTATTACTACGAGAAGGGCTTCCCAACAGAACAAAAAGAAAGAAAGAGGCGCAATATGTACAAAAACCAAAAAGAGTACAAGAAGAACGCCAAGACCGAAAGATAAACAGCACAAAGAAAGCTGTAGTATGCACATCCTCTGCAATATGATGAAAGTTTATTCTGGAGGATGTGTACACAACAGTAGCAACTGTTGTTTGCATTGCTTATTCTGTATTATTAAGAAACCCAAGACTGAGGAAACCACTGATATGTCCCTTTTGCCAAATTCCCTTTCTTGCACTCCACCATTAAATGGAAATGATTTCTGATCGCTACCTAGCAGCTCCTGAATCAAATGACTGACCCCAAGGTGAACATGGCACTATATAGCCCCATTGCAAGCTCATTGAGCCAGTCATCCATGGTAGACATCATTACTTCCATATTTTACAGGTGTCCAAAGTGATATTGCTTTACTGCTGGGGTGGGTGTTTGAGTATTTATGTCTGTGTAAGCAACCAATTGTAAGAAAGAATAGGTGGATAAAAATAGGTGGATGACCAGTAAAACAAGACATGGTGTTTGTCTCCTGACCCCCTGTGTTATAACACAGCCCTGGTACATTGCAGCTGAGACACACATCAGTGTATAAGTATAAGTATAAGTAATGATTTCTGAATACAATTAACTGATTTGCATGTATTATATGAAAAGTCATTTTATTATGCTATCCCTTGATCCCAGGTCCAGGTTTTTATTAATTTCAATAAAATAAGTAATTCTCCAAAGTTTAGAAAATAGCTATGTCCTGGCTTACTGCAACACTGACTTAATGATGTCATGCTCTTTAATATTCAAGTATTTCCAAAACACAAAATGCTCACTTTTTTCAAGTGTTATGGATGCCTTTAGCATGAATGTTTGCTGATGTGTGGAAAAGTCCTGTGTGTGTGTGTGGGTGTGTGTGTGGGTGTGGTGTGTGTGTGTTGTGTGTGAGAGAGAGAGAGTGGGGGGTGGAGAGATATCTATGCACTGGTATAGTGAATTGGAAATAGAGGTTCACAAGGGGGTGGCAGAAAGGCTCTCCTATGGCCTCTCAAGATAATGAAAACACTGAAGCAGAAACTAAAATCTGACCACTGCAAAAAGTGTTCCGAGGTAGGAAGATGAATAGCCTTCTGCACCAGCCCTCTGAATTCTGGGTATCAATGCCTTTTCAATTCACTTACTTTTTGTAATCATCAAGGTCAAAAGGCAAGTTATACCACCATAGAAATAAATAAAACAGGTTGGCAGCAAATTAAGGCAAAAGGGGAACAAAGTCATGCCTCTAGCTAGTACCAGAAAAAACAAGGGTAGAAAATCTCACATGAAAGCTAATTTTAGATAACATCAAGCTTTGCTATTTGACTAATTGGAATACACTTTAGTCCTCATACAAAAGTGCCTTTAGCACTAGAAACATTTTGTGTGAAAGGTTTTTGTTATGCAAAACATTATTCCATCCATGACTGTATCCATAAGCTGTTGATAGTGAATATGGTAGGTTAATCCAATTGTTTGTAATTCTTGCATTACTTTAAAAGGGGGCTGATAACACTGGCTTTATTACCTTTTGTTCTGATTTAACTTGGTCTTACAATAGCCAAAATTTAACCAAATTTAACATTTTTTTCTAGTTTACAATAATTAATTCATCATTGTATCTCTTCACTTTATTTTTAATAGAGCTATAGCTGACAGTGATCAGAAATGCATGGTTTTCTGCTTGATTTTCATAACCAGTGCCCAAGCAAGAAGGTTCTCTAGTATGAGTTTAGAAAAAGACAAAGCATGCTAACTTTTCCCCGCTCAAGAATGTGATTATATTAATTTTCTATTTATTGTAAACCTGCCTCATCCTAGTGAGGATTGCAAGGCTTCATGCCCATCCAAGCTTTCATCTGGTAAGTACAAGGGTGCACCCTGCACAAGTCACCAAACCATCACATAACCAACACATAGATGCATGAGGTGAGGCGAGATGTCACTGTCAACAACCTTGTGCGCCATACAGTGAAAGTAAATAGCGCTGGGGTGATCCTGGCGCATCCTCTGCTGCACTCCGTTAACTTTCCCAGCCATAACGGCAGCACCATCGTAACACTGTGCAACCACAGGGAGTTTGGAGATTCCATGTTCATCCAGGAACTTTTTAATCTGACCGTGAATTATTATATATAATAAAAAATAAAATATGATTTTTTTTTTTTGTGCTTGTGTGTGTGACAACTTTGGGGAAACTAAGCTTCTCCTAGCCTCTTAATAGTGCCACCTATGCTGTGCGCGTATCCCTCTGACCCTCTCCTTGCGCTCGGAGTACCCGAGATGTACTCAGTGGTAGAAGGTAGATGTCATCATACCTGTTCCTCTGGCTCAATGCTTATCTAATGCTTCGTCCTGCAATATTTTAAAAAGCACATCAGCTGCGCCAAGACGCACAGCCGCTCCCAGAGGCTGTGTGTCTTGGCGCACCAACTTTACCTGGAGCGCACCAACTATCTGGGACTTTCAGGTACCTAAGCATCTGACGTAAATAAAGCTTGGTGTTTATTTGAGGAACTTTGATGTTAATGTACTGTGATTTGTAAATGTCTTTATATTCGGAGGCTTTGTATGTTTTTTTTTTTTTTTTTAATCCAACCCAAATCTGTTCTTCTCCAGAACTTTGTCTCACTTGTCAAAAAAGCTCCTTATTGGTCTTCTTGTCCTGCTTGCTTGGTGGTGCTGCTTACATAGTGGCATTTCTGACATAGAGGTGTTTCACAGCAAGTTTATATATACACAAAGACTATGTGCCACTTAAGCTGTTTTTGCACATAAACACTGGAAAAATTTAGGAGAATATGCAGATAATTTGGCCTGGACTTTCTGATCGGTTGCTGTTCACACAAGCTCTTCACAGCAGTTTTCTGGTTGAGATGCACTCTCACAGCTAGAAATGCGAGGGAGGTGGTGTGGTTGAACGGCTGCCTGGGATGCAGAGGAGATAAGACATGTTTCAAATAGGACAACACTTTGAGATGAGGCTCCCTGGTAACTATTTGTGTGAAAATCAATACCAGATGTATTTGAATGCATCCACAATGGCTTGGAGAGAGTTGCATGTAGCGTACATGTCAGCAGAAAAGAAAATGAAGCAATGACTCTAACCATTATACAGTCTTACTCAACAAAGTAAATGTTCCAGAAGGTTAGATGGTATCTGTTACATTTCATATTCACACACACTCACACATATAAACGCATGATTAAATGCTGTTGATGTTTACGTTCTTACATGCCACCCATCTCTAGAACATCTAACAAGTACATTGGATACGCAAACACAGTTTTAGATTGCACACAAGTGAATTGATCTTTCTCTTGGTAATTGATCGCACCATATTACAATTTAGGGTGAATACATACAAGATGCACTCTTTATTTTAGTAATTAATTAATTTTCAAAAAATATGTATTTATTTATTGTGTTTATTTTTTGCAAGTTCCTTCATTTTCTCCTTCTACAAAATGCAGTAGGAGATCAGCAAAATTTAATAACTTGTGATTGTGTGACAGTGTTAGCCACAGCTGAAGGTTATTCTGTGAAACAGGTTCATGCTTTATATGGCTCAGCATGGTAAATTAAATCAATACCAACAAATGCCTAGTACTACCATTTACAGCATGATGCCAAAGGGAATTTCAGTCCTGCTATAACTTCAGCACAAGACTCTATAAAGTTAGAAACAACAGGGCCTTTTTTAGTTCATGTTAATATTATGAGTCTTTAATCTACTATTTTTTATCTGTTGAAGAAGTAAGACTAATTTCAGCCAATAAATAAACGTAGATTACTGCTTAGAAGGTTCCTCTGACAGCAAACCAAACGACCACAAGAAAGAGTAATGATAGGTTTTAGGTCAATATTTTATAGAATGATACATTTAAGGAGGTGCACCTCTGCAAGGCGTGTGAAACAATAGATGTCATAACTACCCTGAGCAGCTTATTAATCTTTCCTCCCTTGTGATCAATCTGCTCCTCCTCTTGCAAACATCAGTTACACTCTTGTGATAAACAAGAGTCTATTTTTCATAGTGGTACAAGAAGGTGGCTCCAGGATGGTGATGTCTCTCTTGTATGAAGCAGCCAGGAGCAACGGCCTAAAATGCCTTCCCCTGAATGGACTAAGATAAGAAATCATTTATTTCTTTATAAGAGTTTCCTGGTTTTTCTTTGTTTGTTTGTTACTTTGTTTGTTTTGGTTTTAATCCACAAAGCCAAAATTTAAATCCAGAGATTACATACTGTATTAACTGCCTGTGTAATAGCTTTCAAAAAAAGAAAATGCTGTGACATTGTGGTACATTTTCTCATTTTTAGAATTTAGGCAGAATTTAATTACATGTGTACATGAAACATATTGGTGTCATACTAACAACTAGGAACCATTTGAAAGGTACGTTGTGAAGTCATCCGCTGATGTTCAGCTAAAATTATTTTATAAAAGACAGCAAAGGGAAGTTGGCACAATTCTTGTTATTCCCCACCGCACAGTCATACTGCAGTAATTATTCAAAATCTTTGATTATCCTCAGAGAAGGGATGCAATCATGGCTGAAAATCAATTTCAGGGACATCAGGAAAAATCAAAAAGCTAGCACAGTGCCAACAGGGCCAAGGGCTTGTGCAACAGAAGTGAAGGGATTTTCTTTTTTTTCTTTTTTTCCCTCTGGATTCCACTTTTCCTGCTGAGGGTAATCAGCCAACAACACCAGAGAGCTTGCTGCGAGTACGAGCCAGATCCTGATCCTGTTCAGACTTGCTAGTGATGTAGAGCCAGGTAGCATCTAATTAGCGCTTAACGTAACTTAATGAAAAGTGTTGGCATGCCGCTCAACAAATCCAACTAGTTGTCACTGAATTTTCACACTTCTGTAAAATTCATGTACCTTTCCTCGTTTGCTTTTCCATCTCAAGGCACCATGAAGCTGAAATGAGACATTTCTGCTTCCATCAATGTTGCACTGTGTATGGCCATTTTCTTCTAAAACAGATTGGCCTGATTACTGATGAGACAGCAGACAGGTCTATGAAAACTGCTTAATTTCTTATTGACAAGCGTGTAGCCTTTCTTCTGTTATGTAAATAGTAATTTGCTGTGGCACAGGTTCCAAGGCTCTTAAATTGATATGAATCCAATTAAATGTATCATGATAAACCAGTAACATCTATTATCTTCAGTTAAAAAGAAATATTACATCTATATATTTAATCATGGCATATTTATTAAGTCTTGACTTGCCTAAATAATGGACTTCTCCCACAGATCATGTCTGGCACCAGGTCATGTGTTTTTTTTTTGTTTGTTTGTTTTTTTCTTGGTAACAGATCCAATCCACTTGATAAAACATTCAATAGATCACAAAATAAGGGATGCTGGGTACTTGTCCTCATAATATGTTTTTCATCACCTTCTCTCTTTATGTGCAAAGCTTTTTCTTGCCTCTTGGTTTTCTCTCATCAACTGTAGACAGCTATGGTGTGCAGCCCTACAGTCTGTTGGCTCTAAAAGCAATCAAACAACTTGTGTTTTGGAAGCGTTATGGAACGTCTGTGGAGAAGGTGGTTTCCTCTTTATCTTCCTCCCTTTCAGGGCTCTGTGGGCACACTGCCCACTCTTTCATAACAGTTTTAGCAGAAACTATGCAGCAAAACAGTGGAAAATCCACTCCATCATGTTTCCTCGTCAGTGATGTTTTCTGTCTGACCTCTGCCTCAGCTTCAGTGATCCATATGAATATGGAGGATGAATATGAGCCATCTTCTGAGGTTATGCCAAATTCAACAAGAGACATGCTTTTCAACCATGAAATCATTTTTGCAGAAAAAATACAGACAAATTTGGACAGGTCAGAACCACTTTCATCTCTGCGAAATTTCCCAACTTGTGTATTCATATTCCTGGCCATAAAGACAAAGTAAAATGCAATCATAACAGGAAATGGTGCTCTATTTTCATCCATGATTCCTCTCTCGACATCCATCATCATTCATCCACTACTCAAGCTACCTGGCACTCATCACAAGACACCCACATAGTCCTGTAATCTATTGCTTTTTTTATTACCTTGTCTTGGTTATATGTCTTTTGACTGCCTAGCAAAACCCCCTAATACAGAATACACATGATTATGTGTATTCTGCATATACACATAAGAAAAAACTGAAGTTTATTTTATGAGTTTGAGTGAGATCATTAAATATCTAATAAGGTAAGTCCAAATTGACCATGAAATAGTGAAAAAGATTTCAGGAGGTTTGTGAGAAGTAGTTTAAAGATACCTAGGACATAATTGTGCAATTTTATGTTTGTGTTTCAGGCTTATGAGAGATTGTGTTTGTAAAAACTCTCACAAGCACAAAAGGATGGCAGGATATCCCCCATGTGTATAGCAATATCAGTACTAAAGTAAGTACAGAAAAGTAAAGTACAATAAAGTGAGTTTTCTGAAAAGCAAAATGCAAATATATATATGGATTTATATTCACTGCTGTTAATGTATTATTAGGAGTTTCTTATGAAAAGATGTGAGTAGTGCTAATATTGCAGTCAGGGATACAAAAGAAAAAGGGTGGTAGGGGAAAAAAAGAGTCTTAGCCTTCTGAGAAAGGAATGACAGCAAGAAATACAATGGAAATTCCAGTGACAGGGACCACAGTCAATCATGAAAATGGGAAATTCTTAATAACTAATAGTAAAACTATTTGGTTTTGGTAGTAGCCCAAGTGATTTGCAAATGGCATCACTTATTCGCTGAACCTGTTTATATTGGATCAGTCAGTCTATTTAATCTTCGTGTTATCCATTGCATGGAGACTTCTAGATAAAATTATTTCAAATAAGTGCAATTGCATCATCATATGATATAATATAATCATATAATGTAAATATTTTGACAATGCGTCTTAAAAGCCTGAAAAACTGAAGATGGTGATGATAAATTCTGATTTGTCTTGTCTCTTTCTGTCTTACTCTTTTTGTAGTCACCTCACAAATTATGATTGACTTGGTAATAAATATAGGACATAAAATTTGCTATAGAAGCAAATCATACCAAATGTAATATTAAATGAAGTTCAGAAAAAAGGTATTTGTATTTTTTTATTTTTATATTGGACGGTGTTCATATACACACGTGGACAAAATTGTTGGTACCCCTCAGTTAAAGAAGGAAAAACCCACAATTCTCACTGAAATCACTTGAAACTTACAAAAGTAACAATAAATAAAAATTTATTGAAAATCAAATAATCAAAATCAGCCATCACTTTTGAATTGTTGATTAACATAATTGTTTAAAAAAACAAACTAATGAAATAGGGCTGGACAAAAATGATGGTACCTCTATAAAAGATTGAAAACTATTTGACCAGAGTGACATGATTAACTCATGTGTGTCCTTTAATTGACATCACAGGTGTTTCCAAACTCATAATCAGTCAGTCTGCCTATTTAAAGGCAGACAAGTAGTCACTTTGCTGTTTGGTGAAAAGGTGTGTACCACACTGAACATGGACAACAGAAAGCGAAGGAGAGAATTGTCCCAGGACATCCGAAAAAAAATTATAGACAAACATCTTAAAGGTAAAGGCTATAAGACCATCTCTAAACAGCTTGAAGTTCCTGTGACAACAGTGGCTCATATTATTCAGAAGTTCAAGACCCACGGGACAGTAGCCAACCTCCCTGGACGTGGACGCAAGAGGACAATTGATGACAAATTGAAGAGACGGATCGTTCGAATTGTATCCAAAGAGCCCAGAACAACCTCCAAAGAAATTAAAGGTGAAACTCCAAGGCCAAGGTACATCAGTGTCAGATCGCACCATTCGTCGTTGTTTGAGCCAAAGTGGACTTCATGGGAGACGACACCACTGCTGAAAAAAAAATCATAAAAAAGCGAGACTGGAATTTGCAAAAATGCATGTTGACAAGCCACAAAGCTTCTGGGAGAATGTCCTTTGGATAGATGAGATCAAACTGGAGCTTTTTGGTAAGGCACATCAACTCTATGTTCATAGACTCAAAAACCAAGCAGACGAAGAAAAGAACACTGTCCCTACGGTGAAACATGGAGGAGGCTCAGTAATGTTTTGGGGCTGCTTTGCTGCATCTGGCAGAGGGTGTCTTGAATGTGTGCAAGGTAAAATGAAATCTGAAGACTATCAAGGCATTCTGGAGAGAAATGTGCTGCCTAGTGTCAGAAAGCTTGGTCTCAGTCGCAGGTCATGGGTCTTCCAACAGGACAATGATCCAAAACACACAGCCAAAAACACCCAAGAATGGCTGAGAGAAAAGCGTTGGACTATTCTAAAGTGGCCTTCCATGAGCCCAGATCTGAATCCCATTGAACATCTGTGGAAGGAGCTGAAACATGCCATTTGGAGAAGACACTCATCAAACCTGAGACAACTGGAGCAGTTTGCTCATGAGGAGTGGGCCAAAATACCTGTTGACAGCTGCAGAACGCTCATTGACAAATACAGAAATCGTTTAATTGCAGTGATTGCCTCAAAAGGTTGTGCAACAAAAATATTAAGTTATGGGTACCATCATTTTTGTCCAGCCCTATTTCATTAGTTTGTTTTTTTTAAATAATTATGTTAATCAACAATTCAAAAGTGATGGCTGATTTTGATTATTTGATTTTCAATAAATTTTTATTTATTGTTACTTTTGTAAGTTTCAAGTGATTTCAGTGAGAACTGTGGGTTTTTCCTTCTTTAACTGAGGGGGGTACCAACAATTTTGTCCACGTGTGTATATGTATATATCTATATATATCTATATATATCTATATCTATATATATATATATATATATATATATATATATATATAGATATATATCTATATATCTATATATATGGTGTATATATACACACACACACATACACCCATACACCATACATACATACTATATATATATATATATATATATATATATATATATATATATATATATATATATATATATATATATATATATATATTAGGGATGCAACGGTACTGGGTAAAATACGGTACGGTTCGGTACAACCTGCACGGGACACGAGACGCTTTTATGTCCCGCGGTATTTATGTTCCAATAACTTTGCACATGATTTGCACGTGAGCGTGCGTGCCTTTTAGGCAACAGGCCCGCCACTGCATGTCAATGTCCAATCGACTCCACTCACTCACAGTGACCAGCCGATCACACTTTGGCCGGAAGGCTGCAGCTCATAGACACAGAAAAAAAAAAAAAAACAGGCAAGCGGTAGCGGAGAAATTGGGAAATACTTAGCATTTTGGTTTTGCTGTTGAATACACCAGCGAGGGAGTGAAAACAGTTAATAGTTAACAGAACGCAATCTTCCACCTCCCTAAACTCGCATCTTACCTGCGTAAGATCCAGTTGTTACCAGTTGTGCGTCTTGGCGCACAAAATACTGCAAAACGAATTGTTGGATGCGCATTTAAAGATCACGAACAATTAATGTTCCTTTCCCTCCTCGACCACCAACAGTTTCAGACATATCGGAAATAAATTCCTGCATCCAACCTTTTACAGCTTGAACACCAGACACGGAGATCTCCTTGGTTTTTCTCCACAGCAGACATCTGAATGAGAGCTGCCACAGCTGCACATTTATTGGTGTGAATGCATTAAGGCATTCACACCTATTGTTTTCCTGTTTCTCTTTATTATTCCATCTTCCGTACGTTTTTCGCCGATTAACTAGTCCTTCATACTTTCACCGATTTCAACCATTCAACTTTCAAAATGTTCAGCTTGTTCAGGAGAGGGGTGCTATATCTTTTTGTGTTTCAAATATTTATACTTTTTAAAATATTTAACTTTTAAAACCTTTTTTTGTGCCATTGAAAATGAATGGGGAGCTCTTCAAATCTTGTTAAAACTTTGTACTTTTTCAAAGCTTACTACTTCAGCATACTTTCACCGAGACAAACCATTCAAACTTTAAAATGTTCACAAAAGATTGGACTATTCTCGTATGACTCCGTTTTTAAAAATATTTTACTGTTTTTGAATTATGGCCGTTTAAGTTTTACCATTTTTTCATTTTTTCAGATCTTTAGAGTGACGGAATGTTTGTAAACATTCTGCTAGAGTGAGAGCCTCTCAAAATTAAAACCTTGTTTTTTCCAAACAACCTGCTCTTGCAGCCGGACCTTTAACCCGACAGACATAATTTATACATCAAAACGTAGGTATTTTTGTCCTCTTTCACACAATGTAACCCTTGAAAACGAGAGACTTCAACTTTTCCTGCTAGAGGCCTCCAATGACAGAAAGTCTCCTATTTTTCCTATACTTTGTAATGTAAAATCCGACCTCTTCTTTTCAAATTGATTGAAAAAGTTTCATGTTTTTACACTGCCGTAATTTAAAAACGGTAGGCATTTGCCAAACAAAAAATATATCACTAGAATCCTGAAAGCCTTGTGGCGCTCACGGTTCAAGAATTTTTTCAAAAACTTATTCAGCTTTTGAATTACAGCTGTTTGTTCGGACACAGAAATCCAGGTTCGGACTGACTGGAGACAGTGTAATTAGGGGGTCGCTGGCTCTTTCTCTCCTAATCTCACACACACACATACACACGCTGGAGGAGCCGCACATGTGACTGCCTCCCCTGAAGCCCCGCCCCTTTCTGCCTGTTCTTCAGGCACAGTATATGATATATTATGAGAATGATCACAGCCTTGACTCACATATGAGTTTTAGTTCATCCCATTCCTAATCAATATGATGTGGCTAAACCCTTTGCAGCTTGAACAGCTTCAACACTTCTAGTAAGTGTGTTTATTGGGGATTTTTGACCATTCTTCTAGAAGTGCATTTGATCCCTTAGCTTTTAGAAAGGTTTTTCTCATTAACGCTTGTTGCTTTTAACATTTTCTCTGAATTTAGCTGTCTTAGTTGTGTTTAGCCTTTAGCTACATTAGTTTCAGTTCACATGTTTTAACTCTTGATACAATCTGCAAAGATGTTCAGCTAAAGTCTGCTACTTTTTAAGAGGTTTAACTCATGTCTTTCAAATCTTTCAGTCCATTGTCATGAAGTAGTTTGACTTTTTGCTCAATGTTATGCAAATTTTAGCAACTTTTACATTCTTTTGGCAACTTCAACATTCCTGTATGAAAATCTTCATCTCCTGCCGAAGGTTTTATTTTTGACTTCTGCTTTTAAAAGTTGTGCTTTACTTTAATAAATTTATGGGAGTTCATCACTAGATTTCTATTCCAATTTAGGCAGGTTTTCTGGATTCAATACATAGCACTAAGACATTTTTCTAAACTATGCTGTATTCAAAGACTATTCATTTGTTCAAATTCTTTATAAAATTCATGCTCTTCAAATGTATTTTTTACTTTTCAGCAGAGTTCAGGTCAAAATTCCGCTTAATGCATTCACACCTGCATTTTCGAAGGAAATGCAATTTTTCTAGTTCCATTTGCACACGCATTTTTACGTGCCGACATGTGAGTTGCGCTTTCCGCAAACTCTTCTCACGATCGCTTGTTTAGGGTAGTGGGTGGTCTGAAACTGTACCGAATCCGTACCGAAACCGAGACGCAAAAACCGCGGTACGGACCGTTCCGTGAGCCACCTGTACCATTGCACCCCTAATATGCACACACACATATACAGTCATGGAAAAATTATTAGACTACACCCTTGTTTTCTTCAGTTTCTTGTTCATTTTAATGCCTGGTACAACTAAAGGTACATTTGTTTGGACAAACATAACGATAACTACAAAGATTGCTCATAAGAGTTTTATTTCAGAGCTGATATCTTACCATTTTCCATGGTTTTCTTGATTATAACCTAAATCACTTAAGTTTTTACATCAATAGCTATCGGCGTTGTACTGCCAAAAACACTGCTTTTATGCATTCAGTGTTTTCTTTTCTGTCTGTTTTAGTGATGACATTTAGTAGTACCAGGTATTAAAATGAACAAGAAAGTGAAGAAAAAATGGTGGTCTAATAATTTTTTCCATGACTGTATATATATATATATATATATATATATATATATATATATATATATATATATATATATATACATATACATATACATATATATTAGGGCTTGGCAAGTTAGTGCGATAAAAACGCATTTACTCATTAATTTAACGCTGACATTTTTGTATCGGGTGTTAACACATGTTGCTCACACGCTTCTGTCTTGAAGTGTTAATGGCTGCTGCAGAACCATAAGAGAATTGGCAAGTAAACATGCGGAAAAGCTAAAACGGACATGGAGAGCGGTAAAAATGTGTGTACTTTACAGTTCGGGTACAGAATTGTTAATATTGCTACCTGAGTTGCTATATGAACTGTAAAGTACATGGATTTTTACCGTTCTCCATGTCTGTTTTAGCTTTTCTGCATTGTTTACCTGCCAATTGTCTTCCGGTTCCACAGCAGCCAGTAACAGACTTTTCAAAACAAAAGCATGTGAGCAACATGCGTTAACGCGTGATAAAATAAATGTCGGCGTTAATAAATTAATGCGTTAACGCAATAATAACACGTTAACTTGCCAAGCCCAAATATATATATATATATATATATATATATATACATACACATATATACACACACACACACACACACACACACACGTGGACAAAATTGTTGGTACCCCTCAGTTAAAGAAGGAAAAACCCCACAATTCTCACTGAAATTACTTGAAACTTAAAAAAGTAACAATAAATAAAAATTTATTGAAAATTAAATCATCAAAATCAGCCATTACTTATGAATTGTTGATTAACATAATTATTTTTAAAAAACAAACTAATGAAATAGGGCTGGACAAAAATGATGGTACCCATCCATCCATCCATCCATTTTCTATACCCGTTATAACTTAATATTTTGTTGCACAACCTTTTGAGGCAATCACTGCAATTAAATGATTTCTGTATCTGTCAATGAGCGTTCTGCAGCTGTCAACAGGTATTTTGGCCCACTCCTCATGAGCAGCTCCAGTTGTCTTAGGTTTGAAGGGTGTTTTCTCCAAATGGCATGTTTCAGCTCCTTCCACAGATGTTCAATGGGATTCAGATCTGGGCTCATGGAAGGCCACTTTAGAATAGTCCAACGCTTTTCTCTCAGCCATTCTTGGGTGTTTTTGGCTGTGTGTTTTGGATCATTGTCCTGTTGGAAGACCCATGACCTGCGACTGAGACCAAGCTTTCTGACACTAGGCAGCACATTTCTCTCCAGAATGCCTTGATAGTCTTCAGATTTCATTTTACCTTGCACACATTCAAGACACCCTGTGCCAGATGCAGCAAAGCAGCCCCAAAACATTACTGAGCCTCCTCCATGTTTCACCGTAGGGACAGTGTTCTTTTCTTCGTATGCTTGGTTTTTGAGTCTATGAACATAGAGTTGATGTGCCTTACCAAAAAGCTCCAGTTTGGTCTCATCTGTCCAAAGGACATTCTCCCAGAAGCTTTGTGGCTTGTCAACATGCATTTTTGCAAATTCCAGTCTCGCTTTTTTATGATTTTTTTTAGCAGTGGTGTCCTCCTTGGTCGTCTCCCATGAAGTCCACTTTGGCTCAAACAACGACGAATGGTGCGATCTGACACTGATGTACCTTGGCCTTGGAGTTCACCTTTAATTTCTTTGGAGGTTGTTCTGGGCTCTTTGGATACAATTCGAACGATCCGTCTCTTCAATTTGTCATCAATTTTCCTCTTGCGGCCACGTCCAGGGAGGTTGGCTACTGTCCCGTGGGTCTTGAACTTCTGAATAATATGAGCCACTGTTGTCACAGGAACTTCAAGCTGTTTAGAGATGGTCTTATAGCCTTTACCTTTAAGATGTTTGTCTATATTTTTTTTTTTTTTTGATGTCCTGGGACAATTCTCTCCTTCGCTTTCTGTTGTCCATGTTCAGTGTGGTACACACCTTTTCACCAAACAGCAGAGTGACTACTTGTCGCCCTTTAAATAGGCAGACTGACTGATTATGAGTTTGGAAACACCTGTGATGTCAATTAAAGGACACACCTGAGTTAATCATGTCACTCTGGTCAAATAGTTTTCAATCTTTTTTAGAGGTACCATCATTTTTGTCCAGGCCTGTTTCATTAGTTTGTTTTTTTTAAATAATTATGTTAATCAACAATTCAACAGTGATGGCTGATTTTGATTGTTTAATTTTCAATACATTTTTATTTATTATTACTTCTGCAAGTTTCAAGTGATTTCAGTGACCATTGTGGGTTTTTCTTTCATTAACTGAGGGGTACCAACAATTTTGTCCACATGTGTATATATATATAAAATCATATGTTTAAATTAATACAGCAATTAAAAAGAAAGAAAGATATTTATCAGTGATCTCAAGGCAACTTTCTTTCTATGAAATATCCATTCTCTGCAGGGAATCCTGAGACTATGTGAGATGATCTGCTGTGGGTATCTGGTGATTTTAGAGTCGTGCCCTTAACTGTCCCTCTGTTATTTACTCACCAGACATACACAGTTTGATAAATGTTTTGTCTGGCCTTTTAAACTTGTTTTCCTTCCTCTAAACTGTGATTTTATTTCACTTGAACCTACCAGACACTGTAAATGTGTGTCTGAGTTCATGTATGGTTGGATGTCTCGATGTGTCTGCTTATTTATGTATTGGCAAAAAAAATTCCATCAACAGAAAGATAAAGTATGTTCTTCTATTCTTGCCAGTTACCTCTAGCAGTTGTTAACTTAATTGAGAAAAACACCGAGCAAGCAAAGGAATTGAAACAACTACTAACAGCAGTGTTCTAACAACCACCAACCATCGGTCTAGTGTGTGTCTACTTCAATCTGGAATAGGTCAACGTCGCCACAGGCCAGAGCAGAGTCAACATTTGCCACAGCTTGGCTGGTCTGCCCGGCCAGATCGATATCTGCAAATAATAAATTAGCTTCCCAGAGGGGTCACACTAAACCTTCAGCAATGCAGCCCTGGAAAAGTCTACAATTGGTGTGTGTGAGACTCAATAAGGCAGGTGAATGACTGTGCAGGGGCACATCCTTAGCACTCCATAATAGAAAATTAATGGTGCTCAAATCAGTGTTGAGGGCACCCTGTAGGTTACCTAATAGGCCTAGTTAGACCTGTCATCCCTCCTAGAGTTGCCTAAAATATTACATGCAAACACATGGAGCCAAGAAGAGAGGAAGGAAAGGGTGTGCACTTTTATATTGTGTATGTGGTTAGAGCAATGCCTAGGTAGAGTAAGTTGGGGTAAAAGAATCAGGAATTAATGTAATTCAGCTTTGGTAATGCTTAGTTTGGTGCAACTATTACTGAGGTCTGAGCTAGAATTTGGAAGTGAACAAAATCTAAGGTGAAGAAATCCAACATCCAGCAGCACATCAGGGTCATCAGTAAAACACACTTTGGGGTTTATGGCAGTGTATTCTGCTTTTGTGCCGTTTCGAATGTTCGTTCTCTTGAAGTGCAGACTTAAAAAAAAATATCCCATCTCCAACAATGAACAGAATTTATTAAAAACAAGTCAGATTTGTTTCTTTTGATTGTTTTACTTTAATTCCTGACCAAAGCTGAGTGTGTGTTGAAAGCAACATCCCTGTAGAATAGATGTAAATCTGTGCTTACAACAGATCCTGCTCAAAAAACAGAGCCTTCAATTCAATTTTGGTTTAATTTTTTTTTTAAGCACACAACTACTACTATTACTACTGCTGCGTATTTCAATAAGTATTACATCTGACAAATAATACACTGTCACTTGTAAGGTTAAAATTATCTTACTTTTTAGGTCCAGAATTAGTGCAGTAAGTGGTTTTCATTTTGTATAGTTACACACTAGTTACATAATGGTATTAATTGTTATTGTTAACATTATTAATATTATGGAGTTGGAAGTATGAACAACATCATATCATACTGTTTTATTATTGTTCATTGTCTTTCATAATAGCATTGTTTTGTTTATTGAACTCTATGTCCACATCACAGTGTCTTAGGTTGATAATAATGTAAGTTTATCTTGACTTTATATTAAAAATGTAGCAAACTAGCCCAGTTGTAGTCGGTTATAACACGTGGTAAAAACAAAGAACCTGGCCAGGTAAACAACATGGTCGTATGGAAAGTGAAGTTTTTCTTCTTTTCCAGGAAATGCCGACAGTGGATTGGATCAGAAGAGGATGACGTGGCGGCGATGGATTGGCGACGAATGGAGGACCAGACCAGCCAATGGGAGAGCCAATGCTAAACCGCAGCTTCCTCCCCCTCTAATGATGCACATTTCTGTTTAAAAGTGTTGTTGTATTGTTTTTTCCGCACTCCTTCTTGCTAGATACTGCCTCGGCAAGGGAGCCGTGATATCATGTTTATTCCAATTAAACATCTCTGTTGTACTTAGCCGACCAAGACTCTCCTTTCTTAACAAAAAATACCCAGCCAGAATCTTTGAGGAAAGATTCTAACTGTAAGCTAGAGTCATATCCAGTGACCCACTACATAAGGGAGAAATCAGATGTAGAAAAAATATATATATATAAAAATATATATAAAAACAAACAGAAAAGAGCTTTTTTCATCCATGTTAAAATATCAGTTCCAGTTTCATTTGAAGGAATATTTGATTTCTTCTAAGATGTTTCTTCTCGCGTACATGGTCTCCCATTCCAACTAATTGTAAAAACAAAAGCAAAGTAACTTTGGACTACTGTTCCAGGCATTTCATGCACCAACTGAATATCGCTTTATGCCACTATGTCACACATCAACAACAATGAGGCTAACTGGCTAACATTTTCAGTTGAATTACAGAAAACAGTGCAACAAAGCAGATATAATTCCAGCTGTTTTCAATTCAGATATTATCTATTTTCACCTATTGCTATCTGACTTAAACAAAACCCAGACTTAAAAAAAAAAAAAGAATAAATGACAGCTATAATTAAGTTAATGTCATGAAATCTACATCAAAACAGTTAAGTCAGAACAGAAATCATTCTAACAAAAAGTAATTTGCAGTGTCCAGATAGAAAATAAGTAAATGTAAAGGTTGTGAGCATGAACTTGTCCAGTTTAGCAAAAAAAAGCCTAAAAACCCAGCTGATCACACACACACAGTAACAAATACTGGATTTCATGATCACATATCATATTGAGCATGGAAGCACATGCGCCTCTCCTGCCAACACATAACAAGATTTATTACAACTTCATGTGCTGAGCAGAGATGAAAAGACATGTAAAACACCCACAAACAGACTCAAAATATAAAGTTTAATTACCCAATAATTTCTTGTTCATTTACCTCAAATGCATGCACTATCTTTTAGATTCTCCCTGATGCTGATTTGCCTACATAGTAAAATCGTGGAGAGTCGGAATACGTGGGGAGGGCTTTACCACTTCATCTCTCCTCCTACCCCCCTCAGATCTGGACTTAGACAAATCGTCTGCTGCACTTATATTGAACTTACCCACATGCCGCAACACTGCCAGCCTCCAGTGCAAACTGAGTTTGTTACTCTTCACAGGCCACTTGAGAAATTTTCAGAGCTGATGGAAAAATTCAGGAACAAATTAAGTGCCTGCTGGACAAAAAAAAAAAACAAAAAAGTGTATGTATATATATATATATATATATATATATATATATATATATATATATATATATATATATATATATATATATATATATATGCCCAGTAAGGTGAGGAAAACACTGTTAGTATAGTTAAGTTGGTATACTCCATCAGTCTGGCAAACGTCCCAAAGAGAAGTATAGCTACAGTATCCTCTCAGCGTAGATGAAGATGGAACAATGCAAACAACAGTGGGAACAAGAAAGAAACAGAACACTCCTTTATGGAGCTGAGCTGTGTAGAACTGATGTTTTAAAGTCCCTGTGTGGATGTCTGTCTTTCTGTGCATTTATGCCAGTGCCACAAAGAAAAAACTGAAACAGCCTATGAGAAGGAAAGAAAGCCTGGTTCCTCATCATGCGCTTGTTAGCTTGTCCAATCTATGGCAATCAGCACAGTCCCAGGGGTTGAAAGACACGAGAAGCTGGGGAAAGGAAAGTCGAGGCTGAGGAAAAGATCAATACTGCACTGTGAAACAAGAAGTGTGAGCTATTTACTTTCCATTGATCTGATGATGCTGAAGAAACACCTCACTCGGCTATTAAATTGAGGGTATAAGTCTTGTGTGTAGGGTTTTTTTTCATCCTCACTCTTTCGCTCTGTTTCTCTTCAGTGCAAGGTCAAAAAAGAGTGAAAAACATCCACAAATGAACACATTTCAATTGTGTGTGCCAAAGAAAGTAATTAATCTACATTAAAATGCAAAGAAAATACACTAACTTACTATCTTAAGTTTAGCTCATTGCTAAAGGATACTCATAGGATGAACTAATAGTAGACAGAATAAAAAATAAATTAACTCATAGGGGCACTAAAGAGCTTCGCAGGAGCTATTGAGCCCTGAACTATCATTTGTGTGTTAAAAACCTGTCTATCAGAAGGGAGTACAGGTAGAATGTTCTTATATAGGTGCATGTGTACTTAAAAGAACATTCAAAAATGTATACACAGACACACACATTATAGATAGATAGATAGATAGATAGATAGATAGATAGATAGATAGAAAATTGTTTGATGATCTGAAACATGTACATTTGACAAAACGGCAAGAACTATATATATAACTATATATATACAGCACTATACATATATATATATATATATATATATATATATATATATATATATATATATATATATATATATATATATTTTCATTTCTTAACGCTAACATTCATTTTATTTCGCATTAATGCATGTTGCTCACATGCTTTTGTTTTGAAAAGCCTGTTACTGGCTGCCGCGGAACCGGAAGACAATTGGCAGGTAAACATGCAGAAGACCTATAACAGACATGGAGAACGGTAAAAATCTGTGTACTTTACAGTTCGGGTAGCAACTCAGGTAGCAACATTAACAATTCTGTCTGAAAAAAAAAAATTCTGGACTGCAACAAAACTTTCACATCATACCTCCATTTTCCATCAGATCCTGCTTCATGTGTTCACTGTCGTGCTGTTCTCTTACTGGTTACTTCAGTGCGGCTCCATCTAGTGGCGCAGATGTATAACGACAACAGAAGGTCCAGTCCTTTATTATAAAACAAATTCAGTCCTGTGGCCCAGTTTTTAACTTTGTATTTTTGATCCAAGTCTAAAATTGAAATATAAAAAAAAAACAGGCATTTTTTCTTTTTTTTGTGTATGATTTAAAAATGCAAAAAACATAATAAAATGTTACTTTTTTTTTTTGATTGACAATTGAAAATGGTAAGAATGAATGATACACGGATTGGTAAAGTTACTGAACTTTAACGTGGACATTTTCATTTTAAAATTCTCCTAGACGGAGGATTCGACAGAAACAAGGTTATTTGTAACAACTGCCAAGTTGAACGCGTTAAAAGTTTCTGCTGTTACCTCAGAAATTGCCTGTTTTAATGTTATGATTGTGCTGAGCCACAATCATTTTGTTGGATTTTGTTTGTAGACTTTTTCTTATTTTTTATAAAACAGGATGACATTAATGCCCTGGCAGTGGCAATAAGCTTTATTCAGGGGTGTCAACGGGAAATAGGAAAAAAACTGAAGCGGGGGGGGGGGGGGGGGGGGGGGGGGGGGGGGGGGGGGGGGGGGGCTCGAGAACATTTGGAGGTGCTTAAGGAGGCATTCTGAGCACAGCATTGTGTATTTGTCCGTATTGTTACTTTGATAATGAAAAGAACATTTTTTACTTACTGAAGATCCAACAGACTAAACATTTTACTGAAAATGTTTGATAGTGAAAAGAACATTTTTACTACAATTTGTAAGTAAAAAAATGTTCTTTGTGTTTCTGCATGGTTGAAACAAAAACCTGCAGCCTTTAACAGATCAGTTTGACACCCCTGACTTAAGCCTTTACAATATACCTGGGGGGATAATTGACGTTAAATAATGAAACGCAAAACTCGAAATTTGGTGTGCCTCACTTCACAGGTTTGCAAAACTCTGCTCATACTTAAAATCCAATTCTTACCTTCCCTCAACAGAAAATAAAAGATAAAAATGGCCCAAAGTTTAATTATTCCTGCTAATGTGAGAATCCACTGAGCATAAGACTGAGGTTAGATATCAAAAATAAAAGTAGTTGTTATGAAACAATTAAGTTGCCTATTAAAGGCAAAAGTTCAGAATGACTAGTGATTCAGTCACTCGTGAACTTCAACAGTAAAACATCACTGACAAGATACATGGATCCAAAACTTTAGTAAGAGTTATAGAAAATAGAATGTTAAATTCAACATTTCTGATGCCTATAACTCTGAACATTAGCTTTGCTTAATTTTTTTTTTTTAAATCACAAAAAGCTCTGCTGAATAACTAATACTCCAGGCTTGAAAATCCCCCACCTTTCAGCGAAATTTGCCGTTTTGAAGTCAAAAAGAGAGACCTACGTGAATCATGTAGATTCGAGGAGTTTTTATTTTGAGAGGGGGGGGTTGGCGTCGGGAGATTTTTTTTAAATTGAATTATCATATAATTGCCCTAATATGTAAACTGAGCACTTCAGAAATCGGCAATTTAAATGTACTTGGAGGTTACATTGCTAAGCGGGACGAAACAGGACCACGCCGGTGACGAGGCAGACAAGCTTTCGTTTCCTAGCTACATTTACCAGTGGTGAGAAGCGCTGTATATTTCATTCGCGTTGTCTAACAATAAATAAGTACAATAAGGAATAAACATCTCTCCTGTGAATTTAAAGCTAATAATCATACATCCAAACAAGAAAGGGAGAAAGAAAGGGAGAAATATCAGAAAATATGTGCTTCAGGCTTACTTGACGGTTGATCTGGCTGAGATTAGTGCTGGGCAATATGACAATATATATCGTGGGGACAATATAAAAGTGTATATCGTGCCATTTCTCTTCTATCGTTTCTATCGTTTCTATCGTTTCTAACCTAATTTATCAATTATTACAGCAAATATGTAATTAAATAACCTGCAATGATAAATTTGATAGAATCATATCTACTTCTACAAAGTAGCCTTTTATGTTTGCACTTTTATTCATGGTTAATGCCTTAAACTGAGTTCTCTTCAACCCTGATGTTTACTTTAGACACTTTATATTGGTTTGCAAACTTTGCACTACAAGGTTACAGATTTCAGAAAGTTGAAAAATAATTTGTGTTTATTTTTTGTAGCTAAACTTCAGTGCAAAAAATGTTTTTCCTCTCAGAAAACTGTTTGTGCCACTTTAAAAAAAAAAAAGTGAAAGCTACTCTACCTCTGTACCTACCTGTTTTTGCTGCACTAAAATGTATGTTTGTGACAGTTCAGCTAAATGTCCTTTCAAAATAAAGTTGAAAAGTAAGCAATTAAATTTTTGTCAAACTTTTCAGAGAATAACTGAAAACATACTTTATTATGGTATATCGTGATATATATCGTTATCGTGATATAAAATAGTCCATATCGTGATATATGATTTTTTCCATATCGCCCAGCACTAGCTGAGATAGCGGCTGTATTGTCAACGGGCTCATTGCGCATGCTCTGGTCTCAATCACTCAATCAACCAATCGCAATCGAGAATTCACATCACGTTGGTGGTGGTGGAGGGTGGTGGTGGTGGAGGGTACCCCCCCCCCCCCCCCGAAAATATTAAACCGGATCTGCACGTATCTCAAAAATGACCCCCAGGATGGCAAAAAACTCTGAAATCAGCGAATCCGCGGAGAATTGACACCCCTGTTTACTTTATTTTACATTTTTAAGATGAGATTTACACTAAATATGTGTTACTGACAAGTGCTGATGTTTAAAGTGTTTCAACAACAAATGTTATGGCACTTTAGTTTATATGGCAGCAGAACATTTAATAAAAGTGCATTTTACACTACTTTTGAATTAATTATTTGATTTTGCATATACAATGCGATTAATCGTGATTAATCAGAAAAATAATGTGATTAATATGCGATATATATTGTACTGTGGCTTCTCACAGCCACAGTTATTATTATTATTATGATTAATATTTATGGGGTTTTTTGGTTTTTTTTTAACCAAGGACAATATTTCTGCAATAGTTGCTGATCAATTTATAACAAAGATTTACAAAGAGTGACAAAATTCAGCTAAGGTTTTCCAGCATGGGCCCAACATGTGGTAAGTTTCACACACTTGGTGTGAAACTCTCTTCAAGTCTTTCTTTGCCATTCTTCCAGTCCTAAGAGGAGAAGCCTTATTGACTGTGTGGCTGTATTACAACAAGCAGTCTCTAATGACTCCCTGAAGACCACTCTATCCCAACTGCCCGCCCTCTGTCTCTCCCTTTCTCTCTGTCTCACTCCATGCATCTCTCCTTCTCTGCCTGCTCTTCAGGCTCCAGTTCAGCAGCTAATTAACCCTCTCTAATAGCGTAGATTACATTAGCTTTGAGCAGCTCGCACCCTCCACCGGACTCAGACTGCCACACAATGAACCCAGCCTCGCTTTACAAATCTCCCCCTTCACAGGAGCACAATTATGAATTCAAACAACTTCTTATCCACACTCACTCATCCAGGGACAGAAGCCCTCCTCTGCAACCGCCCCATCCCTCCCCTGCCACCCACCTTCCAGGCCTTCACACAGAGAGTAATGAGAGAACTGAAGAGAGGAGACCACACAACAAGATGGCCATGATGGAGAGACGGATTTTGATGGGGGTGGAAGAACCCCTATTGGCTAAATCAGAGGTCACTACAGGTGTGTTATTGGATGAGCCTACAAAAGCCCATCAATAACCCTTCATTTTAACATTGCAATTTGGACAAAAATGGAATCTTCATTACCATGAAGAGAAAAGAAACAAAATAAAAAGAAAAATGAGAGAATATCAGGATCAAATGATTATTTATGCTTTAAACTGATCAAAGAGAGGGAATTGCCAAGAATGAATGACTTAAGTCAGTCAAGCCATTTTCAACAATCTGAAAAAATGGTCAGAAAATTAAAATATTGATGAAGACTGATGAAGACCCACCATGTCTAAAACCCTGCTGGTGGGATGAATTTTTCTATGCAGTATTCAGTAACCTCTTGTAAGAAAGTAAGATGGTGCTATGGTTAGTTCGTCATCTTTAATACAGCCAAACTAAGCCGTGCCACAGTGCACCATTAAACTGCTGGAATCAAATCTAGGCAATACCAAAGATGAGATAAAGGTAGGTTAAATCAAAAAGAAAGAGGTTTTTTTTCCTCACTCCCTTACAGCATTTAGTGATACTTTATGATAATGAAATGAGGTACTGGAATGGTAAAAGAAAAAGCCCTAGAAAAGAAATACAGAGTGAAAAAATTGATCCATCTTCTTTGTCCAAAAGTAAATTGGTACATTTGTATTGAAAGTAGATTCTCATGTTTCTTTGTCTGAACAAGTAATTTTCCCTCCGTTCCTCTTCTGTAAGGCTTGCCATAGCAGCATTTTCTTCAGCATAGAACACTCTCCTTTCTATTTCAATAGGACAGCTCATTTGCTAGACTCCCAGCCCAAACTGCTGACTGGGTTTTTCAAGGCTGTGTACTTTGCCTGTGTGTGTACATGAGCTTGTGCTAAAAGAGAGAGAAAAAGGAAGCTCAATGAAAGACGGGTAGGGAGATGGAGGGAAAGAGTGGGAGAGAGAACACTCTGTATCATTAAGGTACTCAGAGATCATTAGATATATAAGGGTTCTGCTATGCAAGGTCAGGGATGCTGTGTTTTTCTAGGTCGGCAGAGGAGCAGTAAAACCACTATAATCAGCTGCTTCGTATTCCCCTCCTCGCCCCCTGTATCACTCCCTTCCTCTTCCAAGGAGGAGGTACAGTAGTGTGGATTACAGCTCAGTTTATCCATGTTCCTGTATTTACTAACATTATCAAGGCTAATGAACCAAGGACAAGGTAAACTACACAAAAGGCACAGAAAGGCCTTGAGCTCTAAACTGGCCACATTATAGGGTAAAGTTTTTGGCTCACCATCTTGCTCAGGATGTATAAGGCTACTTTAATAGGTGCAGCAAAGTCCAGACTATTCTGTATTTTTCACTGTGGCTTTCAATTAAAGAGGAGTACAGGATCTGGCAGTATGACTGCGTGAATGCGTGCATCCATATCCATCTGTGTGTGTCCTAAACAGCAAAGTGAACACAACTCTGCATTCACGGTGGCAAGGATATTGATTTTTAGGGGTGTGCCAAAAAATTCATTCGCAGTTCTCATTTGCCATGATTCAGAATCTAAATAAAATGTCTCAAAATCGATTTTAAAACATTAAAAAAAATCCCCTGGCTGTCCAACTCCATTTTGTAACTACGCGGGACGTCCTGACACCACAACACAGCAGGTTCTGGAATGCACACACATTTGCACAGAAAGCACCAAAACAAAGAGGAAACAACAAAGATGGAGGAAAAGGAGATCCAACCGGCCCCGTTTTCACTAAAGGCTAAAATTTGGCATCATTTCAGTTTTTACCGAATACCCGGAAACACCGAGCTGGACATGACGCACACGGTGTGCAAGCATTGCAAAACTAAGATCAAGCACTTCGGCAACACAACAAATGTGCGGGCTCATATTACAAAGAATTACCCAGAGATCTAAGACACGGAGCAGAGTCAGCCGCCAGCTGCAGACCAACGCACACTGCAGTGCTTCACGAAGCTCTCTGCCAGCTCCGAGCGGGCAAAAATGATAATAACACGGTCTATCGCCTGTTTCATCGCCAAAGACCTAGGGCCTTACAGTGTGGTGGAGAATGAGGGGCTTATCTGCATGTTGCAGACAGCGGAGCCAAGGTATGCCATACTGTCCTGTAAGATTTTCACTGAGACAGCTGTGCCACAGCTTTACCAAGAGACTAAAAGAAAGGTCACCAGTGCCCTAACCAAAACAACCAGAGCACTAACATGTGATGCATGGACATCAAGAGCAAACCAGTCTTTTGGTGACATTCACCGCTCACTACGTAAATGATATGTGACTGCTTGAGTCCCATGTTTTGCAAACTCATTTCATAGCTGGCTACTTAGAATAGCAGTTAAAGGTGGGGTAGGTGTTCTTTTTTTGCAGCACTTTTTACAATATTGCCTGAAAACCTTTTCACATTCCCATTGCACCCACTGAAATAAAATGTTTGCAAAAAAAACGAAACATTTTGGTCCGGTCTAGAGGGTATAATCAGAGAAAAACTCTGACCAATCAAAATAGTGATCATCATTACTTTCCTTGGCTGCCTAATACGTCCATCAAATATCAATGCACTCCCACCCACCCCTCCCTCCCTGCCTGCGGTTCATGTAGTCGTGAATCGTTTGAAGGCGTGGTTTTGAGGGGTGAGCTGAAGAGGAGGAGGCGGAGCCTTTGGGAAGAGGGAGTGTATATTTTTCAAAATTTGGAATGCTGGAACTGTTTTTTTCAAAGAACACCTACCCCACCTTTAAGGACCACACAGTGTTTTTGGTAAAGGCACTTTTCTCAGTATTTAAAAGGCAACATGTTTAACCGCACTATTTTTTTTAAATAAAGAGGCACTTTCATTTTTGTTCCTTAAGCAGTAAGTGATATTGCTTTCATGTAACAGCTGCAACAATTCCATCTAAGCAGGATAAATGTTTAAAACTTAATAAATGTGAACAAGACACTTTAATATCTCAATTTGTCATTCTGTCTTGCAAAGCAGATGGGAGTAGATCATGATCAGAAATCAGATCAGAAATCATTATGAATAAAATTGTTTTCAATTGAAAATCGATTTTAAATGAAATCGTGGTCCCAAAAATTGGAATCGAATTGAATCGTGAGATAGTAAAAGATTCACACCCCTATTGATTTTATCTAATGGCAAATCATGTTTAATGTGATAAAATAATTCTTGATAATGCCTCATTTTACACATAACCAGCATCATAATGTCATACCAGCTTTTGCTTTTCTCAGCAGCTTGTTAGGTGACCAGTAATGCAGGATAGGTCCGCTCACATGGATCCACCAAGTTCCAAGGAAACGCTCACATTTTGAGCCAAAAGTTACTCACTCACTTAGAGACTTGTAGTTCTTGCACTACTGATAGCACAACTTTGTTTATTTTATGCATCCTTTAGCTTCTTAGTGTGTTTGAGCACTTTATTCAGCTGTCCAGCCCACAACTTAATCCACACTGGTGGAGAAAAGTAGAGCAATTAGATATATAACATATTTCAGCAACTGGTACCAACCAAAATTAGAGTGAATGTAGGTGTTGTAGTAATCAGCTACCCTAAAACACAACTCCAAATTCATAATGCATTTCTCTGGAGTTGTTAGGTCTATGAAGAAATATTGGATATTGATTTCTAACAGTGATTTAAAAGCTGACACTACCTCAAAACAGTATTTACTTCCAGACCCAACAAAAAAGAAACCACTCATAGTGACTGAGGTCCTTACAATTGCATTAAAAGACACACTGCCACTAGCCTTGCAGTGAAGTAATGTTGTAAGCAATGTGACCTGCTCATCAAGATAATGATGTGCAGCTTTAAAATAGACCTGTGACTTGATGTAGAGATACATGTCCTCCATGCCTTTTCCTCGGCACTTTGGCATCGCTCACAAAAACCTAAAACAGAAAAAGATGGAGATAAGCAAAGCCTGAGTGCAGAATAGTTATAACTAAAATCAATCAATCAAATGCTTTCTCCAGGCAAATTAAATGAAGAAAACACACTTCCAAAAAGGCATCACCTTACAACAGTATTAGAATGGAGACATCCTAGTTGGACACTTGGGATGAGATCAGAGGACCAAGCTAAAAAGTACAAAGGCTGAGGTTGGATGAGCCAGTGTCTTTGAACAAAACCTCTTTTGCTCTTGACCATCTCATTAGGCTAATGTTTTTTTTATAATATACTTCAAATGCCAAGGCATGGGTAGATTTAGTGTAAACTTAAATTCCATTACCTGCCAGGCATTAATTGCTCACTGAGCCCAGAGATCTTCCCCCTGGGGCCTCTATGTTTCCTCTCTGTCATCTGGCTAACTATTCTGTCTAGACTAACTTAGAGCACTATAATCCACCATGGGGATCAATAAACTGCACATAATTCAGCTCCAATAATGAGCTTTCACTTCAACACAAGCGACGGCCCACTTCCCAAGGAACCGGCAGGGGTGTAAAATGATAATGTAATTATTAAAAGGACAGGCAAAATGAGTAAGCACTTTCACACAGAGAGGGAGGGCGAGCGAGCCTGGCCTCAATTAGACACACTTAAAGCTATCATTGTTATTCGAGACAAAGCTAATCAAGGAGGAGATACAGGGGCATCCATTTCAGCAGGTAATGAAATGATGCTCGCTGACTCCCATTTCCCAGGGCTCATGATGTTATAAAGGCTGCCCTGTAGTCGCGCGTGAGTGGGCACTCGTTAATGGAGTGCAATGGATGTGGTTTCTAATCAGAGAAACAGAGGAGGGGACTTGGGATGGATAAGTCTAAGATTCTCATCTTAATAGCAACACATAAAACCATATGTGTAAGAGATCATTTTACCTCTGTCATTTACAGTAGCCATCCAGGAATAAAGAAGTTAGATCTAATGCGTGATGAAACAACTTTTATGCAGCATGAAAGACTTAAATCTCTACAGCGTTATATGATATTATTTATGCACAGTCATTTCCACAGGATGAGCAGATCAAACTAGCAGCTGTCCTCAGAGACCAGCATGAGCATGATTCGGTCTATGAAAAAGTAAGGTTTAACCTGGGGCCTTATCTGTTAACTACTGTTTCTCCAATTATATGCATCCTTGAACTCGGGTGAAATTAAGAGAGGCTAGTTTGTTTTTTACACCCAACTGCTCCCAATTCATCCGCAGGCTACAGGAGGTCCAGGGTGCATAAATCAGGCTTTTACGGAAGAGTTGCTCCTACTGTTTATCTGCTGGTGACATTTGCTGCATGGCCCCAACTGCACTGTAATTACCCCACTTATTCACTAAACAGGAATCATGCCTGGCAGGAACCCCCTGCCACAAAGGTTGCAGGACTTTAGGCTATATTCAGCCTCTAGAGTTCAATGGCCATGGCTTCATGAAAGGACTCCATTCATTTGGATATCAGCATGGGTTCACTTTAGCATGCTCTAAAAGAAGATGGGGGCTAAACTGACTCGCCTCAGTGGCTGGAACAAAGAGCATCATGGCTGATGTTGATGATGAATTAACATCAGACTGCACATGCTTTCCTAGCATGCAGCACACCTTGGCACACTCTGAATGTCACAGTTCAGATAGTAGAATGGCATTTGGAACAAAGTCTGCTGCCCCTGCAGCCAGTACACAGGAAGAAAATTGTTCTGCATATCCTGATGAGGAAAAAAATTGACAAAGAAAAATATGAGGAATTGATCTTCATAAATATACTTGCTGTCATTAATTGTAATAGATGTTATATTTTCAATGTAAAATCATTTAGACCGTATTCTGTTTTTTCATCTCCAACTCATAATTATTGTTATTTTATAATGCTCATTATTTTGAGAACACACCCAAATACACCTCAGCTAGAGAAAAACCATTAAAATTTGGGATAGCTATTGTCTGCTGCTTGTTCTGCAACTCTTCAGCTGCTTGGAGTTCTGTATAGTCTATTCTGTGAAACACAGGAAGAACAGATGGATGACAAGTGACAAAGGGAGATTTAGTTGAGGTTGTGGGGTAATGAGTGCGACGTTCAAATTTCAGACGGCCTCTCCTGATCCTGAAGCTGCAATCAACACTGGGCCATCTGCAACACTGCAAATTAGCATAATTGGTGTACATTACATGCTTATAGGGAACACCTTTTATCCACAATTCTTCGTCCTTAACAAGATGAGCTCTGGAGATATTGAGAGAGCAACACTGCTGATTACACACACAGAGGGACCAGACAGAGAGGCTTATCTTGAGCAAAATGAATGAACTGACAATCAAGAGTTTGGTGAATGACCAGGTGTTACGGCCAGAGTGCTTCTGACATAAGCACCTTCACTACATCACTGCACCTGGAAGTGGAGCTGGAGAGATCAACAGCCTGGACATCTTGTCAGACACCTCACAAACAGAATGCAGTCAACACTGAAGGCTCTTCCAGCTGCTCCTCCAGAATAAATTGAACTTGATTAGAATTAATCACACTCAACTTTGTACAATTTGCAAATGTCGAGAAAAAATATTCAAGGTAGTCTGCTGCTTACAAGATTGTTAGGAGGGGAACAAAGGGGGTTTAAAAAAAACACTCAGTTTTGACAATATGTCTTGGCCATAGTTCTTTCTTTAAAACAATTGATGTAGAAATTTGGTTGTGTAACTATATAGTTAGCACATTGTATTGTGTGTGTGTGTGTGTGTGTGTACGCGCACACACGTGTGTGTGCAAAGGTATGCCTGTGTGAGTATAAATTACTAGTTATAAAGATATAGAATACATACAAAAAGTGAAAACTGCTTCAGAGCAAAACAGACAGTGCCACCCTACCATAAATTTCATACAATTGTAAATCAGTGAGATTTGACGAAAAAATAGCATACAATTTTTAGAATAACCACTCATATTAAAACAATTTATTCAGGGAGAAAGAGAGAGAAAGAAAGAAAGTTAGATATCCCTTTCCCTGTGTATGCCATGAAAAGATGAAGAATGCAAACTGCCTGATTTTAAACTTGTATCTAATTGTCTCACGCCATGGGTCTAGGCCAGGGCATTGTTGCTTGAAGAATAAATTGGGTAATTCAATTAAAGTGCTTTCCAAAGACACATCGTAAGTGATGGAGAATGACTCTCACCCAGGCCTGAACTCCGTGCCCTCCCTCCCATCCCTCCACCCCCCCATCGCTCCACTTGCCTGACAAATGGATGGCAGTGTATAATTGAAACACGTTGCTGCCAGCATAGGTCAATAACATCGCTCTCTCTGCTCACCAGCACCAGATTAACAGACTCTATTTTATCTTCCCTCAGCCTGTCCCAGCTTGACAGAGCAGGAGCGTCAGCTGCTTATCCATAAAAGAGGGCCCTTATCTTGAAAATAAACAAATACATAAGTTGCAACAGCCTGCTCTCTGTCCAAGCAGTTAAGGAATACTTAGTTAAAGGCAAACATGTGGGCAGTTTTGTTGTTTAACACATAATCATATGAGACAAAGCACAGCTGTCACACAGATATTCTCCTCAAGAATTGTGGCCAGGGATGTTTTTCTTAGGTTTGTTTTATTTTAATAGAATTAATTTTAAGATTATGTCTTTGGATATTTAATTATAAACAGATTTGATAACAATTAAAATACTGTTACTTCTGTATATGTTTAATGCAAAGCAATCACTGTTTATGCATGATAAAGACTGAGGATTAATTAAGGATAAGTGTAATATAAAGCTAAAATGGGTGATTATATGTATTTAAGCCCAAGCATAACAAATCATCTGGCTTATGTTAATTTGATAAACAAATGGAGAAAGTAGGGTTAAGGTTCAAGGGTATAAAAAAAAAAGCCCCATTATCTCCTATTCCTCACTCTGTGCTTTTATGTAATTACATTTTTAGGGTAGACGGAGTTAATTGAAATTGGTCCATTGAGTTTGTCTAAAGTTTAACCACCAGGATTGGAAATGGTAATTCCTGACTTTCAACATCAGACCAAATGAACAAGTAGCCTAAAATGGATTCCTACAGGTTTTATGCATATACAGATGTGTGTGTATGTTTGATTTTCTGTTTATGCCCACTTGCATATTGTTTGAAGCATGGAAGTGAAAACAGGTCCCTATGCATTTTATGTGTACTTAAAGCTTGTGTTTACGCATGTACCCACATGAAACACAAATTATCCACGGACAGATATTCAATTAAGTCCTTTGTCAGGGGTCTGTGTAGGGGCGGGACAGGATGAGCAGTACAGTAATCCATGATGCACAACAAGGTGGCAGCTCCATTGTCCATCTGACAGACAGAAATTATTTACAGGCATGCTCAAACAACAGATTAGACCACAGTTGGGGAATGAGATAAGATGGAAGCCAGCAGTATGGAAGGTACTTCCTCTTCCAGCTTAAACAATGCCCTTAATCCTTTCCCTTCCCATAATCATGTTGTTTGACATTACTTTTTGGTATCCCACACACTTATTCTCTTGTTTTTCCTCATTCCCCCTTTCATCAACAGGAAGGCTTTCAACAGAACAGACTTCATCATGCAAATTAATTTGTGTATTGTATTAAAAACCTTAAAGCCAATGTCAAAAAGACTTTAACTGTAGCATTATCACATGATCCAGAGTGTTCTCTTTTTTGTTTTGTGTCCTATTTGTGTCCTATTTGAATGAGTCCCTCCCCAGATAAGTTAAAAGATAAAACTCTTATAAAACTTAAAACTTATAAGGTAGAAAATTCACTGGTTTTTGCTTGTCTGTCAGCCACAAGGCCCTAACCTTCCTGCCAGCACAGTGTTTTTTTGTTTTTTGTTTTTTGTTTTCCCCACAGTATTTTTACTGAGACATAACCTTGGTGAGGTTGCTTTCAACTGAATGAAAATACAATTTTATAGATTCATACGGAAGAGGTTTGATCGTAAAGGCCCTCAATAGAAGATTCGGCAACAATGTTTAAAACAATATGGCTGACAGATCCTTGACATCGTGGAAAAATTACCATTATAAAAATGTATGACAACCTCTCTGCAACTTCAGTTACGAAGGTACAAATATTCTTTTCTCTAACTTTAAGCTTTTCTTGTGTAAGTTTTATTTTCTGTTGTATCTTTCTTGGTATTTTCATTTTTCAAAATCTTCCTTTCAAACTTAAGTCGTTTTCCATTTTGAATTTGAAAAGTTATTGGCGAACTAAAATATTTCCAGTGACCTACAACTAATGCTGAACATAGCTCAAGCACACCTTAAGTGATTGTAATCAACAAATGTGCTGGCTGTTTTTGTTAACTACAGACAGTAAATCCTCTGTCACTATTGGCAGAGTTAGGTAGAAAAGTACATGCAAACGGTAGCTTATGGATCATCTCCACTATGCAGTGATCAGCCACATCCTCATATCTGTGGTATATTGCCAGAAGGGTCTACAAACAGCTGCAAACAGACAGGGGCAACTGTCTATTTTATATTTGCTTAAGTGACAATGATTACTGCCAATTAGATGCCCATCAATTGTGAAAGTATGCAATGTTGCCAGCTGTTTTTAGTGGAGAGAGAAAAATAGCCCCTCTTATTGAAAGTTTCCCTTGAAGCACAGTCTCAATAAATGATTACATAAAAAAAAGGATTCTGTCATTTGAGACTGACAGAAGAGAGCAGATTTAAAAATACTGTCAATCAAAAACAAGTGGTTGTGTTGGTGTTGTTTCCTATGAGGGTTTTTTTTTAAGGAAAACTACATTTTTAGTCTGTGTTAACCTTTCAATACATTTTTTTTCTAAGAAATGATACAAAAAGAAATGTGACTTCTTTCCACATAGATGTTTTAGAGAGGAAAAATTTCTATAAATACAAAGTCACATAACAATGGAAATTCATGAACAACTGAGGAAAAAATATAGAAATATCCTTTGTTTAAAGCCTTAAATCTACTTAAGCAGAACTTTACAACTGTGCAACACTGACTTTGTGATGAATGGTTGTTAGCTGCTCAAGCAATCTGGACAGGCTTAACCTGACCCCACAACAATAGTCCAGGACCCTGGACTTGTGCCCCAAACTGGCAGAAAAAGCTGAATTTAGTATTTTCAGTGGTTAGCAGCTGACCCAGGTGCAGCCAACTGAGTCTCAAAGCAGCACACTTTATTCCCACAAGCCAATCCTTTGCTAAGCTGTAGTGATGGCTTCGAGGAAGAAGCATCTGTTGAAGGAGTCATTAGTTTACCTCTGACCCCTTTTTTAGCCCAACCCTATTAGAGGAATGGAGACTGGATATAACCTGCCTCACCTTTAAACATGGATGCTGAGGTAGCTGGTGCTGCAATTGTGAGAATACCAGAGGGATAAATACCATTCAAGCAGCTACACAAAGGTCTGCAAAGGATTATATAAAAGATAAATGGATGTTAAGATTGAGGAAAATTATTCACCTACTTACAAGCCCTGACTAGCACATCACTGTTATTCTATTTGTATTTCATCACTTAAACAGTAAAATCATACTGAGTGGCATGACCATTTCTCCCTTCTGGTTTGTTGCCTCACTTCTACAAAATAACACATCATTGGACAGATAGGATCAATTTTGCCCCAAGGTAATCCCAGCACTTCTGGTTATATCACTCATTCAATTGCAGCCACTGGCTACAACAAACAGTACACACTGCCTCAACATTACCAGAGAGAGATTGAATGGTAGAGAGGGGTGGGTGATTGGGGGTAGGGGGGTGGGGGGTGTTAGCCATCACATCATGATGTCCCTGTTATCATGACAAATTATATTCAATACTTGTCTTTGTGTGTATGTTTGAGTGTTGCCCAACTTAAATGATCTCCTTTTAATAGAGGTTGGAGTGGTGGCTTCCATGCTACCATTAATCTTGTGTGTTGATATTCCTGAAAGCCCACACATGAATCTAAAAGGCAGAGGTAAAAATAAATAAATAAATAATAAAATAGAGAAATGTAAAAAGACTGCTAAAATGTTGGGAAAATTTGCCAAAAGAAATTTCTTTAAAGAATAGTTATCCAAGAAAAGCCTGAAAAGACCACATATTTTTTGACTGTCAGCGTGCTGTTCTGACAGGATGGTTGGTTACCTGGCTCATTGGCTGGACTGCTGAATTGTTTCAGTACTGGGGGACATAGGTTTCCACTGCTGCCTTTTGAGAACAGGCAAAAGAAGAAGAGGCAGTGACAGGCTGCCTTTTAATGATGAGTGTAGTTAGTTCCACTGACTCAAGCCTTTCCCCCGTGATGCTGGGTCCACTCCACATAACTGGCTATAATTCAACTCATTTGGCAGTTTGAGGTCTCAAAGGTCTAGGGATAAAGAGTATGGAGGGGCTAATGGCAGACGGAGGGACCAGCTGAGGGCAGTTCTTACGAGATCTCCACAGGAGAACATTTCTGGAACAGACCCGAGAAACCACAAAAAATCCATTAGCTGCTGAACAGAAGGAAAAGACCGGCTGACACATGGAATGCACAGCTTCGTTAAACTACCAGCCAATTGAAGAACACCGACAATCCCATTTCAAAGATTATCACCAAAGTGAGTTGGACATCACTTTAGCTGCTCTGTCCTTCATACACAAAGTATTATTTCTGCTCGTCTACCTGTAATAGCTTATAGTCTTCATCTGTATGAAGTATTTTTATAACAAACAATATTCAACTGAATATCACCATATTGTATGGAGTATTAAAAATGCTTAAGCATCAAGTCCTTGAATCTTTCTAATTAAAAAAAAAATGAACAAACTGCACAAAAACTGCATATAAAACACCTGATATATTTTTCATCTGCTGGTGTTGATTGAGACTGAGATGGAGTTGAGTGATAGATTAGTGATGTGGTTGTAAATTAAAGCATCTGTGGTGAGCATTTTTAGGGGAATCCACCACCACAGTGAGTCTCTGTGGCTCTGCAGGGTGCTATGGCTCCAAAGGGGCATTAATTGAGATGTTGATGGAAAGTATAATGGGAGTGCGATGGGGCACAGTGTGTGCCTGATAGGAGAGAGAATATTTTGGCAAATTCTAGTCTGGGCATGTTTCAGGGGGGCCCTTGGAGAGCATCTCTGATGGAAGGAAGGACACAGAGAGATTTTTTTGAACGTGTGTATGTGTGCCTTTGTGAAAATGAGAGAGCGAGCCTTGATGACCTCCAAGTTGGAATGTTCTAGCTACACAATTAAATGGTGTTGAAGCATGAAAATGAATAATCAATCCAGTTTATCATTACTGATGTGAAAATTATAATAGTGATGAAAATGCCTGAGGTTAAAATATTTCCCTCTTCTCACAAAAGCCTACAGCATCATTATTATTATTATTATTATTTTTTTTTTTTTAGAAAAAAAGTAGCAGGTCCCATATTGTACATGCAAGCTTTCATTAAAATATTATGGTCTCACTAAAATATATGAAATTTTTGTTTTTATTTATTTTTTTGTTTTTTTAACAACTCTCTACATATACAGTACATTAATGGTTAGTGGTTAGTGACAAAATCTAGCAAAACCTGGATAAATATACACAGTTTAATCTTGCAGCAGATGTTAGTTTTCTTTTGGATAAGTGTCAGTGATAGTGAGTGTGTCCTTCACCAGCCCTCTTTGACAGTCTAATCTAACATGCTTTATTAACTACCAAAACCCTGATTTTATCAGAGAACACTAAAATGACTACCAGAGAAGCACAAAAGTACAGGACAGATAAAGTCACTAAACAAAAGACTTAAAACAGACAGTAATGATGTGGTGTGTGTAGTATGTGTGGTGTAGTATGTGTGTGTTTGTGTATATAGAGTGTGTGTGGAGATTAGTGTTGTGATAGTGTTTGTTTCCCTGTATCCATACCAAAAATAAATAAATAAATAAAAAATGAGTTGACTCTTATATTGTCATATCATACTTTCCTCATGTGCATTAAAAATTAATCATTTTTGTCATATCAGAATGAGGGAGGAAAATGTTTCAATTTGACAAAGGAAAAGGATTCCTGTGGGTGTCATTTTGGGATTAGGATTTACTGTATGCCGGTTAACGGACATGTATATTACGTGAAGGTTAATCACAGGCGCTAGTTTTGTAATGCTATTCGTTAATGCACTGCAGTGCAATCAGCACTGGAAGAAAAAAAGTGGGTCACAACGCAAGATTTTGATTAAAATCGCGGTGATTATAGTGAGGCTTCAACTCTCATTTTGTGGGTTTCCCCAGCATCTGCTCTGGAAAGGAGAAACCCTGTATGAATAAAAATAGAAAATACAGAAGCAAGTATGCCTGCAGACCAGCTACACGGGTGCACACACGTGCATGTTAACACAAAGAGAAACTGTGAAGTCTCACACAGGAAAGAAATATATATCATAGGAAGTATTTTGAACAGATTTAGAATTATTGATTATTAGTTGTCTCTGTTATTGAGCAAACTATCAAAATAGCTTCAGATGGAAAATTGCCCTTGAGATATTGCACTAAACATTCCTGTCTTCAATGCAAATTATCATCTGAGTTTTGTTTTTTATTTTTTTGTGAACAAAGCAAGAAAAGAAAAGATGGCTTTTGTTCTTAAGAGAAAGGCTTTCAAGATTTCTATATACACAACTTCAAAATGTAAAAGAAGCAGATAATACAAAAAGAAAAAGAATACGAAACTACAAAGATAAGCATATACATTTTCACTTCTACTTTCATCACCAGATCACAGTATATATGTTACAATCACATTGAGCACTACTCTCAATATGACTGACTGAGTTTTGTATATGGTGATCTACTTAATACAGTGTGGGCTAATTATAGGATTGATAGCTTTTTTTCTGCAGTGCTTGCTCAGTCCTTTTAAATGTAATTTCGAAAAAAAAAAAAAAAGAAAATATATATATATATATATATATATATATATATATATATATATATATATATATATATATATATATATATATATATATATATATATATATCTATATATAATATTGCTAAAGGAAACGATGCTTGTGCCATTTAACAGCAATGTGAAATCAATATATCCTCTGAAATAGCAGAAAAAACATCATTGTAAACTAGTTATTGACGTGTTAAAGTAATTTACTCTTGCTATTACAAGACAGATCGTGGCAATATTTATTTAGCAGGCAAGCTGGCAGTGGGAAAACGATACGGCAGCTGCAGCTATCACCAGATGCTGGTGTTACAATGTCCGTCCATCAAATTGTCCCCCTCTACCCCCCTCTTCATACTCACTACCCTCCTCCTTCACTTCCCCAAATGACTGGCTCCTTTTTTTGCTGCAGCCTGACAGTCTTAAAACAACTGTATAATTAGAGCTGCATCTGTCACACAGGTTTGTCCTGGGTTCCAACTTTTAGAAGTACCACAGATACAAATGACCAATAGGAAGAATAACCAATGTTGCAAACTTGGGTGAATATGGAATACAAGTATTTTAAAGTTATACACTGAAAAGAACTGAAGTCTTTAGTGGCCAGTGCAGATAGAGTTGTGCAGCACAGGGAAGCACCTACCACCTGACAGCATGTGAGCTATGTAATTAGTCGGTACAGTATAGCACAATGTACTAACCATCTTAGAAAACAGAAATAAAAGGCTAAAGTGCGTTAAAAAGAGGAAATATGCAGCTGTATGGTGAGACATCCCACTATCAGCTGCAGCAATTAGGGAGCACAATGTAAAATGTCACAGTGGATCTGTACCATCGACAGCCCTGTCACGGCAAAAGGCCAGAAGGATTGGAAAAGCACAGAATGTGGCAAATCGGCCAAGCCTGTTTTAGTAATTTAAGAATGGAGCTCATGTAACATTATAGCAGAACAACTTTAGACTCTAGTTCACAGGCTGTCATGTCATCCCTTTTCTATTAAGAAGAGACAGAGACAAAAAATATGATTAACTGGCAATGTGCATTAGTTTTCTTCAGCCTGATGAAATGCAGAATGCAGACATGCAGCGATAAATGCACTGGTGTCTGAACTGTTGTTGTGCACACTGATGATGGTTCATAAAGTAATGGGGACAGGTCTGAATGTATGATAACTAGGCACCACTCTTCAATAAACTGAATTATGTGCAATAAAATGAAGTACTTTTTAGAATTAAGAAGAAGAAAAGAAAGAAAGAAATCCCAAGGTGCAAAATGTTCTCTAAAAAGCTCCCAGTGAAATAGATACAGACGGAAAGAGCTGAAATAAAATGGAAAACGCACTAAACTGAAGCATATAATTTCCTCAACCATCCAGGCTGTATTGCTTTCCTTGTCCCACTTTCCATTTATATTAGGAAAATAATGGTGACAAAAGATGCCTTTTAATTTTCAGCTAGGCATCATTTTGACATATTTAACTGAGGACCTCCACAGGATATAATAAATCATTTGCAGATTTCTTCCTGTTTTTGATCAAGCTGGAGTGACCAGACTTCTGCCAAGGCTCATTGCATTTGGGGAAACTGATTGAAAGCATGCCTTGACATGCTCTCTGTTATTGTCATTATACACCCTGCTCATGCTTCTGAACATTTAAATTAACACCTCTTGCGGATGCACACCTATGCTTACAGAGACACACAAGATGCAAATAATCTGTTTCTTACAGCAAACCCCTAATCTTAATTTTCTTCTTATCAATTATCTTCATTTGAGGCTATGATCTTTTACATTAACAAAATAAAGAAACTGATGGACAGCTATGTTAGGACAGAAACATTACACCTCTTTGTGTCTTCTTGCTGGAACAGTAGTTCTTCATAACACATTCCAAGGCACCACAATACATAAAAAGCTCCCTCTAGTGGCTTTAAAGTTGATTGCAACACAAGCCAGGTGCAGATAAAAAATGAAATATCACCATATGTTAGTGTCTTTTTTGAAAATACAAGCTTCAGCCAACAAAATAAGTTTATTTTGTAAATATCTAAGCTGTCCGTTCTGACTTACATACATGTATTAAAGCAGTATCTGAAACCATGTTAGTGGATCAAAGTTAGCAGGAGAGACATTCAGTAAATGGTGTACGTGTGTGTTTGTGTGTTGTTCAGCTGACTGCCGAAGGAGTCAGTGGAGGTTCAGTTACAGTACCAGAAAAACCCTGCAGCTGGGTTTGCCACTAAGGAACGGAGATGCCCAGGGAGAAAGATAAAGACAGGGAGATGTGGAGAGTATGTAAAAGAGGGAGCAAAGGAAAGAGAAGAAGTGTATGAGAAAGCAGCAAAGTGGGGGTGAGTGTGTAGTCATATTTTGCCTGTTTTGCCACAAGCTCTTCAAAGGCTACGTTTTGCCTACAACACATCTGGGAATGAGAGTGAAAGTTGAAGAGTTCATCCTGCTCTTTTCTCTCAAGCCCCCAAACCCATTTTGCTGATTTCACTTTTTTTTCCATCTTCTTTTCAGCCCTCATCTTGCTCTCTCCTTTTCTCTCACTCTCTCTCTTTCCACCCTTTACCTTCTTGCACACAACTTTTCCCTCCAGCTGGCCTCTCCTTCACATAAATTTGATCCACTAGTTCTTTGCTTTGCTAAACTAAAACCTTTATACCCCTCTTTTTGTCATCCATTGTCTTGCTGATTTACTTTGAAAACAAGGACAGAAATCATGCACATTAATTGCAGAAAACAATAAGCAGCCAATCTAATTTGGGACTGTATTTAACACAATGATCATTTTAAAATGACCTACTTCAACGCTCTAGAAATGAGAGAGACTGGGGCATCAGCAGATCTGTACTCTCTCTATGAAACCAGCAAACTGTACAAAGCATGAATGCCGATATGTAGCATTTTGGTTCTTCTGAATAGGTGTCGGCAGGTTAAGAGGATACCTTTTCTTTTATATTTCTACTGTTTTAGTCACGGCTGTGTCTCCTTTCCAATTTCAAATTTTTTCCCCTCTATCTTTCTTTCTTGCCAAGGTTTATCCCTGAGATGTCCTCTGGGGCTACCTAGTGGATAAGCCATTTGCAATGTATTTTCTAAAGAACCTTACGTTCCATTTTTGAACTGCTGCTATCTCTCTAAATGTCTTCAAGAAAAAATGTATGGTAATAAGAGCAGCATTTTTCAAAATATGTCTACCTGTAATTTTCTGTGTAGTTTACTCACATGGAAAAGAGTCAGAGTTTCTCACAAACAGTGTGATACAGACTTCTGGGACCATGAGTGGCTCTCAGAAAAACCTGGACTGTGCCAGTATTGTGGAGCACAAGAGGGGCTGATGGAAAAGGCCAAGCACATAGGGCAGAGTGGGAATGTGGCTGAGATCATTCAGTGGTAAAACTGACTGAGGTTTCTGCTTAACCCTTAACTGTATGCAGTATGTTATTAGTTGATGGTGTAAAACTCCATCATAGGGTGGTGAAATAGGGGAATAAACGGCTTTTAAATTCAGCATTGTTGGACCCTGGAAGAGATAACATCCTGAGTTTGCTGACATGATTAAATCATGTATAATGTCCTAAAGTATCTAAAAGGGCAATCACCAGTCCTAAAGTCATGATCAGTCATATCCTGTAAAGTGCATCACCGTGCAACATCATGAACCGCAGCCTGTTCTGTCAACCAATTATGCCAATTATAGCCAGAAGCCCCTGTGGTGTTTTGATAAGACCTTCTACGATTTCTTCCAATGAAGCAATTAGTTCCAGTATTTGTTTACAGAGAGCGAATGTGACTTGAAGCGAAAATAATATTTCTTATCTCCATTTACCATCGGAGCAGAGTAAACCCACCACTGGCTAATCTTAACCTGGCTTTTTCATTGAGATTTAATTTTGTGATGGCAACTTAGCATCTTGTGTGCAGGGTGTATGTATGTATGAGGCTGTGTGTTATTATGAGAGTATATGCGACCTGTGAGCGTTCACATACAATTTTTGCTTTTAAGGTGGGTGTAGATAATGTAGACAAGCCAGTCATTCTCCTTCTGCCCCCTCCCACTCCCCATCCATGTCAAGAACCAATCACGTGTGAAAACTTGCCTTAACTTCCCTTGCCTATGTGACTGCAGCGTCAGAGTTTGACAGATCTGTGCGCCATGGAGGCGTCTCCTAGCCATTTGGCATGCCATGCGCGTCTGGTGCGCTGGAGACTGCCTGTCAAACGCCTATGAGTCGGTGGCGCAGCCAGGGACCCTACAGAGCGCCAGATGGGCCATTAAGGTAGTATTAATGTAGATGCCATCGCTTTTCTCCTCTGACTGGGACATGCTCTCTCGAACTGCGAGCAGCTGCTGCCATTTACTAGGACAGCTTCCTGCTAACTTTGGCCAACTGGCATCACCACTGTATAGCTCTCAATGTAATGATACACTCTTTCATCTTATACCTGTGACTTTTTTTTTACTTTTAACCCTCTGCCCTAACTTTCCAGATGTTTTAACGGGTTAGAGCTGAAAACTTCCAGCTTTTCCTGCTGCCAAAGAGTTGTACAGACACAAACTTCTGCACATGCAGGCCACATTTTCTTCTCTCTCACACGGCTACATATGCACACATATAAACACTGGCACTCTAATAGGAATATAGAAACTGGATCCATCTGTACACCCACTCTTAAGCTCATAATCAAGGCGTGATATTCAGCAGTGTACGGTTATTTCTGTTTATGCCCTACTGAGTGCTAATATCATGCTTTAATTGAGAGAAAATTGGCTGTTGGCAAGAAACAGAAAAGAAGGTTACCAAAACCCCTACCATGGATAAGTGTTGCAATCAGTAATATTCTATTTAGTTAAGTAGCCTAAAATGGGATGTTTTGAGATCATTATTCAAATCACATTGACAAAATCCTATTATGAGAATTAGTTTTCCAGAAGGAAATGTACAGAATTATTGATGTGTAATAAATGCGCTTCAGCTTTATATACTCTTGGGGCATATTAGGAAACAGCATTCAAACTGAAACAAGGTCAAAAACATCATGTTCTGTTATCTAAACTAAAAAAAAAAAAAAAAAAGCATTTTTCAAGTGCAAACTTTCTATCACATCTAATGGCACAAATAATAGTCCGAGGCTGCAGAAGTCATCATATTGCACAATTTCAACGCTGCAAACCTAAAAAGGGGAAAGAGTGAGGAGTCAGATAGGTGGGTAGTTTTAAAAAGATGCAGGAGCTCCACAGGCACAGGTTGGCCTTCCTTTACAGAAGAGACTAGCTCCCTCTTTTTCTTCTCTTTTCTGTCTTTCATTTTGCTGCAGAGCTCAGGGCCTACGAGAAAGAACAGAACAAATGTCCTTTGAGGTGCCCCTAAGGGAGATGGGTATAGTAGTCGAGGCCGCTGTACACCCACGCTGAGTTCCCACGTACAGTGCTGTAACAATAGACAGGCGAGTACAAACTCCACAACGACTTTATTGTCTGGCAGCTTCTCACTTTCTCACTCCCGCAGCAGCATCAGTCAGAGTGATGTGGGTGGGGTGATGGGGAGGGCTGTCTATGTTTGTGTCTCAAGAGGCAGCTCAGATGAGGACTACAGGGTTGACACCACTGGTGGTCAGTGTTAAAATCAAACGCACTATCACCGAAGCGCAGCAAACGCTTATGCTCCTGCACAGCCGTTAGTGTGCTCATGGTATCAAACTGACACCTTCTCCCTTGGCTGCTCCTGACAAGGAATTTCCTCATCTAGAAATTTGTTGTACCTTGCCAAGAGCACAGTAGCAATTTGTACAGTTGTGAAAAGATTCAATTCAGAGTAGATGAGAAAAAAAACGTTTATTGTAATGAATAATATGCAGGCCCAGAGGGTACTAATGCACGGCACTCATACAGTATGAGCAATGATTAAAACAATAATAATAACAATAACATCATCCTGCATTGCTGACCTCACACTGTAGACTGAATGCTCAACCAGCTGTCTGCCAACTCACTGATTTGAAAGTAATTTCAAGAGCCTCTTCAAAAAGTCACTAATCAATCTCTTCTAACAATGCAAACCAATTTTTTCATAGTTGATTGAGAACAGCAATTGCTATTTTGGTACTTGGACTCAATAATAATGTGAGCTTTCTATTTGGGTATCTACATACTGAAAAGACGGTAAACTGGCACAAATCAAATGTCTGCCAAGTAACCAATGAAGCAGAGGGGATCACATACATTTTTTGTGTGTCAGCCCAAAAGTCTAATAGACAAGCGTAAGCTATTGCAAAGTAAACTTAAGGATAAGGAAAGGTTTGTACAAATGCGTAAATTCCTGTGTGTCAACGTGTGGTGGCACAGGGATCCGTTTCCCACAGCTTTATTCAGGAAATCCAACCTGCAGTGAACAGGATCAGTTCCTTTATATACAAGGTGCATGTTATTGCTTTGCCATGCAAATGCTTTCAAAAGCACAGTAATGCCATCCTGCTATTGTGAGAGAATGATTGCTGAACCAGGACAAGCAAGCCCAGCTTTGATAGGTGCAGAATAACGGTGTTACAGAGCTAAGCAATGTGTGTGTGTGGGTGTGCTGCAAATAGGTTATTTCGGATGTTTTTTGTTTTTTGGGTTTTTTTTTTTTTTTTAGAAGAAAAGAGGCATTCTTAAGGCCTATTGGTGAACTGAGGTATACTTCCAACCAAGGCGATTAACATGAAAAGAAATATATAATGTTATTTTCCACTGAAGTGAAGACAGAAGCAGAGAAAAGCCTGTAATCACATTATTATTTGTGTTGGAGATGAAGATAAATCAGGGTTAAAGCATGTCACAATGCTCACCGATGATAATGGATGGCTGTGTGTGCAGGAGATATATACAAACACAACCGAGTATAAGATACAGCTGAAGTGGGGCTCAAGAAAGCTAAATCTATTTTTTTTACCTTCCTCTTTGACCATTTTTTATGTAAATTATACCTTTATTCTGATATTCTAAAGTCAATGTACTTATCCACGGTGGATAACTGAGTAGTTAGTGACTATCAGTGAATAATAACCATAAAGAGAAAATGGAGGTAACAATACTGTAAAGAGTGTGGCTTCTCTTCTCTTGGAGGCCTGTGCGGGCAGAACTGTAAAACAGATTACATGAACATACACAAACAAGATAAAATATTCATTGCCACAAAGACTGACACCTATTCTACAGAATGAACACTGTAAAAAAAACGTTAACAGGAGAGTAGGGCCACAGATTGAGTCACATGCAAAAGTCAAATAGGTAAGCCCCCCAAAAAAACTGTGGCTTTTTTACTCTCGCAAACAGGTACAGAGAGGGTGACTGCAAAGATTCAGACACTAAAAGTATCGAGCTACTGAGCAAGTGAGCATTAAGAGGGAAATTCAAACTTAATGAGAGCTTTGGCAGCTTGTGTAGAAAAGGCAGAGAGGCGGGCAGTGATTAACGGAACACTTCAGAGTACAAGGCACAGCGGTGCTCAAAGAAAACAGTGATGATCTCCACTTAATCGCGGAGAAGCCCGGAGCATCTGCCGCCAGAGCAGGGCAGCAGCACCGGCGAGCTCCCGCTCCGCTAGGCTGTCATCTCCAGAGAGCTGTGGCCATATGCTCGGCTCTGCCGCAAACTCACAGGAAGTTAATTTTCTGACAAAACACTGGGATAAATATGACATTCAAACAAGTTGTGTGCAGCCAGGCTGAACATGGACGACGTGCCAAGCTCAAGCTGCACACGTGTCCTGTAAGCATAGCTTATTTTCTTGCTACCGTAGTCATGCTTGCTCAGATTTCTAAAAAATATTTTGAAGACGTGAAAAGAGAAAGAAATAATAGATATCAATGCTATATGACAGTATCTTGGGACTACTGAATCAAAACCACCTTCACAGCTACTGTGAATTTGAAAATTGCAATTTCATGAAATGCAAAAAAATAAATACATTTAACATGTGCCTGTCTTTGCACTCTTCTAAAAAGCCATTTTATAAAGAGAACTGTTTAACCTTTCTTTTTGCAGGAGAAATTCCATAGCAGGCCTAAACAAAGGACTCACAGGTGTAAGCAGAAATCAACACCTTATCATCACAGTAACTTCTCAGCTGTCTGCTTCCACTCCATTTCAGACAAATCAGAGAAACTGAGCCTTAGGGGTGAAGCCAGCAGTTCTAACCTACAGAGTCTTTATAACAATAGACAGTAATGTATAGTATGGAGGCAGATGTATGTAGGGTAGCTGGTCTGGTCCTACTGACAGGGGGAAAAAAAAGGTAAACAATAAAAACAAGCTAAAGTGATTAAAGAACTTGAAGACTGGTATACGAGAGAGAGACAGGTTTGGGGCCAATCAGAGACCACCGATGTGGCTGCAGTGAAAATATACCACAAAGTTCCATTCTCTGCTACTACTCTGCTACTACTTCTGAATCACCCTCTTAGTAGTTTTTTCTTCAGCAGAAAGTTATGAGGGCTGGGTGTAGTCATGCTGGTCTATTATCAACAAGGAGAGGTAGGAGGTTTTGGCTCTAAGGCCTTGATAATGCTGCCAGGTGGCTATATGTGCTCTCTCCCCTCCGGTATGAAGTCTCATATAACACATATATAACATATAAGAGTGGCGACTCTTCTGCAGCAGACAACATATCATGAAAGAGCAACTTGGCAGTAAAAAAGAAAAAAAAGTAACTGAAGAGAGGGTGCTTTACTTAAAACCAAGTGACAATTGGAATATTACTGACTAAGTACATGGAGTGGATTTTGAATTTTAGCTTCTCAAAAAGGACATTAAAAAACAGACTGGTGATAAAAAGCTAATTCTCATATGAGAAAAAATATCGTGGTCTAAAAATATTAGCTGAACTACATACCAAGATTTCAACTTTGAATTCCTCTATTACAAAGTAAAAATGAAAAATCTAAATAATCAATGGATAACAATACATTAACTTAACCACAAGAGACTGGGCAAATCTTAAAGAAATATATCCAGAACGCATGCCCAGAAATGCACACATCCATATATCAAGCACTGAGTGACAATCATTCACCGAGACGCTGTTACATTGGAGCTAATGGGCTGATTTTGCATGTGAAGGAAGAGCGAGCGATGGCTGCAGTGAATGAAAGAGGGACTAGGGATCAAATAATATGAGTAGGCAAAATTAAGCTCCAATGCAAGTGGAACGCCTCACAAGAGAGTGACTTTCAGATTCACAAAACTACATTTAAGATTTGTGTAGCTCAGCAGGATCCTTAAGTACAATAAGCAATATAAAGACATAGACTAAGGTATCCAAACAGGCTGTGCTCTGCGAATTCTGCTTTGTAATTATGTAGTTATCGCGCATTTTTATTTTATCATTACTGTAAAAGTACTGTTATCTCTTTCCCTCAAAGTCTTCACACCTTGAGTCAGCCGTCATAAGATTGTAACCAAGTTCTATATAAAAGTTGTTCTCAAAACTTTAGGCTTGCACAATTTAGCCCATCTGAAGCACTCCATTCCTCAGGCTACTCCAACCATATTAATGACATCCACGTTTTCAAAACTTCCTCTGATGTTTGGTTTCAGAGTGAACAGATCTCACAAAATGTAAAGGGAAGATGCTAGCCCCATGCTAAATAGAAATAGGAAGTGTTTGTCTGCCTTTGTTACTTTATGTGTGTTCTGCAGTACGAAAATATCACAGGAAAGCATATCAATATATGATACTGGTGTTCTCTTTCTGAGATGGTTCCTCAACACGGACAAAAGTTGGGTATGCCTGACAGACATGCTTCAGCAAGGTCAGTGCTAGGTTTAAGGAGAAGATATAATAAATGGAACTAACTCAATTTGTAGCTGTACAAATGACTTTACACTGGCCTGAGCTGAGAGGTGAGTTTCGGTCTGTCCCTGGAGTGAGTGAACAAAGAACATCCAAGACCCTTTTTCAAGATGAGATGGTCAAGCGCAGCTCTGGCACCCCTGTGACCTGTGAGCTCCCAACAACTTCAAACAGAACTCTGCTGCATGCTTCTTGATAAAATGCCCCTCTTTGTATTTGTTTCCCTGAGCCAGCGTCATAACCTGCAATACCCCAGCCATATCTGCTAGTTTGCAGCATGTCTGGGAAAAATAACAAACAGTCTTCTCCATTATTTCCACAAACGGGGAACGAAAGGTCCTCGCCCGCCATCCCCACGAGAGCCTGTATTGATTACAACAATGCTTCAACTCAAGACAAGACCACTCTGGGGTCACAGCTATTTCCATCAGAAAGTTTGCCAGTTTAAATTTACTCAGTTCCCTTGTACTCTTCTCCTCTCTTGCCTCCAGTGAGACACAGGAGTGAGGAAATTTCCAGATATCAGAGTACTAGTTGTGTAACACAGATGCTCAGCCTTTGCTCTGCTAGTGGGTGTTGTTGTTGAGCTCCAACTATAGGATCCTCCAACGATAAAGCTCCCCACTCAAAAGCTCAGACCTGCTTAGACAGGTCAAAGCAACACAAGGAGTAGAGAAAAGAGAATGAGATACAGAGAAATGAGAGAAGATAGAGAAAGAGAATAAGAGACAATGAGAAATGATCAGAGTGCAAAGGGATGTTTGTTTCATTTATGTATTTTCATAAGGTCTGCCATGCAGCTGTTCAGTACTTTAGGGCCACTGAGTCACTGTAGCATGCAGGACCTTAGATGTCATTACAGCTAGACTTGCTCTTAGTTTGAGAACTTTCAACAAGGAACCTCATCATGAGAAAAATGATCTGTTTATATATAGCTATTTGAGTTTGTTGTTTGTTAGTCAGTGTCTTTCTGCAGTTTAATATACAGCAAAATATCTGAATGGCTGTTAGATAGAAGGATACTTTAAAGGACACCTCAGTAGCCCCATTAAGCATCAACACTGTGGTACACAGTTAGAGCCGGTACTGTAGATGTTGATACCTCTGGCATTCTGACATACCATACAATGGTCCTATTTCTCTAAGACAACATAACATTTATCAGGAATAAGTAAGAGAAAAAACTAAGAATGAACTCATTCTCAACAAATATTTGGAAGTATTGGAAAACTGGAGCTGTTTCATGAGAAGAGGTTAGGTTTGTGTGCTTTCCCTTTTGTTCTAAAGTGTGTAGTGTGCAGTGCCATGTCAGCAGGTGGACCCTTTCTCACTGTGTGAAGTTTGAATAATACAGACTCAACAGAGAGTTCAGAGACCAGGACTGTCTCTCACACCCCACTGTAAAATAATGAGCCTTCAGTGTGTAGGAATAATATACATGGAAGGGGAGAGACACTTACTTAGTCGAAGTCCAAGCTGAATATATTCAAATGAAATGAGGAGAGGGACAATCCTAACTGATTAGTCTTGTCTCAAAGAAAGGTAGAAGACTATATATTTCTATGTATTCTATGTATTTAACTGTCACCTCTGCACTAACAATCGAACATGGCACTCAACCATTTGCATATATTTTCTATAAATACATGGACCTTTACCTGTTCTTACAAGGATTCCAGTCATGTTGCAACACAGACAAGCCTTATTGGTCTTATGGGAACTCAAAACACCACAGGGGTAACAGCCAATAGCATTAGACTTTACTCATCAAGCTAGGCAAGTCCTCATACATTATAGAGCAGGCTATATGATTTACCTTAGCTTGTCAAAAGAGAAAAATTATCAGGCAAATATAGGGTAATAAATTGTAATCCGTGCTGCATATGCTTGACTTGTGACCCTTGGCATTTTAAGGGTTGGGTAGCATGAAAGCATCATAAATGCGTGAAAGGAAATAACACAAGATGCGAAATACCACATGGGAAACTTTGAGAAAAATATGCATCATAAGCCAGTGTTTTTTTTTTTTTGTTTGCTTGTTTGTTTTTGCTTGTTTTTAATTAAAATTGACATTTCCATTAGCAAGCGTCTGGGGTAAAATCTGACAAGTGTAATGGAGTTTACCAGCTCCTCAGTCCTTTCAGTTGTTGTATCTTCATTACAATGTAGGACCCTGCAGGATCCACTGATATACCAAACTAATACCCCATCCCAGTTGGTGGCAGTAAAGCACCACATCTGCTGTTTGCCAAGTGCTGATGAAAAAAAGGAGAGGAAGAAGAAAGGAGGTGTCCATGGTTTAAAAAGAGATGTTCATACCACATTTCTGTTGTGTGTGCAAATGACACAAATGTTATATAACAACTGTGCAAAAGTCCTGCAAGTGAATCAAATAAATGCAATTAGATAGTTATGAAATAATTCTCACGGGACAAGTTGCAATGTTGCAATAGTTATGCTTCTGTTAGTGTATTTAATGGAATGCATTTTTCTTTTAGTTTTTACAGTTTTCAGACAAATATTGTTCACAGACAAACTATGGGGCATTTACATAAGCATGTAGCATGCAATCAAATCACTCGATTTACTAATAAAAACCTTGTGTGTACCACTACATTTATGTGTTTGCGTGTGTTGACTTTGTATTCCAGCTTTTAATTGTTAATATAATATAATAAAGTATTTTGACTTTGAATTATAGCCAAGCCCACAGTTGATTGATTAATACAGGTGCAGTGCTATGTTGTGAGCTTTGATTTCCTTTACTGCAGAAAAAGACCTAGCAATAAACACAGACTGACTTAGTCCAGCCTCAGCTTGGGCACTAGAGGGAGGCGGCCCTGCAAATATGCGGGTATGGTAAAACTTTAAGTGTTTCAGGAGAAATGCATGTGAAAATAATTCATATGAAATGGTATCCTTGATCTTAATTCAAGGCTTGAGCTCAGAATAGCAACTCTCATAATCTTCCATACTGCTTACTACAAGCCCATGTATGCTTTTCATTTGTCACAGGAATAATAATAACAAATATAGTTCCAAGGAAAGGATATGTGTTGATAGAGCATGTTTTCAGGAATAAATATATAATCAGAGTTTAATGCACTGCTAAAAAGCATTGTAACTCTGTGGGTGACTGCAGGGCTATGGTTGCTCGAAAGCTGTAACCACTGACCATTAAAAAAAAAAAATATATATATATATATATATATATATATATATATATATATATATATATATATATATATATATATATATATATATATATATATTTATTTATTTATTTTTTTTTTTTAATAAAGTAAATAAACATGCAATGGTCTAAGATTAGGTTTGCTTTTATAAACATATCAGTCCTTGCAGGAATAATGAAATAAAGATGAGGAAAAAATGAAATGGGAATAAAGAATGTTCCTGTTCTAAAGTTTTATCTTCCAGTTTAGTATTTTTTCTTGCTTTTTTTGTTTTTCTGTTTTTGTTTTGCTTGCTCCTGAGAATTGTTACGTGGGAGTATGATAAACAGAAATGGTTAGATCATAAAAAAAAAAAAAAAAATATTGGTATCCAGGGTTCTGCTGCTGTACTCTGCACTAAATCACATCATTAATATTGTCTGTATAAGGTTTAGGTTGTTGCATAATACCAAATGTCATTTTCTGTGTATGATCGTTTAAGTTTTAAACAACAAAAGTGCAGTGAAAAAGGTTTGTCATACCCAAGTTGACTTTTTGTAAACCTCAGATTGTCAAAATTGAATAGTTAGTTATTGAAATAATCTTTCAAATCCTACCATATCTTTTTTTTTTTTTTCGCAATTCAGTCAGGATCAAACAAATTCTAGAATACTTTTATAATTTATATACTATATATATACAAGGGCTACTTCATAGCCAGCAATATGGCCAGCAATGTATATTCATAACTTCACGGTACCCCTCACTCTGTGTCTCTGAGCCCCCTGTTCTACTCAAAGTGGCAGATGTTTTTTATCCCCACCCCATTCATTCACCCACTCATACAGTTCACTCTCATCCTGTGGCAAGGGAGGTGGCTGGCGCGGGGCAAAGAGGCCGGCAGCGGTGCATCAGCCTGACAAACAGAACTGATGTGCAGGGCTGAAAGCTGGCAATCTGGCAGGTTGACTATTCACCCTCCTTTGCCCCCCACTAGCCCCCTGCTAGCCCCTGCTGCTCTGCACCATACCCAAGCACCACTATCCCAGTGGCTGGTGGCCCATTGCTTTGCTCCCCCATAAAAATAGCCCATCCCATTATTCATCTGCCTCCCTGGGGGCCACAAGGTCTCCAGCATCATTACCAGGACTAAGGATCTGACTCTGCCACCAATCTGCACTCCCTTCCTCTCCCCTCACTCCTCTAATTATAGGTCAAGCACTCTTTTTGTAAATTATAAAACCTTTGTTCTTATTAAAACAACAAAACAAAAAAAAATGAAGATGCCACAGAAGGATACAGAGCAGAGAAGACAAGAAAAAGCAGGTCTATATAAAACAAGGGGAGGGAAGTGGTAAAAATAAGAAAGGGGGGAAAATTTTCAATTATAAAACCAAGCTAATTTGGTATGACCAGCGACTGTCATGCATGGTGACGGAGCTCCATTATGCAGTCATTTGAGCTCTTTCAAATTAGTTATGTTAATGTCCTGCATGTGAATGTAACACTTGGATGGGACAAGATTTCAGCAATTAATTTCTACAGTCAGCGGAGAGACAAGCAAATTTATTTTCCCCCTCTCAGGGAATTGCTGGTGGAGGGAGTGAGGAGGGGAGAGAGCATTCTGGAGCAGGGAACAAGCTAAACACAAGACCTAAATAAAGCCTGAACAATGGGAGCCAATGCCTCCTCATTCATTCAATTGACAATGTTTTGCAGCTTAAACCTGTTTTATTAATTATGTTTGACATTTCCTTAATTAGTTTCATTTACACCAAATCAATCCCTGCTGCTGTACAGCGTCATTTATCATTTTAAAAAATTTGCATAGCCAGTGCTGACTTTTTCTACTTAATTATACATTAAAAGTGTCAGCCGCGCTTGCTGCCTGGCATTATCTGAGGCAGAAAGGTTTGTGGCTGGACGGGGGTGGCATTAATCATCAGGGTGGGAGCAGGCAAGGGGTGCTCCCGGTCGCCAGCAGGAAAGCTGAGCAGGGCTTCTCATTTTCTAAGCTTGATGCTTCCGGGGCCACGGTGACCTCCATAACCCGCGGGGAGAAGCAGACAAATCAACGACCTCCAGCCCCAAAAACTTCTACATCTTGTTTACAAATCATGGTGGGAACAAGGAAGCATAACCAGAAAAAAAAAAAAACCCTGAAAGATGTGTAGCCGAATCAAAAACATAAGCTGAGCACATTCACAGGCATGAGAGAAATTGGTGTATATCTTGATGTCATATAGATTCCTTCACCTTGACCTGCAACATTCTAAATTTAATGATTTAATGCAAGTTTATCTACATTTGAAAGTATTGTTTTTCAGAAAATATTCAGTACAGAAATTCAGCTTCCAACAAAACAAAGTTGTCATGAAATAATGAGTGTTTGATCTTATAACTCACAAATCATGAAGAATGACCATGTGTTCCACTATAACAGCAACAAAGCTGGCTGAGTTAGCTGGCTGAGTATGATTATTACTTTCCCTTCAGCAAGTTTGTGAACACAGGGTGAACTGACAGCTCAAATACCTGGCAAGCTTGCTCCTGAGTAAATCTTCAGACTGTTGAGGTGAACATGGCTTTACAAATCGCCCATTCAGGAACCAAGACAGAAATTGGCAGGTAAGCAGAGCCGTGGTGTCAGGAGTGAAAATGACTCTGAAATGCGGAGCACGATGAGAGGCTGAGTAAGTGAATCACTTGAATGGTAAAATCTACGGGTGTCACTGTATACTATGTTCACATGGGAAATCAAACAAGTGTTTCTGGGAGGCAAGTCAACACTTTTGTCATATGGAAAATGAAAATATTTCATTTCAATTTAATGCAGAATGACCTCAGATTTTGCAATATACAAAAAAAGAAGAAAAATCAGCATTTGAGGATACAGTACTTGCTCACACATGCGAACCAATTACATTGTTGTAGTTTTCATACTAAATTAGTTGTTCAAAAGTATGTTGGTAAGTTGATGCCATGCACCATGAAAAAAAAAACAGTCTCTGACAATATGAGGTGAGTTGTGTGAGATGGAATCAGTAAAAGTGGAGACAATTTCTGAAACTACAGCCTGAAAAAATAAATAAAATAAAAGTAAACTAGAAAAGCACTCGGAGAGTGAGGACCTCCACCAAGTGCAACAATTCCCCCATATAGCGATTTACAGATTGCGATAAAATCCGCCTTCTGGATCAGATCCGGACCAGTCTTTTGAAATTTCATAGTTTCCCATTGTCAATCCCTGAATCAAATTTCATTAGTTTTAGGCAAAAATTATCAGAGATATTGAGAAAAAAAAAATTTTCAGCCCCATTGACCACAATGTTATTGAAAATTTGAAAGTGATCCAGAATCCAGGATTTCTTCCGGATTACCCACAATGAAATTAGTTCTTCCTTTACACATTTCTGACAACTCCTGCAAAATTTCATCAAAATCCATCCATAACTCTTTTGAGTTATCTTGAACACAGACAGACAGTCAGACAGACAAACAGATGCCAGCATAAACATTACCTCCTTGGCAGAGGTAAAAATCCAACCCATGCCAGTAATTTCTCAAAAAAGTACCCTGAATTAGATGTATCATTAAGTTGAGAGGACATGGTTTTCTTGAAATAGCATCAAGGGCAACACAAAAGAGAGGCCGAACAACAAAGAACCTGATGAAGTGGCTCATGCTCTGGAATGTCCCAGCAGAAGAAGCAAAGGGGCAGCCAGAGGCAGCAACATCTGTACGCTTCACTGTCTCATCTGGCTCCAGCCAAAGTACTGACCATCCTCCCATGGGTCATTCAGTTACATCCAAAACTAGTGGTGGTGGTTGCAACTGCAATAAGCCAGAACAAGAAAAGTTTGGAAAAAAAATCAAGAAATAAAGAAAGAAAGACAGAATGAAAGAGGAACCTTTAAGAAGGAATTTCTAAAGCATGGGGGATGGAGAGTGAGTATCAAACATTATTTGAGATTGTTAGGAATCAGCATAATAATGGCAGCGCATTGACTGCAAAACTTTCTGTTATTTCATAGTAAACTAGTTGAAATAAGCCGCTGACTATTTTCCCTCATGAAATTATTATAATTTATATCAGTGATCATTATGAAAACTAGAACTTTCCTCTCTCTATGGTGCCCCTCCTAAACATCACCATCAATTCCCCGACCAAAAGTACCCCTTTAAATGCAAAACATTTCTACTATCAAGGATTATGCTTCTTTTCAGGATATATGAAAAACCCTTTGAGAAAATATGATGATGAATTCATGGGCCTGGAACTCGGGGGTAGTTTTTATGTTGGCAAAAAACGGAAAGAGGGGAGGAGAAAAATCACCTATTTGGATGGCATACATTACCATTACTCTTGCATTGTGTCTCCACTTTTCATAATGACGGGGATAAGTGTCCTGCTCCAAATGCGTATCCACTGACAATAGAAGCAGACATTACTTGGTTAAAAGCTCAGGGTCCTGTGGGTAAAGAGGCCCAGAGAATAAAGAATATCCGTCATGGCTAACGAGCTATAAGGATAGCACATTGCCTTTATAAATCACTAAATCTTGCTGTTTATTTAAATTCATTGGTGCCTCATTATAACTGAGCTATGCACCTTTAGGTCTGAGTTGATTAGGACTGCCATAGCTCAAAATGGCTTTTAATTCAGTGAAACGTAGCTTTGACCTTGGTGCCGTAACCCTGACTAAAACACGCAGCAACTCCCACATTAATAATGATGCTACCTTTACTGGGCCGCAGAGCTGAGCCGTTGCTACTTAAAATATGTATTATTAGTTACCAGCGACGGCACATTTATCACACCAAATTACCCTTCGGTGTAAAACTGCTTAATTCTGGGTCCCTGTACCCCTCTGCACTATTACCTGCTCTTTAGAAAGGCCTGGAATTAAATGTAGGGATGAAATGTCAGGGTAATGGGGAAGAGGATGCGGGTCGATGGGATGCACACTTGATCATTCCCTTGTGGCCTTCTCTACATCCAAGCGATACACTGAATGTGTCTGCCTCAGAAAGGAAGTTTCACTGCAACTTGCTGTGCAGACCTTTGAGGATGTAAGGCAATGGTATTACTTGGAAACATACTCTCGGTTCATTAAGATTACATGCGAAACATGATCCATATCATATGAGCTTGAATGAAAACTTTATATTTTAGGCATCAAGATTTTATGAAAAATCCTGCTTATGAAAAGAAGACTTAGACAACCCTGAATCCTTTGCTCTCTAAAGTGCATTAATACATTGACGATCCACTGATCTGAGTGCACATATATTACATAAATTGAGGCCTGATTTACTAAATCCTAATAAAGAGGTGGGCAAGAATACAAGCTTTTAAAGTAAGGTATATACCAATAAGCGAAAATTATACAAACACAGCATTGAGCTATCACTATTTTTCATTGGTCTTCTCATGTGTGCCCACCAGAGACCGATTACTTTCACCAGTCAGCAATATAATTAGATGTATTGATTGCAACACTGCATTGCATCAACCCTGATGTGTCACAACTTCAACACCTGTGGGGTCGAGCCCATCAGAATTGCTTCATTAGTTCTCTGGAGTATAGCCAAAACTACATCACTAAGCCAAAAGCAGAGGACAGATAAGATATCAGATAAGATAGAGCAAAGAGACAAAACTTAATTTTTAGAAAGGAATCTAATTCATTCCCACAACAAAGTACCTCTGGGATTAATTGTGTTTATGTGGTGTATCATCTCAAAAATGTGTAAAAACAATACAAAGCAATCTAACAGATACATAAGTGAGTGTTTTGACTGTTAGCCAAGCAAACCATTGTTATAAGACCAAAGGGAATGCAATGGTTTACACAACTTTTTCTCTCTAAGGACGACATCAAACAGTCCAGTAATAATTTAGATTACCAGAGAAAACACTACATGGAGTTTACAGACAAAACAGACAGTGCTGGAAAAAAATAAAAATCTCATATTAAACAGCCACAAAGTACATAATATACTGTATACACAATACATTACTAGTTCTTGCTCATCCGAGCCCGAAGACTGGGGCGGTGAGGGAAAAGAGATGTTACACACATTCTATCAGAAGTTGAAACAATTAGTCACAACCATCTTCCAAAATCAGAAAATAACCACTGGTCCTCCTTTCTCCAGGGAGCCAGGGATGGGCCTGGGCAACAGAAGTGAGATGGAATAAGATTCAGAGACATAATGGTGTGGATGTAAAAGGAGGAAAATGAGAGAAAGAAGAAAAAAGCAGATAAATAATGCTGTTTTATACCACACAGTCTAACGTCTTTAATTTGACAAGATTTCTGTACAAACACACTGTTCTATATACCCAGAAAAAATACTTTGCATATCAATGTGTACTAATTTTTTATATGGAAAACAGTGTGGTCATTTACATGTATTGACATTATCTTCCTGATGGTGCCACAATAGGGGTACTTCATAATATAACTGTAACACCAACTCAAACCCTTTGTGACAAAATCATGTTGTTCAGTGCGAAACGGTTCGTCTTCTTCACTATAAAGCCTTTAATCTTTTAATCTGAAGCATAAAGCAAAAATAGATGACGCAGAAATCATGTGACCACTTTACTAAAAGGTAAAGAGACATGATTAGTCTGCATATGGGGAACACAATAAAGATTCTTTCCCTGCAGGCTAAAAATAATTAAATCTGTTCCTTAGATACACAAATAACATCCTCACACCTGAATAGCATCCAGTATTGTTGGACTTAAGAAGTCAGCTGCAGATAAATCTTTTTCTCAACGTATGTGCTGGTACAGGGAGGAGAGGCTATTGTACCTGCTCAGATTTCATTCTTTCTGTGTTCATAAACAAGGTAATCTCTGTAGAGCACCAGATTTGAGCAATTTGTGAACAGACTCAGTCAAATTATCAAAGATTCTTTCATTAATTCCTACGTTCTCAGGGGACCAACAAAATCTATTATCATAACTGTTGTAGCAATATAGCTGTACTTCTTACTTTCAGTTTTACAGTCATGGCTGACAAACAATACTGTTTGGCTGTGGAAAACGAGCACATCACAAACTCGAAAGCTGCATAAGGACAAACTGAAATGTGAAAATTATAGATGCTACCTGATGTCATTCTTAATCAGTCTTTTTTGTTTTCTTCGTTTTGATTTTTGGATGTGGATTTTAAAACGAGTACCACGGCTCCATATTTTCATACAGCTATGAAATGCCCCAGAGTGCCCCAAGTAACATAATTCACAGCCTCGCTGTTCCAAAGTTTGAATAGTGAAATTTGTTTAATAAGTCAGAGACAGAGCAACCCACTGAACACGGTTCTAACCAGCCCTCTGGGTGTATGTGTTGTTGGTCACACATGGTCTCAGCCCCAAGAGGCTGTGAGGAAAATGAGACAGGAAAACTAGCAAGAGCAAGATAGAGGAGTCTGTTGAACCCCAAACCACAACACAGGAGGCCACAGACATCATTCAATCCCCTCTGATTCCATTATTTTTCTTAGATTGCGGCAAACACTTCTTGTTGGTAGAGGTTGGCAGTGGAGTATCAGCAAGAGGCGTCAGAAAGCTACGGTCCCTAGTCTGAATCCGCCACATTAGACGATGTGTGTTTGTGCCCTGGGGATCGCAGCGCCTCAGCCTGTGTTTGGGGTACTTTGTCAGATGACTCAGTGTGCGTGATTTATGAGCTCTGGAAAGGTTGCATTTCCAGCACGCATGGACGTCCGCATGGTAAATGGAGAAATTCTGAATTTATTAACATACAATGAATGATGATTAATGTTTTGGTATAGATCATGCTCTCTTTTCTGATGTCGCAGTGTGAGGGTGATAGATGTAGTAATAAAATGATATGTATGTACTCAAAAGCACATTCCACGAGTGTTAAGTCAATGACTCATACACATTTACTGTGGACCTGTGTAACAACAGTATTGCAAGGTTTTATACTGTTGTCCAAACTCCATGGGTAACTGTATTAAAAGAAAAAGAAAAAAAGAAAAAACGTATTCTTCTGCATGTGTGATTCTCTGAACAAAGTAAAATCTTCCTAAGGCAAAACACCTTGCATAGTCAATGAGAAAATGTATAAATTAAAAACACACAGAAAAAAGTGAGCAAAAGAATGCAATTTAGACCAGTATCAGGATACATTTAGAGATCCATTCATCAAAATCCCCACCGTTATTAACTTTTGTATTCTACAACACATCTCGTGTCTCCCTCATCAGCTTTTTCAATATCTTCTCAAATACATTACTGCCAGTGTTGAGTGGGCATGTTCACCCTTGGCCAATTACTGCAGTGAACCAGAAAGGTAAGCAGTGCTGAGGAGGACTTTGTCATATATTTGCCTTTGTGTCCCAGCCAGGCCTCCACAGTGGTAGGTGGAGGAAGTATAGGGAATGTCAGACATATTTTTAATCGCAATGACAACACAAGAATCAATATGCAGAGGCATGTTTCTGACAGGTGTTAGGGAATACATCTATATAGGTCATTGTGAGTCTACCCACATGTTTGCATCTCAAAATGGCAAATCAAGGTTGACTTCTACTTATGCAATGACCTTATCATTTCACCTCTGGAATGATGTTGAATATTGCCCTATGCTTGCATGTGAGGGGAAAAAAAGAAGAGATGGGTAGCTGGTTGTGGTAGTAGTGATCTTTCCACTGTTTAGCTTTATAAAAGAAGTGTGCACATGCATATCCTTGAAATGACAATATATGTGATGTCATATGCATGCATGTTTTGTGTTTACTGTCTTAGTATGCATACAAGTATAGACAGTGTAAGAACTGTATGAGCGCACACTTTCTACCTTCATATGTATGTGGTTAATGTCAGAAGAAGCTGACTGGTGATGAGGGATGAAGAGAATCAGAAACACATTGGGCTGGGAATGGGGTGTGAGCCGCAGGGTCGCCCTGGCACAAAACACAAAACTGCCTCTCACATCATTACCCTCATTCCCCTAATGTGCACAACACTTAGAGCTACAAACAGGCTTGACTCCAGAACACACATATAGGCACACAAATCTACAGAGCCATGCACTCAACCAGCATCCCCCACATAGAGGGATAAACTTTCAAGTACAGTGCAGGGAAAAAAAATCTCTTAAGTTTAAAAGTAGCAGAACCTCTACCAAATGATTAACAACTGGAAAAATCCTTCCCACAACAATGTATATTGCAAAACTTTTACAACAAAATACATAACGAGCTACTACATAGTGACTCCCTTATGTTGCCCATTATGAGAACACACTCAATACATTCAGTACATAAAAGACAATAGTTATATCAGACATGATTAAGCCCCAATGGGACAAAAATATACCTATTCAACAACAGGACCTGACTAAAAATTGTAGTAGTCTTACACCGTAACAAATGCCTCTCATTTCTTACTGCATGAGAGGATTTAAGAATGGTGAGATCAGGGAGCAGTTGAGCAGAGAAAGAAAAGATAAAGAGAAGAGAGAAGAAGATCTGATGCAGAAGAGTGGAAGAGAGAGGTAAGCCAAGCATAAAATAACTTCAATCTAACATCCTCTCAGTGGGGCAGTAGGAGGCAA